>CM075874.1:16341929-16677401 GCA_038021265.1 Cyprinella venusta | reverse complement strand
TCAGTGTTACCCCTTATGGTTTTTTTTCGGATCAAAACTTTGACATCCGATATCTCGGCTCTGGAAGGGTCTAGAGCCTCCATTTTTGCGCGCTGGTCGAAGTCTCGTGGCCCTCTGTCAGAATCCAGAGTTTCAAGAAGATCGGAGGGGGTCAAAATTTCGGCCAAAAACGACAGTGTTACCCCTTATGTTTTTTTTTTCAGGTCAAAACTTTGACATCCGATATCTCGGCTCTGGAAGGGTCTAGAGCCTCCATTTTTGCGTGCTGGTCGAAGTCTCGTGGCCCTCTGTCAGAATCCAGAGTTTCAAGAAGATCGGAGGGGGTCAAAATTTCGGCCAAAAACGACAGTGTTACCCCTTATGTTTTTTTTTTCAGGTCAAAACTTTGATGTCCGATATCTCGGCTCTGGAAGGGTCTAGAGCCTCCATTTTTGCGCGCTGGTCGAAGTCTCGTGGCCCTCTGTCAGAATCCAGAGTTTCAAGAAGATCGGAGGGGGTCAAAATTTCTGCCAAAAACGACAGTGTTACCCCTTATGTTTTTTTTCAGGTCAAAACTTTGACATCCGATATCTCGGCTCTGGAAGGGTCTAGAGCCTCCATTTTTGCGCGCTGGTCGAAGTCTCGTGGCCCTCTGTCAGAATCCAGAGTTTCAAGAAGATCGGAGGGGGTCAAAATTTCGGCCAAAAACGACAGTGTTACCCCTTATGGTTTTTTTTCGGATCAAAACTTTGACATCCGATATCTCGGCTCTGGAAGGGTCTAGAGCCTCCATTTTTGCGCGCTGGTCGAAGTCTCGTGGCCCTCTGTCAGAATCCAGAGTTTCAAGAAGATCGGAGGGGGTCAAAATTTCGGCCAAAAACGACAGTGTTACCCCTTATGTTTTTTTTTTCAGGTCAAAACTTTGACATCCGATATCTCGGCTCTGGAAGGGTCTAGAGCCTCCATTTTTGCGCGCTGGTCGAAGTCTCGTGGCCCTCTGTCAGAATCCAGAGTTTCAAGAAGATCGGAGGGGGTCAAAATTTCGGCCAAAAACGACAGTGTTACCCCTTATGTTTTTTTTTTCAGGTCAAAACTTTGATTTCCGATATCTCGGCTCTGGAAGGGTCTAGAGCCTCCATTTTTGCGCGCTGGTCGAAGTCTCGTGGCCCTCTGTCAGAATCCAGAGTTTCAAGAAGATCGGAGGGGGTCAAAATTTCGGCCAAAAACGACAGTGTTACCCCTTATGTTTTTTTTTTCGGGTCAAAACTTTGACATCCGATATCTCGGCTCTGGAAGGGTCTAGAGCCTCCATTTTTGCGTGCTGGTCGAAGTCTCGTGAACCTCTGTCAGAATCCAGAGTTTCAAGAAGATCGGAGGGGGTCAAAATTTCGGCCAAAAACGACAGTGTTACCCCTTATGTTTTTTTTTTCAGGTCAAAACTTTGACATCCGATATCTCGGCTCTGGAAGGGTCTAGAGCCTCCATTTTTGCGTGCTGGTCGAAGTCTCGTGGCCCTCTGTCAGAATCCAGAGTTTCAAGAAGATCGGAGGGGGTCAAAATTTCGGCCAAAAACGACAGTGTTACCCCTTATGTTTTTTTTTCAGGTCAAAACTTTGACATCCGATATCTCGGCTCTGGAAGGGTCTAGAGCCTCCATTTTTGCGCGCTGGTCGAAGTCTCGTGGCCCTCTGTCAGAATCCAGAGTTTCAAGAAGATCGGAGGGGGTCAAAATTTCGGCCAAAAACGACAGTGTTACCCCTTATGTTTTTTTTTTCAGGTCAAAACTTTGACATCCGATATCTCGGCTCTGGAAGGGTCTAGAGCCTCCATTTTTGCGCGCTGGTCGAAGTCTCGTGGCCCTCTGTCAGAATCCAGAGTTTCAAGAAGATCGGAGGGGGTCAAAATTTCGGCCAAAAACGACAGTGTTACCCCTTATGTTTTTTTTTTCAGGTCAAAACTTTGATTTCCGATATCTCGGCTCTGGAAGGGTCTAGAGCCTCCATTTTTGCGCGCTGGTCGAAGTCTCGTGGCCCTCTGTCAGAATCCAGAGTTTCAAGAAGATCGGAGGGGGTCAAAATTTCGGCCAAAAACGACAGTGTTACCCCTTATGTTTTTTTTTTCGGGTCAAAACTTTGACATCCGATATCTCGGCTCTGGAAGGGTCTAGAGCCTCCATTTTTGCGTGCTGGTCGAAGTCTCGTGAACCTCTGTCAGAATCCAGAGTTTCAAGAAGATCGGAGGGGGTCAAAATTTCGGCCAAAAACGACAGTGTTACCCCTTATGTTTTTTTTTTCAGGTCAAAACTTTGACATCCGATATCTCGGCTCTGGAAGGGTCTAGAGCCTCCATTTTTGCGTGCTGGTCGAAGTCTCGTGGCCCTCTGTCAGAATCCAGAGTTTCAAGAAGATCGGAGGGGGTCAAAATTTCGGCCAAAAACGACAGTGTTACCCCTTATGTTTTTTTTTTCAGGTCAAAACTTTGACATCCGATATCTCGGCTCTGGAAGGGTCTAGAGCCTCCATTTTTGCGTGCTGGTCGAAGTCTCGTGGCCCTCTGTCAGAATCCAGAGTTTCAAGAAGATCGGAGGGGGTCAAAATTTCGGCCAAAAACGACAGTGTTACCCCTTATGCTTTTTTTTTCAGGTCAAAACTTTGACATCCTATATCTCGGCTCTGGAAGGGTCCAGAGCCTCCATTTTTGCGCGCTGGTCGAAGTCTCGTGGCCCTCTGTCAGAATCCAGAGTTTCAAGAAGATCGGAGGGGGTCAAAATTTCGGCCAAAAACGACAGTGTTACCCCTTATGTTTTTTTTTTTTAGGTCAAAACTTTGACATCCGATATCTCGGCTCTGGAAGGGTCTAGAGCCTCCATTTTTGCGCGCTGGTCGAAGTCTCGTGGCCCTCTGTCAGAATCCAGAGTTTCAAGAAGATCGGAGGGGGTCAAAATTTCGGCCAAAAACGACAGTGTTACCCCTTATGTTTTTTTTTTCGGGTCAAAACTTTGACATCCGATATCTCGGCTCTGGAAGGGTCTAGAGCCTCCATTTTTGCGTGCTGGTCGAAGTCTCGTGAACCTCTGTCAGAATCCAGAGTTTCAAGAAGATCGGAGGGGGTCAAAATTTCGGCCAAAAACGACAGTGTTACCCCTTATGTTTTTTTTTCAGGTCAAAACTTTGACATCCGATATCTCGGCTCTGGAAGGGTCTAGAGCCTCCATTTTTGCATGCTGGTCGAAGTCTCGTGGCCCTCTGTCAGAATCCAGAGTTTCAAGAAGATCGGAGGGGGTCAAAATTTCTGCCAAAAACGACAGTGTTACCCCTTATGTTTTTTTTTTTCAGGTCAAAACTTTGACATCCGATATCTCGGCTCTGGAAGGGTCTAGAGCCTCCATTTTTGCGCGCTGGTCGAAGTCTCGTGGCCCTCTGTCAGAATCCAGAGTTTCAAGAAGATCGGAGGGGGTCAAAATTTCGGCCAAAAACGACAGTGTTACCCCTTATGGTTTTTTTTCGGATCAAAACTTTGACATCCGATATCTCGGCTCTGGAAGGGTCTAGAGCCTCCATTTTTGCGCGCTGGTCGAAGTCTCGTGGCCCTCTGTCAGAATCCAGAGTTTCAAGAAGATCGGAGGGGGTCAAAATTTCGGCCAAAAACGACAGTGTTACCCCTTATGTTTTTTTTTTTCAGGTCAAAACTTTGACATCCGATATCTCGGCTCTGGAAGGGTCTAGAGCCTCCATTTTTGCGTGCTGGTCGAAGTCTCGTGGCCCTCTGTCAGAATCCAGAGTTTCAAGAAGATCGGAGGGGGTCAAAATTTCGGCCAAAAACGACAGTGTTACCCCTTATGTTTTTTTTTTCAGGTCAAAACTTTGATGTCCGATATCTCGGCTCTGGAAGGGTCTAGAGCCTCCATTTTTGCGCGCTGGTCGAAGTCTCGTGGCCCTCTGTCAGAATCCAGAGTTTCAAGAAGATCGGAGGGGGTCAAAATTTCGGCCAAAAACGACAGTGTTACCCCTTATGTTTTTTTTTTCAGGTCAAAACTTTGACATCCGATATCTCGGCTCTGGAAGGGTCTAGAGCCTCCATTTTTGCGTGCTGGTCGAAGTCTCGTGGCCCTCTGTCAGAATCCAGAGTTTCAAGAAGATCGGAGGGGGTCAAAATTTCTGCCAAAAACGACAGTGTTACCCCTTATGTTTTTTTTTCAGGTCAAAACTTTGACATCCGATATCTCGGCTCTGGAAGGGTCTAGAGCCTCCATTTTTGCGCGCTGGTCGAAGTCTCGTGGCCCTCTGTCAGAATCCAGAGTTGCAAGAAGATCGGAGGGGGTCAAAATTTCGGCCAAAAACGACAGTGTTACCCCTTATGGTTTTTTTTCGGATCAAAACTTTGACATCCGATATCTCGGCTCTGGAAGGGTCTAGAGCCTCCATTTTTGCGCGCTGGTCGAAGTCTCGTGGCCCTCTGTCAGAATCCAGAGTTTCAAGAAGATCGGAGGGGGTCAAAATTTCGGCCAAAAACGACAGTGTTACCCCTTATGTTTTTTTTTTCAGGTCAAAACTTTGACATCCGATATCTCGGCTCTGGAAGGGTCTAGAGCCTCCATTTTTGCGCGCTGGTCGAAGTCTCGTGGCCCTCTGTCAGAATCCAGAGTTTCAAGAAGATCGGAGGGGGTCAAAATTTCGGCCAAAAACGACAGTGTTACCCCTTATGTTTTTTTTTTCAGGTCAAAACTTTGATTTCCGATATCTCGGCTCTGGAAGGGTCTAGAGCCTCCATTTTTGCGCGCTGGTCGAAGTCTCGTGGCCCTCTGTCAGAATCCAGAGTTTCAAGAAGATCGGAGGGGGTCAAAATTTCGGCCAAAAACGACAGTGTTACCCCTTATGTTTTTTTTTTCGGGTCAAAACTTTGACATCCGATATCTCGGCTCTGGAAGGGTCTAGAGCCTCCATTTTTGCGTGCTGGTCGAAGTCTCGTGAACCTCTGTCAGAATCCAGAGTTTCAAGAAGATCGGAGGGGGTCAAAATTTCGGCCAAAAACGACATTGTTACCCCTTATGTTTTTTTTTTCAGGTCAAAACTTTGACATCCGATATCTCGGCTCTGGAAGGGTCTAGAGCCTCCATTTTTGCGTGCTGGTCGAAGTCTCGTGGCCCTCTGTCAGAATCCAGAGTTTCAAGAAGATCGGAGGGGGTCAAAATTTCGGCCAAAAACGACAGTGTTACCCCTTATGTTTTTTTTTCAGGTCAAAACTTTGACATCCGATATCTCGGCTCTGGAAGGGTCTAGAGCCTCCATTTTTGCGCGCTGGTCGAAGTCTCGTGGCCCTCTGTCAGAATCCAGAGTTTCAAGAAGATCGGAGGGGGTCAAAATTTCGGTCAAAAACGACAGTGTTACCCCTTATGTTTTTTTTTTCGGGTCAAAACTTTGACATCCGATATCTCGGCTCTGGAAGGGTCTAGAGCCTCCATTTTTGCGCGCTGGTCGAAGTCTCGTGGCCCTCTGTCAGAATCCAGAGTTTCAAGAAGATCGGAGGGGGTCAAAATTTCGGCCAAAAACGACAGTGTTACCCCTTATGTTTTTTTTTCAGGTCAAAACTTTGACATCCGATATCTCGGCTCTGGAAGGGTCTAGAGCCTCCATTTTTGCGCTCTGGTCGAAGTCTCGTGGCCCTCTGTCAGAATCCAGAGTTTCAAGAAGATCGGAGGGGGTCAAAATTTCGGCCAAAAACGACAGTGTTACCCCTTATGTTTTTTTTTCAGGTCAAAACTTTGACATCCAATATCTCGGCTCTGGAAGGGTCTAGAGCCTCCATTTTTGCGCGCTGGTCGAAGTCTTGTGGCCCTCTGTCAGAATCCAGAGTTTCAAGAAGATCGGAGGGGGTCAAAATTTCGGCCAAAAATGACAGTGTTACCCCTTATGTTTTTTTTTTCAGGTCAAAACTTTGACATCCGATATCTCGGCTCTGGAAGGGTCTAGAGCCTCCATTTTTGCGCGCTGGTCGAAGTCTCGTGGCCCTCTGTCAGAATCCAGAGTTTCAAGAAGATCGGAGGGGGTCAAAATTTCGGCCAAAAACGACAGTGTTACCCCTTATGTTTTTTTTTCAGGTCAAAACTTTGACATCCGATATCTCGGCTCTGGAAGGGTCTAGAGCCTCCATTTTTGCGCGCTGGTCGAAGTCTCGTGGCCCTCTGCCAGAATCCAGAGTTTCAAGAAGATCGGAGGGGGTCAAAATTTCGGCCAAAAACGACAGTGTTACCCCTTATGTTTTTTTTTTTTGGGTCAAAACTTTGACATCCGATATCTCGGCTCTGGAAGGGTCTAGAGCCTCCATTTTTGCGCGCTGGTCAAAGTCTCGTGGCCCTCTGTCAGAATCCAGAGTTTCAAGAAGATCAGAGGGGGTCAAAATTTCGGCCAAAAACGACAGTGTACCCCCCTTATGTTTTTTTTTCAGGTCAAAACTTTGACATCCGATATCTCGGCTCTGGAAGGGTCTAGAGCCTCCATTTTTGCGCGCTGGTCGAAGTCTCGTGGCCCTCTGTCAGAATCCAGAGTTTCAAGAAGATCGGAGGGGGTCAAAATTTCGGCCAAAAACGACAGTGTTACCCCTTATGTTTTTTTTTCAGGTCAAAACTTTGACATCCGATATCTCGGCTCTGGAAGGGTCTAGAGCCTCCATTTTTGCGCGCTGGTCGAAGTCTCGTGGCCCTCTGTCAGAATCCAGAGTTTCAAGAAGATCGGAGGGGGTCAAAATTTCGGCCAAAAACGACAGTGTTACCCCTTATGTTTTTTTCAGGTCAAAACTTTGACATCCGATATCTCGGCTCTGGAAGGGTCTAGAGCCTCCATTTTTGCGCGCTGGTCGAAGTCTCGTGGCCCTCTGTCAGAATCCAGAGTTTCAAGAATATCGGAGGGGGTCAAAATTTCGGCCAAAAACGACAGTGTTACCCCTTATGGTTTTTTTTTTCGGGTCAAAACTTTGACATCCGATATCTCGGCTCTGGAAGGGTCTAGAGCCTCCATTTTTGCGCGCTGGTCGAAGTCTCGTGGCCCTATGTCAGAATCCAGAGTTTCAAGAAGATCGGAGGGGGTCAAAATTTCGGCCAAAAACGACAGTGTTACCCTTTATGTTTTTTTTTTCAGGTCAAAACTTTGACATCCGATATCTCGGCTCTGGAAGGGTCTAGAGCCTCCATTTTTGCGCGCTGGTCGAAGTCTCGTGGCCCTCTGTCAGAATCCAGAGTTTCAAGAAGATCAGAGGGGGTCAAAATTTCTGCCAAAAACGACAGTGTTACCCCTTATGTTTTTTTTTCAGGTCAAAACTTTGACATCCAATATCTCGGCTCTGGAAGGGTCTAGAGCCTCCATTTTTGCACGCTGGTCGAAGTCTTGTGGCCCTCTGTCAGAATCCAGAGTTTCAAGAAGATCGGAGGGGGTCAAAATTTCGGCCAAAAACGACAGTGTTACCCCTTATGTTTTTTTTTTCAGGTCAAAACTTTGACATCCGATATCTCGGCTCTGGAAGGGTCTAGAGCCTCCATTTTTGCGTGCTGGTCGAAGTCTCGTGAACCTCTGTCAGAATCCAGAGTTTCAAGAAGATCGGAGGGGGTCAAAATTTCGGCCAAAAACGACAGTGTTACCCCTTATGTTTTTTTTTTCAGGTCAAAACTTTGACATCCGATATCTCGGCTCTGGAAGGGTCTAGAGCCTCCATTTTTGCGTGCTGGTCGAAGTCTCGTGGCCCTCTGTCAGAATCCAGAGTTTCAAGAAGATCGGAGGGGGTCAAAATTTCTGCCAAAAACGACAGTGTTACCCCTTATGTTTTTTTTTTCAGGTCAAAACTTTGACATCCGATATCTCGGCTCTGGAAGGGTCTAGAGCCTCCATTTTTGCGCGCTGGTCGAAGTCTCGTGGCCCTCTGTCAGAATCCAGAGTTTCAAGAAGATCGGAGGGGGTCAAAATTTCGGCCAAAAACGACAGTGTTACCCCTTATGGTTTTTTTTCGGATCAAAACTTTGACATCCGATATCTCGGCTCTGGAAGGGTCTAAAGCCTCCATTTTTGCGCGCTGGTCGAAGTCTCGTGGCCCTCTGTCAGAATCCAGAGTTTCAAGAAGATCGGAGGGGGTCAAAATTTCGGCCAAAAACGACAGTGTTACCCCTTATGTTTTTTTTTTTCAGGTCAAAACTTTGACATCCGATATCTCGGCTCTGGAAGGGTCTAGAGCCTCCAGTTTTGCGCGCTGGTCGAAGTCTCGTGGCCCTCTGTCAGAATCCAGAGTTTCAAGAAGATCGGAGGGGGTCAAAATTTCGGCCAAAAACGACAGTGTTACCCCTTATGTTTTTTTTTTCAGGTCAAAACTTTGATGTCCGATATCTCGGCTCTGGAAGGGTCTAGAGCCTCCATTTTTGCGTGCTGGTCGAAGTCTCGTGGCCCTCTGTCAGAATCCAGAGTTTCAAGAAGATCGGAGGGGGTCAAAATTTCGGCCAAAAACGACAGTGTTACCCCTTATGTTTTTTTTTTCGGGTCAAAACTTTGACATCCGATATCTCGGCTCTGGAAGGGTCTAGAGCCTCCATTTTTGCGTGCTGGTCGAAGTCTCGTGAACCTCTGTCAGAATCCAGAGTTTCAAGAAGATCGGAGGGGGTCAAAATTTCGGCCAAAAACGACAGTGTTACCCCTTATGTTTTTTTTTTCAGGTCAAAACTTTGACATCCGATATCTCGGCTCTGGAAGGGTCTAGAGCCTCCATTTTTGCGTGCTGGTCGAAGTCTCGTGGCCCTCTGTCAGAATCCAGAGTTTCAAGAAGATCGGAGGGGGTCAAAATTTCGGCCAAAAACGACAGTGTTACCCCTTATGTTTTTTTTTTTCAGGTCAAAACTTTGACATCCGATATCTCGGCTCTGGAAGGGTCTAGAGCCTCCATTTTTGCGTGCTGGTCGAAGTCTCGTGGCCCTCTGTCAGAATCCAGAGTTTCAAGAAGATCGGAGGGGGTCAAAATTTCGGCCAAAAACGACAGTGTTACCCCTTATGCTTTTTTTGGGTCAAAACTTTGACATCCGATATCTCGGCTCTGGAAGGGTCTAGAGCCTCCATTTTTGCGCGCTGGTCGAAGTCTCGTGGCCCTCTGTCAGAATCCAGAGTTTCAAGAAGATCGGAGGGGGTCAAAATTTCGGCCAAAAACGACAGTGTTACCCCTTATGTTTTTTTTTTTTCAGGTCAAAACTTTGACATCCGATATCTCGGCTCTGGAAGGGTCTAGAGCCTCCATTTTTGCGTGCTGGTCGAAGTCTCGTGGCCCTCTGTCAGAATCCAGAGTTTCAAGAAGATCGGAGGGGGTCAAAATTTCGGCCAAAAACGACAGTGTTACCCCTTATGTTTTTTTTTTGGGTCAAAACTTTGACATCCGATATCTCGGCTCTGGAAGGGTCTAGAGCCTCCATTTTTGCGCGCTGGTCGAAGTCTCGTGGCCCTCTGTCAGAATCCAGAGTTTCAAGAAGATCGGAGGGGGTCAAAATTTCGGCCAAAAACGACAGTGTTACCCCTTATGTTTTTTTTTCAGGTCAAAACTTTGACATCCGATATCTCGGCTCTGGAAGGGTCTAGAGCCTCCATTTTTGCGCGCTGGTCGAAGTCTCGTGGCCCTCTGTCAGAATCCAGAGTTTCAAGAAGATCGGAGGGGGTCAAAATTTCGGCCGAAAACGACAGTGTTACCCCTTATGTTTTTTTTTTCAGGTCAAAACTTTGACATCTAATATCTCGGCTCTGGAAGGGTCTAGAGCCTCCATTTTTGCGCGCTGGTCGAAGTCTTGTGGCCCTCTGTCAGAATCCAGAGTTTCAAGAAGATCGGAGGGGGTCAAAATTTCGGCCAAAAACGACAGTGTTACCCCTTATGTTTTTTTTTTCAGGTCAAAACTTTGACATCCGATATCTCGGCTCTGGAAGGGTCTAGAGCCTCCATTTTTGCGCGCTGGTCGAAGTCTCGTGGCCCTCTGTCAGAATCCAGAGTTTCAAGAAGATCGGAGGGGGTCAAAATTTCGGCCAAAAACGACAGTGTTACCCCTTATGTTTTTTTTTTCGGGTCAAAACTTTGACATCCGATATCTCGGCTCTGGAAGGGTCTAGAGCCTCCATTTTTACGCGCTGGTCGAAGTCTCGTGGCCCTCTGTCAGAATCCAGAGTTTCAAGAAGATCGGAGGGGGTCAAAATTTCGGCCAAAAACGACAGTGTTACCCCTTATGTTTTTTTTTCAGGTCAAAACTTTGACATCTAATATCTCGGCTCTGGAAGGGTCTAGAGCCTCCATTTTTGCGCGCTGGTCGAAGTCTTGTGGCCCTCTGTCAGAATCCAGAGTTTCAAGAAGATCGGAGGGGGTCAAAATTTCGGCCAAAAACGACAGTGTTACCCCTTATGTTTTTTTTTTCAGGTCAAAACTTTGACATCCGATATCTCGGCTCTGGAAGGGTCTAGAGCCTCCATTTTTGCGCGCTGGTCGAAGTCTCGTGGCCCTCTGTCAGAATCCAGAGTTTCAAGAAGATCGGAGGGGGTCAAAATTTCGGCCAAAAACGACAGTGTTACCCCTTATGTTTTTTTTTTCAGGTCAAAACTTTGACATCCGATATCTCGGCTCTGGAAGGGTCCAGAGCCTCCATTTTTGCACGCTGGTCGAAGTCTCGTGGCCCTCTGTCAGAATCCAGAGTTTCAAGAAGATCGGAGGGGGTCAAAATTTCGGCCAAAAACGACAGTGTTACCCCTTATGTTTTTTTTTCGGGTCAAAACTTTGACATCCGATATCTCGGCTCTGGAAGGGTCTAGAGCCTCCATTTTTGCGCGCTGGTCGAAGTCTCGTGGCCCTCTGTCAGAATCCAGAGTTTCAAGAAGATCGGAGGGGGTCAAAATTTCGTCCAAAAACGACAGTGTTACCCCTTATGTTTTTTTTTTTTCAGGTCAAAACTTTGACATCCGATATCTCGGCTCTGGAAGGGTCTAGAGCCTCCATTTTTGCGCGCTGGTCGAAGTCTCGTGGCCCTCTGTCAGAATCCAGAGTTTCAAGAAGATCGGAGGGGGTCAAAATTTCGGCCAAAAACGACAGTGTTACCCCTTATGTTTTTTTTTTCAGGTCAAAACTTTGATGTCCGATATCTCGGCTCTGGAAGGGTCTAGAGCCTCCATTTTTGCGCGCTGGTCGAAGTCTCGTGGCCCTCTGTCAGAATCCAGAGTTTCAAGAAGATCGGAGGGGGTCAAAATTTCGGCCAAAAACGACAGTGTTACCCCTTATGTTTTTTTTTCGGGTCAAAACTTTGACATCCGATATCTCGGCTCTGGAAGGGTCTAGAGCCTCCATTTTTGCGTGCTGGTCGAAGTCTCGTGAACCTCTGTCAGAATCCAGAGTTTCAAGAAGATCGGAGGGGGTCAAAATTTCGGCCAAAAACGACAGTGTTACCCCTTATGTTTTTTTTTTCAGGTCAAAACTTTGACATCCGATATCTCGGCTCTGGAAGGGTCTAGAGCCTCCATTTTTGTGCGCTGGTCGAAGTCTCGTGGCCCTCTGTCAGAATCCAGAGTTTCAAGAAGATCGGAGGGGGTCAAAATTTCGGCCAAAAACGACAGTGTTACCCCTTATGTTTTTTTTTCAGGTCAAAACTTTGACATCTAATATCTCGGCTCTGGAAGGGTCTAGAGCCTCCATTTTTGCGCGCTGGTCGAAGTCTTGTGGCCCTCTGTCAGAATCCAGAGTTTCAAGAAGATCGGAGGGGGTCAAAATTTCGGCCAAAAACGACAGTGTTACCCCTTATGTTTTTTTTTCAGGTCAAAACTTTGACATCTAATATCTCGGCTCTGGAAGGGTCTAGAGCCTCCATTTTTGCGCGCTGGTCGAAGTCTTGTGGCCCTCTGTCAGAATCCAGAGTTTCAAGAAGATCGGAGGGGGTCAAAATTTCGGCCAAAAACGACAGTGTTACCCCTTATGTTTTTTTTTCAGATCAAAACTTTGACATCCGATATCTCGGCTCTGGAAGGGTCTAGAGCCTCCATTTTTGCGCGCTGGTCGAAGTCTCGTGGCCCTCTGTCAGAATCCAGAGTTTCAAGAAGATCGGAGGGGGTCAAAATTTCGGCCAAAAACGACAGTGTTACCCCTTATGTTTTTTTTTTTCAGGTCAAAACTTTGACATCCGATATCTCGGCTCTGGAAGGGTCCAGAGCCTCCATTTTTGCGTGCTGGTCGAAGTCTCGTGGCCCTCTGTCAGAATCCAGAGTTTCAAGAAGATCGGAGGGGGTCAAAATTTCGGCCAAAAACGACAGTGTTACCCCTTATGGTTTTTTTTCGGGTCAAAACTTTGACATCCGATGTCTCGGCTCTGGAAGGGTCTAGAGCCTCCATTTTTGCGCGCTGGTCGAAGTCTCGTGGCCCTCTGTCAGAATCCAGAGTTTCAAGAAGATCGGAGGGGGTCAAAATTTCGTCCAAAAACGACAGTGTTACCCCTTATGTTTTTTTTTTCAGGTCAAAACTTTGACATCCGATATCTCGGCTCTGGAAGGGTCTAGAGCCTCCATTTTTGCGCGCTGGTCGAAGTCTCGTGGCCCTCTGTCAGAATCCAGAGTTTCAAGAAGATCGGAGGGGGTCAAAATTTCGGCCAAAAACGACAGTGTTACCCCTTATGTTCTTTTTTTTCAGGTCAAAACTTTGACGTCCGATATCTCGGCTCTGGAAGGGTCTAGAGCCTCCATTTTTGCGCGCTGGTCGAAGTCTCGTGGCCCTCTGTCAGAATCCAGAGTTTCAAGAAGATCGGAGGGGGTCAAAATTTCGGCCAAAAACGACAGTGTTACCCCTTATGTTTTTTTTTCGGGTCAAAACTTTGACATCCGATATCTCGGCTCTGGAAGGGTCTACAGCCTCAATTTTTGCACCCAGGTCTATGTCTCGAGGCCCTCTATCAGAATCCAGAGTTTTGAGAAGATTGGAGAAAATTAATTTTTCACCCCCCGAAAAAAAAATGTAATGGGTAACACTGTCATTTTTTTTCCTGGTCAAAATTTTGTGTTTCAATATTTCAGCTCTGGAAGGGTTTACAGCCTCAATTTTTGCACCCAGGTCCATGTCTCGTGGCCCTCTGTCAGAATCCAGAGTTTAGAGATGATTGGAGAAACTTAATTTTTCACCCCCTGAAAAAAAATGTAAGGGGTAACACTGTCGTTTTTTTTTTCTGGACAAAATTTTGAGTTTCAATATCTCAGCTCTGGATAATATCTACACCTATAATAGAATCTATATACATAATGAGATCTACAATATCTACATTTATAATAAAGTATAAGAATCTACATCTATAGTAAAATCTACTGTGTCTTGTGTCTTGTGTCTGAAAAATATTAAAATACAATAAATAAAAACTAGACAAAACAACACAAAAAAAATTACTTTAATTTTTACAGATTTTTTAAACTTTATTTTTACAAAGATAAGATATCATCACTCAGATGTCTTCCTGACTCCAAGATCCTGAAACCATCAGAACTTTTCACTCCCCATGAACAGCCATTGCTGGAGAAAACTGCAGACACCTGAAAAACAGAATAGCCACAAATCAAACAGCACACTAGCAGCAACTATATTCTCACTGCAAAGAATGGTGTAGATCAGAATCTGCACTCCTGGAGTCAGACACTCACCAACAACTGGAACGTCACAGAGCCACAGCTAGAGAGAACTGCAGAGACACATGTCAATTCGCACTGGGAAGAATGCTGTACACCAGAATCTGACCTGCTGGAGACAGACACTCACCCACAACTGGAACACCACAGAGACACCTGAAAAATAGAAAAATAGCCACATGTCAAATCTCACTGGGAAGAATTCTGTAGACCAGAATCTCAAGTCACATAGATCTGTTAGGAATGATCAAGGTTAGGAAAGGGAACCATTTGAAAGCTTCAGCGATAAGGGATGACATTTCGCTTACCTTTCCATTAAGCATAGACCCAGGTTTAAAATCAAGTCTTTGGGTCAATTAAGTCACCATTACACCTGCAAGAGAAAATCCAAACAGTGGAGAATATCAGCTTTGTCACATGCACAATATGCAGAGCAGTGGGTCATGAGGACAGGAGTTGAGAACCACTGTTTTAGTGTGTGCAAACCAATCTGAGCCTCTGGATTTAACTTGTGAGAAAGCTGCAACATCAGCCCCGTTGAGGAAACGTTTGTCCACTGACCGATCCAGGTTATTATCTTGGTCCAATAAAACAAATTAAAGAGAAAAGTGCAAAAAGCTGCATTGGCTCCATTCAAAGTCTTACACCGAAGCGAACTCTCCTCCACCATGACCAGATCGTACTGCAATAAAGAAAGGAATAATAAACATTTAAAAGCAGTCATTCAAGTTGAAATTTCTGCATCTTAGAAGAAGCTGCATTTCATTTGCTGAAACGGTGAAACATCTGGTCTTACCATTTGATCAAAAGCCACAAATTTGGGATTCATGGAGACACCTCTGAAACTACCTGCAAAGACACAAACAAAATCACATATGTTGCATTTGAAGATGATAGCTTCAACCAAGGGTCATTCACAACTCACCTCTTTGTCCTGGATTGGAAATAGGTTTCTCTGTTTGGATCAAGGTCAATATAGGTAAGGTCTGAACATGAATTTGAGCTCTGAAGACCTTGAACTTCAAACCTTCAGCTTCTGCACCAAAGCTCCATCTATCCAAGGAGCCTGTAGAGAACTTCAGTTAACATACAAGAAACCAAGACAAAAAGAGCCACATGCATCAAATGACTATGACCGTTACCTACAAAGCAGACCAACAGCAGGAGCAGACTGCAGAGAGCAGTGACTGAACTGATCTAAAACTTGGCTTTTTGAAGAGCCCAGCCACCTGGAGCCACTGACGAGTAGGTGGAGTCCACTGACGAGTAGGATGAGTTCCAAGATCCAATCAGCTGTTGAATCACCAATCAGCTGCTGGAATGGTTACAGAAGCCATCTTATCTTAACCAGTTCTTTGGGCACGTAACAGGGTGAATAAACTCTGAGATTTAATGTTCAGAAATTATGTGTGTGTTAATGAATTCCAACCTGTTGAGCTCTATCCAATGGTGCCAAAAATACCTATCTGAGATTAAACTGTATTGAATAAAGCAACAAAAAGGCGTATCTGACATAGTTGATATTTTTTTTTATTTGAAAATGTTTTAGAGCATGTTCATTGTGTTATTATGCCATCATTTTTTTACTTAAATACTTATTCATGTCAGTATGCCTGTGGTTGCAATTTTTGTGGTTTAAGGTTAATAATACAGGTGATTGAAGAGTGGTCAAATTTTTTTTTTGTCTCTCGTGTAAAGTTTGTTGAAAGCCACTTACGCCCCTCTGGCTCCAAGCCCGCGATATAGGCATATATTAAACATTTGATTTGGTTTGTAATATTATTTGTATTGCATTTTCTTGAACATTTACACAACAGTGTACATCACATATCTGTAACATCAAATATAATGTACAAAAATAAAACAAACAACAGAAAATAAAAAAAACATAAGGGGTAACACTGTCATTTTTTTTTCTGGTCAAAATTTTGAGTTTCAATATCTCAGCTCTGGAAGGGTCTACAGCCTCAAGTTTTGCACCCAGGTCCATGTCTCGTGGCCCTCTATCAGAATCCAGAGTTTTGAGAAGATTGGAGAAAATTAATTTTTCAGCCCCCGAAAAAAACATAAGGGGTAACACTGTCATTTTTTTCTGGTCAAAATTTTGAGTTTCAATATCTCAGCTCTGGAAGGGTCTACAGCCTCAATTTTTGCACCCAGGTCCATGTCTCGTGGCCCTCTATCAGAATCCAGAGTTTAGAGAAGATTGGAGAAAATTAATTTTTCACCCCCCGAAAAAAAATGTAAGGGGTAACACTGTCATTTTTTTCCTGGTCAAAATTTTGAGTTTCAATATTTCAGCTCTGGAAGGGTATACAGCCTCAATTTTTGCACCCATGTCCATATCTCGTTGCCCGCTATCAAAATCCAGAGTTTTGAGAAGATTGGAGAAAATAAATTTTTCACCCCAGAAAAAAAATGTAAGGGGTAACACTGTCATTTTTTTTTCCTGGTCAAAATTTTGAGCTTCAATATCTCGGCTCTGGAAGGGTCTAGAGCCTCCATTTTTGCGCGCTGGTCGAAGTCTCGTGGCCCTCTGTCAGAATCCAGAGTTTCAAGAAGATCGGAGGGGGTCAAAATTTCGGCCAAAAACGACAGTGTTACCCCTTATGTTTTTTTTTCAGGTCAAAACTTTGACATCCAATATCTCGGCTCTGGAAGGGTCTAGAGCCTCCATTTTTGCGCGCTGGTCGAAGTCTTGTGGCCCTCTGTCAGAATCCAGAGTTTCAAGAAGATCGGAGGGGGTCAAAATTTCGGCCAAAAACGACAGTGTTACCCCTTATGTTTTTTTTTTCAGGTCAAAACTTTGACATCCGATATCTCGGCTCTGGAAGGGTCTAGAGCCTCCATTTTTGCGCGCTGGTCGAAGTCTCGTGGCCCTCTGTCAGAATCCAGAGTTTCAAGAAGATCGGAGGGGGTCAAAATTTCGGCCAAAAACGACAGTGTTACCCCTTATGTTTTTTTTTCAGGTCAAAACTTTGACATCCGATATCTCGGCTCTGGAAGGGTCCAGAGCCTCCATTTTTGCGCGCTGGTCGAAGTCTCGTGGCCCTCTGTCAGAATCCAGAGTTTCAAGAAGATCGGAGGGGGTCAAAATTTCGGCCAAAAACGACAGTGTTACCCCTTATGGTTTTTTTTTTTCAGGTCAAAACTTTGATGTCCGATATCTCGGCTCTGGAAGGGTCTAGAGCCTCCATTTTTGCGCGCTGGTCGAAGTCTCGTGGCCCTCTGTCAGAATCCAGAGTTTCAAGAAGATCAGAGGGGGTCAAAATTTCGGCCAAAAACGACAGTGTTACCCCTTATGTTTTTTTTTTCAGGTCAAAACTTTGATGTCCGATATCTCGGCTCTGGAAGGGTCTAGAGCCTCCATTTTTGCGCGCTGGTCGAAGTCTCGTGGCCCTCTGTCAGAATCCAGAGTTTCAAGAAGATCGGAGGGGGTCAAAATTTCGGCCAAAAACGACAGTGTTACCCCTTATGTTTTTTTTTCGGGTCAAAACTTTGACATCCGATATCTCGGCTCTGGAAGGGTCTAGAGCCTCCATTTTTGCGCGCTGGTCGAAGTCT
Source organism: Cyprinella venusta (assembly GCA_038021265.1). Taxonomy (NCBI): domain Eukaryota; kingdom Metazoa; phylum Chordata; class Actinopteri; order Cypriniformes; family Leuciscidae; genus Cyprinella; species Cyprinella venusta. The sequence goes on along the minus strand of CM075874.1, from coordinate 16,660,215 downwards.
CGTGGCCCTCTGTCAGAATCCAGAGTTTCAAGAAGATTGGAGGGGGTCAAAATTTCGGCCAAAAACGACAGTGTTACCCCTTATGTTTTTTTTCAGGTCAAAACTTTGACATCCGATATCTCGGCTCTGGAAGGGTCTAGAGCCTCCATTTTTGCGCGCTGGTCGAAGTCTCGTGGCCCTCTGTCAGAATCCAGAGTTTCAAGAAGATCGGAGGGGGTCAAAATTTCGGCCAAAAACGACAGTGTTACCCCTTATGTTTTTTTTTCAGGTCAAAACTTTGACATCCGATATCTCGGCTCTGGAAGGGTCTAGAGCCTCCATTTTTGCGCGCTGGTCGAAGTCTCGTGGCCCTCTGTCAGAATCCAGAGTTTCAAGAAGATCGGAGGGGGTCAAAATTTCGGCCAAAAACGACAGTGTTACCCCTTATGTTTTTTTTTCAGGTCAAAACTTTGACATCCGATATCTCGGCTCTGGAAGGGTCTAGAGCCTCCATTTTTGCGCGCTGGTCGAAGTCTCGTGGCCCTCTGTCAGAATCCAGAGTTTCAAGAAGATCGGAGGGGGTCAAAATTTCGGCCAAAAACGACAGTGTTACCCCTTATGTTTTTTTTTTTCGGGTCAAAACTTTGACGTCTGATATCTCGGCTCTGGAAGGGTCTAGAGCCTCCTTTTTTGCGCGCTGGTCGAAGTCTCGTGGTCCTCTGTCAGAATCCAGAGTTTCAAGAAGATCGGAGGGGGTCAAAATTTCGGCCAAAAACGACAGTGTTACCCCTTATGTTTTTTTTTTCGGGTCAAAACTTTGACATCCGATATCTCGGCTCTGGAAGGGTCTAGAGCCTCCATTTTTGCGCGCTGGTCGAAGTCTCGTGGCCCTCTGTCAGAATCCAGAGTTTCAAGAAGATCGGAGGGGGTCAAAATTTCGGCCAAAAACGACAGTGTTACCCCTTATGTTTTTTTTTTTCAGGTCAAAACTTTGACATCCGATATCTCGGCTCTGGAAGGGTCTAGAGCCTCCATTTTTGCGCGCTGGTCGAAGTCTCGTGGCCCTCTGTCAGAATCCAGAGTTTCAAGAAGATCGGAGGGGGTCAAAATTTCGGCCAAAAACGACAGTGTTACCCCTTATGTTTTTTTTTTTCAGGTCAAAACTTTGACATCCAATATCTCGGCTCTGGAAGGGTCTAGAGCCTCCATTTTTGCGCGCTGGTCGAAGTCTTGTGGCCCTCTGTCAGAATCCAGAGTTTCAAGAAGATCGGAGGGGGTCAAAATTTCGGCCAAAAACGACAGTGTTACCCCTTATGTTTTTTTTTCAGGTCAAAACTTTGACATCCGATATCTCGGCTCTGGAAGGGTCTAGAGCCTCCATTTTTGCGCGCTGGTCGAAGTCTCGTGGCCCTCTGTCAGAATCCAGAGTTTCAAGAAGATCGGAGGGGGTCAAAATTTCGGCCAAAAACGACAGTGTTACCCCTTATGTTTTTTTTTCAGGTCAAAACTTTGACATCCGATATCTCGGCTCTGGAAGGGTCTAGAGCCTCCATTTTTGCGCGCTGGTCGAAGTCTCGTGGCCCTCTGTCAGAATCCAGAGTTTCAAGAAGATTGGAGGGGGTCAAAATTTCGTCCAAAAACGACAGTGTTACCCCTTATGTTTTTTTTTTTCAGGTCAAAACTTTGACATCCAATATCTCGGCTCTGGAAGGGTCTAGAGCCTCCATTTTTGCGCGCTGGTCGAAGTCTCGTGGCCCTCTGTCAGAATCCAGAGTTTCAAGAAGATCGGAGGGGGTCAAAATTTCGGCCAAAAACGACAGTGTTACCCCTTATGTTTTTTTTTTTCAGGTCAAAACTTTGACATCCGATATCTCGGCTCTGGAAGGGTCTAGAGCCTCCATTTTTGCGCGCTGGTCGAAGTCTCATGGCCCTCTGTCAGAATCCAGAGTTTCAAGAAGATCGGAGGGGGTCAAAATTTCGGCCAAAAACGACAGTGTTACCCCTTATGTTTTTTTTTCAGGTCAAAACTTTGACATCCGATATCTCGGCTCTGGAAGAGTCTAGAGCCTCCATTTTTGCGCGCTGGTCGAAGTCTCGTGGCCCTCTGTCAGAATCCAGAGTTTCAAGAAGATCGGAGGGGGTCAAAATTTCGGCCAAAAACGACAGTGTTACCCCTTATGGTTTTTTTTCAGGTCAAAACTTTGACATCCGATATCTCGGCTCTGGAAGGGTCTAGAGCCTCAATTTTTGCGCGCTGGTCGAAGTCTCGCGGCCCTCTGTCAGAATCCAGAGTTTCAAGAAGATCGGAGGGGGTCAAAATGTCGGCCAAAAACGACAGTGTTACCCCTTATGTTTTTTTTTTTCAGGTCAAAACTTTGACATCCGATATCTCGGCTCTGGAAGGGTCTAGAGCCTCCATTTTTGCGCGCTGGTCGAAGTCTCGTGGCCCTCTGTCAGAATCCAGAGTTTCAAGAAGATCGGAGGGGGTCAAAATTTCGGCCAAAAACGACAGTGTTACCCCTTATGTTTTTTTTTTTCAGGTCAAAACTTTGATGTCCGATATCTCGGCTCTGGAAGGGTCTAGAGCCTCCATTTTTGCGCGCTGGTCGAAGTCTCGTGGCCCTCTGTCAGAATCCAGAGTTTCAAGAAGATCGGAGGGGGTCAAAATTTCGGCCAAAAACGACAGTGTTACCCCTTATGTTTTTTTTTCGGGTCAAAACTTTGACATCCGATATCTCGGCTCTGGAAGGGTCTAGAGCCTCCATTTTTGCGCGCTGGTCGAAGTCTTGTGGCCCTCTGTCAGAATCCATAGTTTCAAGAAGATCGGAGGGGGTCAAAAATTCGGCCAAAAACGACAGTGTTACCCCTTATGTTTTTTTTTTTCAGGTCAAAACTTTGACATCCGATATCTCGGCTCTGGAAGGGTCTAGAGCCTCCATTTTTGCGCGCTGGTCGAAGTCTCATGGCCCTCTGTCAGAATCCAGAGTTTCAAGAAGATCGGAGGGGGTCAAAATTTCGGCCAAAAACGACAGTGTTACCCCTTATGTTTTTTTTTTCAGGTCAAAACTTTGACATCCGATATCTCGGCTCTGGAAGGGTCTAGAGCCTCCATTTTTGCGCGCTGGTCGAAGTCTCGTGGCCCTCTGTCAGAATCCAGAGTTTCAAGAAGATCAGAGGGGGTCAAAATTTCGGCCAAAAACGACAGTGTTACCCCTTATGTTTTTTTTTTTTCAGGTCAAAACTTTGATGTCCGATATCTCGGCTCTGGAAGGGTCTAGAGCCTCCATTTTTGCGCGCTGGTCGAAGTCTCGTGGCCCTCTGTCAGAATCCAGAGTTTCAAGAAGATCGGAGGGGGTCAAAATTTCGGCCAAAAACGACAGTGTTACCCCTTATGTTTTTTTTTCGGGTCAAAACTTTGACATCCGATATCTCGGCTCTGGAAGGGTCTAGAGCCTCCATTTTTGTGCGCTGGTCGAAGTCTCGTGGCCCTCTGTCAGAATCCAGAGTTTCAAGAAGATTGGAGGGGGTCAAAATTTCAGCCAAAAACGACAGTGTTACCCCTTATGTTTTTTTTCAGGTCAAAACTTTGACATCCGATATCTCGGCTCTGGAAGGGTCTAGAGCCTCCATTTTTGCGCGCTGGTCGAAGTCTCGTGGCCCTCTGTCAGAATCCAGAGTTTCAAGAAGATCGGAGGGGGTCAAAATTTCGGCCAAAAACGACAGTGTTACCCCTTATGTTTTTTTTTCAGGTCAAAACTTTGACATCCGATATCTCGGCTCTGGAAGGGTCTAGAGCCTCCATTTTTGCGCGCTGGTCGAAGTCTCGTGGCCCTCTGTCAGAATCCAGAGTTTCAAGAAGATCGGAGGGGGTCAAAATTTCGGCCAAAAACGACAGTGTTACCCCTTATGTTTTTTTTTCAGGTCAAAACTTTGACATCCGATATCTCGGCTCTGGAAGGGTCTAGAGCCTCCATTTTTGCGCGCTGGTCGAAGTCTCGTGGCCCTCTGTCAGAATCCAGAGTTTCAAGAAGATCGGAGGGGGTCAAAATTTCGGCCAAAAACGACAGTGTTACCCCTTATGTTTTTTTTTTTTCGGGTCAAAACTTTGACGTCTGATATCTCGGCTCTGGAAGGGACTAGAGCCTCAATTTTTGCGCGCTGGTCGAAGTCTCGTGGTCCTCTGTCAGAATCCAGAGTTTCAAGAAGATCGGAGGGGGTCAAAATTTCGGCCAAAAACGACAGTGTTACCCCTTATGTTTTTTTTTTCGGGTCAAAACTTTGACATCCGATATCTCGGCTCTGGAAGGGTCTAGAGCCTCCATTTTTGCGCGCTGGTCGAAGTCTCGTGGCCCTCTGTCAGAATCCAGAGTTTCAAGAAGATCGGAGGGGGTCAAAATTTCAGCCAAAAACGACAGTGTTACCCCTTATGTTTTTTTTTCAGGTCAAAACTTTGACATCCGATATCTCGGCTTTGGAAGGGTCTAGAGCCTCCATTTTTGCGCGCTGGTCGAAGTCTCGTGGCCCTCTGTCAGAATCCAGAGTTTCAAGAAGATCGGAGGGGGTCAAAATTTCGGCCAAAAACGACAGTGTTACCCCTTATGTTTTTTTTTCAGGTCAAAACTTTGACATCCAATATCTCGGCTCTGGAAGGGTCTAGAGCCTCCATTTTTGCGCGCTGGTCGAAGTCTTGTGGCCCTCTGTCAGAATCCAGAGTTTCAAGAAGATCGGAGGGGGTCAAAATTTCGGCCAAAAACGACAGTGTTACCCCTTATGTTTTTTTTTCAGGTCAAAACTTTGACATCCAATATCTCGGCTCTGGAAGGGTCTAGAGCCTCCATTTTTGCGCGCTGGTCGAAGTCTCGTGGCCCTCTGTCAGAATCCAGAGTTTCAAGAAGATCGGAGGGGGTCAAAATTTCGGCCAAAAACGACAGTGCCCCTTATGGTTTTTTTTTTTCGGGTCAAAACTTTGACGTCTGATATCTCGGCTCTGGAAGGGTCTAGAGCCTCCTTTTTTGCACGCTGGTCGAAGTCTCGTGGTCCTCTGTCAGAATCCAGAGTTTCAAGAAGATCGGAGGGGGTCAAAATTTCGGCCAAAAACGACAGTGTTACCCCTTATGTTTTTTTTTTCGGGTCAAAACTTTGACATCCGATATCTCGGCTCTGGAAGGGTCTAGAGCCTCCATTTTTGCGCGCTGGTCGAAGTCTCGTGGCCCTCTGTCAGAATCCAGAGTTTCAAGAAGATCGGAGGGGGTCAAAATTTCGGCCAAAAACGACAGTGTTACCCCTTATGTTTTTTTTTTCAGGTCAAAACTTTGACATCCGATATCTCGGCTCTGGAAGGGTCTAGAGCCTCCATTTTTGCGCGCTGGTCGAAGTCTCGTGGCCCTCTGTCAGAATCCAGAGTTTCAAGAAGATCGGAGGGGGTCAAAATTTCGGCCAAAAACGACAGTGTTACCCCTTATGTTTTTTTCTCAGGTCAAAACTTTGACATCCAATATCTCGGCTCTGGAAGGGTCTAGAGCCTCCATTTTTGCGCGCTGGTCGAAGTCTTGTGGCCCTCTGTCAGAATCCAGAGTTTCAAGAAGATCGGAGGGGGTCAAAATTTCGGCCAAAAACGACAGTGTTACCCTTATGTGTTTTTTCAGGTCAAAACTTTGACATCCGATATCTCGGCTCTGGAAGGGTCTAGAGCCTCCATTTTTGCGCGCTGGTCGAAGTCTCGTGGCCTTCTGTCAGAATCCAGAGTTTCAAGAAGATCGGAGGGGGTCAAAATTTCAGCCAAAAACGACAGTGTTACCCCTTATGTTTTTTTTTCAGGTCAAAACTTTGACATCCGATATCTCGGCTCTGGAAGGGTCTAGAGCCTCCATTTTTGCGCGCTGGTCGAAGTCTCGTGGCCCTCTGTCAGAATCCAGAGTTTCAAGAAGATTGGAGGGGGTCAAAATTTCGGCCAAAAACGACAGTGTTACCCCTTATGTTTTTTTTTTCAGGTCAAAACTTTGACATCCAATATCTCGGCTCTGGAAGGGTCTAGAGCCTCCATTTTTGCGCGCTGGTCGAAGTCTTGTGGCCCTCTGTCAGAATCCAGAGTTTCAAGAAGATCGGAGGGGGTCAAAATTTCGGCCAAAAACGACAGTGTTACCCCTTATGTTTTTTTTTTCAGGTCAAAACTTTGACATCCGATATCTCGGCTCTGGAAGGGTCTAGAGCCTCCATTTTTGCGCGCTGGTCGAAGTCTCATGGCCCTCTGTCAGAATCCAGAGTTTCAAGAAGATCGGAGGGGGTCAAAATTTCGGCCAAAAACGACAGTGTTACCCCTTATGTTTTTTTTTTTCAGGTCAAAACTTTGACATCCGATATCTCGGCTCTGGAAGAGTCTAGAGCCTCCATTTTTGCGCGCTGGTCGAAGTCTTGTGGCCCTCTGTCAGAATCCAGAGTTTCAAGAAGATCGGAGGGGGTCAAAATTTCGGCCAAAAACGACAGTGTTACCCCTTATGGTTTTTTTTCGGGTCAAAACTTTGACATCCGATATCTCGGCTCTGGAAGGGTCTAGAGCCTCCATTTTTGCGCGCTGGTCGAAGTCTCGTGGCCCTCTGTCAGAATCCAGAGTTTCAAGAAGATCGGAGGGGGTCAAAATTTCGGCCAAAAACGACAGTGTTACCCCTTATGTTTTTTTTTTCAGGTCAAAACTTTGATGTCCGATATCTCGGCTCTGGAAGGGTCTAGAGCCTCCATTTTTGCGCGCTGGTCGAAGTCTCGTGGCCCTCTGTCAGAATCCAGAGTTTCAAGAAGATCGGAGGGGGTCAAAATTTCGGCCAAAAACGACAGTGTTACCCCTTATGTTTTTTTTCGGGTCAAAACTTTGACATCCGATATCTCGGCTCTGGAAGGGTCTAGAGCCTCCATTTTTGCGCGCTGGTCGAAGTCTTGTGGCCCTCTGTCAGAATCCATAGTTTCAAGAAGATCGGAGGGGGTCAAAAATTCGGCCAAAAACGACAGTGTTACCCCTTATGTTTTTTTTTTCAGGTCAAAACTTTGACATCCGATATCTCGGCTCTGGAAGGGTCTAGAGCCTCCATTTTTGCGCGCTGGTCGAAGTCTCGTGGCCCTCTGTCAGAATCCAGAGTTTCAAGAAGATCGGAGGGGGTCAAAATTTCGGCCAAAAACGACAGTGTTACCCCTTATGTTTTTTTTTTCAGGTCAAAACTTTGACATCCGATATCTCGGCTCTGGAAGGGTCTAGAGCCTCCATTTTTGCGCGCTGGTCGAAGTCTCGTGGCCCTCTGTCAGAATCCAGAGTTTCAAGAAGATCGGAGGGGGTCAAAATTTCGGCCAAAAACGACAGTGTTACCCCTTATGTTTTTTTTTTCAGGTCAAAACTTTGATGTCCGATATCTCGGCTCTGGAAGGGTCTAGAGCCTCAATTTTTGCGCGCTGGTCGAAGTCTCGTGGCCCTCTGTCAGAATCCAGAGTTTCAAGAAGATCGGAGGGGGTCAAAATTTCGGCCAAAAACGACAGTGTTACCCCTTATGTTTTTTTTTCAGGTCAAAACTTTGACATCTGATATCTCGGCTCTGGAAGGGTCTAGAGCCTCCATTTTTGCGCGCTGGTCGAAGTCTCGTGGCCCTCTGTCAGAATCCAGAGTTTCAAGAAGATCAGAGGGGGTCAAAATTTCGGCCAAAAACGACAGTGTTACCCCTTATGTTTTTTTTTTCAGATCAAAACTTTGATGTCCGATATCTCGGCTCTGGAAGGGTCTAGAGCCTCCATTTTTGCACGCTGGTCGAAGTCTCGTGGCCCTCTGTCAGAATCCAGAGTTTCAAGAAGATCGGAGGGGGTCAAAATTTCGGCCAAAAACGACAGTGTTACCCCTTATGTTTTTTTTTCGGGTCAAAACTTTGACATCCAATATCTCGGCTCTGGAAGGGTCTAGAGCCTCCATTTTTGCGCGCTGGTCGAAGTCTCGTGGCCCTCTGTCAGAATCCAGAGTTTCAAGAAGATTGGAGGGGGTCAAAATTTCGGCCAAAAACGACAGTGTTACCCCTTATGTTTTTTTTTCAGGTCAAAACTTTGACATCCGATATCTCGGCTCTGGAAGGGTCTAGAGCCTCCATTTTTGCGCGCTGGTCGAAGTCTCGTGGCCCTCTGTCAGAATCCAGAGTTTCAAGAAGATCGGAGGGGGTCAAAATTTCGGCCAAAAACGACAGTGTTACCCCTTATGTTTTTTTTTCAGGTCAAAACTTTGACATCCGATATCTCGGCTCTGGAAGGGTCTAGAGCCTCCATTTTTGCGCGCTGGTCGAAGTCTCGTGGCCCTCTGTCAGAATCCAGAGTTTCAAGAAGATCGGAGGGGGTCAAAATTTCGGCCAAAAACGACAGTGTTACCCCTTATGTTTTTTTTTTTCAGGTCAAAACTTTGACATCCGATATCTCGGCTCTGGAAGGGTCTAGAGCCTCCATTTTTGCGCGCTGGTCGAAGTCTCGTGGCCCTCTGTCAGAATCCAGAGTTTCAAGAAGATCGGAGGGGGTCAAAATTTCGGCCAAAAACGACAGTGTTACCCCTTATGTTTTTTTTTTCAGGTCAAAACTTTGACATCCAATATCTCGGCTCTGGAAGGGTCTAGAGCCTCCATTTTTGCGCGCTGGTCGAAGTCTTGTGGCCCTCTGTCAGAATCCAGAGTTTCAAGAAGATCGGAGGGGGTCAAAATTTCGGCCAAAAACGACAGTGTTACCCCTTATGTTTTTTTTTCAGGTCAAAACTTTGACATCCGATATCTCGGCTCTGGAAGGGTCTAGAGCCTCCATTTTTGCGCGCTGGTCGAAGTCTCGTGGCCCTCTGTCAGAATCCAGAGTTTCAAGAAGATTGGAGGGGGTCAAAATTGCGGCCAAAAACGACAGTGTTACCCCTTATGTTTTTTTTTTCAGGTCAAAACTTTGACATCCGATATCTCGGCTCTGGAAGAGTCTAGAGCCTCCATTTTTGCGCGCTGGTCGAAGTCTCGTGGCCCTCTGTCAGAATCCAGAGTTTCAAGAAGATCGGAGGGGGTCAAAATTTCGGCCAAAAACGACAGTGTTACCCCTTATGTTTTTTTTTTCAGGTCAAAACTTTGACATCCGATATCTCGGCTCTGGAAGAGTCTAGAGCCTCCATTTTTGCGCGCTGGTCGAAGTCTCGTGGCCCTCTGTCAGATTCCAGAGTTTCAAGAAGATCGGAGGGGGTCAAAATTTCGGCCAAAAACGACAGTGTTACCCCTTATGGTTTTTTTTCAGGTCAAAACTTTGACATCCGATATCTCGGCTCTGGAAGGGTCTAGAGCCTCAATTTTTGCGCGCTGGTCGAAGTCTCGCGGCCCTCTGTCAGAATCCAGAGTTTCAAGAAGATCGGAGGGGGTCAAAATGTCGGCCAAAAACGACAGTGTTACCCCTTATGTTTTTTTTTTTCAGGTCAAAACTTTGACATCCGATATCTCGGCTCTGGAAGGGTCTAGAGCCTCCATTTTTGCGCGCTGGTCGAAGTCTCGTGGCCCTCTGTCAGAATCCAGAGTTTCAAGAAGATCGGAGGGGGTCAAAATTTCGGCCAAAAACGACAGTGTTACCCCTTATGTTTTTTTTTTTCAGGTCAAAACTTTGATGTCCGATATCTCGGCTCTGGAAGGGTCTAGAGCCTCCATTTTTGCGCGCTGGTCGAAGTCTCGTGGCCCTCTGTCAGAATCCAGAGTTTCAAGAAGATCGGAGGGGGTCAAAATTTCGGCCAAAAACGACAGTGTTACCCCTTATGTTTTTTTTTCGGGTCAAAACTTTGACATCCGATATCTCGGCTCTGGAAGGGTCTAGAGCCTCCATTTTTGCGCGCTGGTCGAAGTCTTGTGGCCCTCTGTCAGAATCCATAGTTTCAAGAAGATCGGAGGGGGTCAAAAATTCGGCCAAAAACGACAGTGTTACCCCTTATGTTTTTTTTTTCAGGTCAAAACTTTGACATCCGATATCTCGGCTCTGGAAGGGTCTAGAGCCTCCATTTTTGCGCGCTGGTCGAAGTCTCATGGCCCTCTGTCAGAATCCAGAGTTTCAAGAAGATCGGAGGGGGTCAAAATTTCGGCCAAAAACGACAGTGTTACCCCTTATGTTTTTTTTTTCAGGTCAAAACTTTGACATCCGATATCTCGTCTCTGGAAGAGTCTAGAGCCTCCATTTTTGCGCGCTGGTCGAAGTCTCGTGGCCCTCTGTCAGAATCCAGAGTTTCAAGAAGATCGGAGGGGGTCAAAATTTCGGCCAAAAATGACAGTGTTACCCCTTATGGTTTTTTTTCGGGTCAAAACTTTGACATCCGATATCTCGGCTCTGGAAGGGTCTAGAGCCTCAATTTTTGCGCGCTGGTCGAAGTCTCAATGGCCCTCTGTCAGAATCCAGAGTTTCAAGAAGATCGGAGGGGGTCAACATTTCGGCCAAAAACGACAGTGTTACCCCTTATGTTTTTTTTTTCAGGTCAAAACTTTGACATCCGATATCTCGGCTCTGGAAGGGTCTAGAGCCTCCATTTTTGCGCGCTGGTCGAAGTCTCGTGGCCCTCTGTCAGAATCCAGAGTTTCAAGAAGATCAGAGGGGGTCAAAATTTCGGCCAAAAACGACAGTGTTACCCCTTATGTTTTTTTTTTTTCAGGTCAAAACTTTGATGTCCGATATCTCGGCTCTGGAAGGGTCTAGAGCCTCCATTTTTGCGCGCTGGTCGAAGTCTCGTGGCCCTCTGTCAGAATCCAGAGTTTCAAGAAGATCGGAGGGGGTCAAAATTTCGGCCAAAAACGACAGTGTTACCCCTTATGTTTTTTTTTTCGGGTCAAAACTTTGACATCCGATATCTCGGCTCTGGAAGGGTCTAGAGCCTCCATTTTTGTGCGCTGGTCGAAGTCTCGTGGCCCTCTGTCAGAATCCAGAGTTTCAAGAAGATTGGAGGGGGTCAAAATTTCAGCCAAAAACGACAGTGTTACCCCTTATGTTTTTTTTCAGGTCAAAACTTTGACATCCGATATCTCGGCTCTGGAAGGGTCTAGAGCCTCCATTTTTGCGCGCTGGTCGAAGTCTCGTGGCCCTCTGTCAGAATCCAGAGTTTCAAGAAGATCGGAGGGGGTCAAAATTTCGGCCAAAAACGACAGTGTTACCCCTTATGTTTTTTTTTCAGGTCAAAACTTTGACATCCGATATCTCGGCTCTGGAAGGGTCTAGAGCCTCCATTTTTGCGCGCTGGTCGAAGTCTCGTGGCCCTCTGTCAGAATCCAGAGTTTCAAGAAGATCGGAGGGGGTCAAAATTTCGGCCAAAAACGACAGTGTTACCCCTTATGTTTTTTTTTCAGGTCAAAACTTTGACATCCGATATCTCGGCTCTGGAAGGGTCTAGAGCCTCCATTTTTGCGCGCTGGTCGAAGTCTCGTGGCCCTCTGTCAGAATCCAGAGTTTCAAGAAGATCGGAGGGGGTCAAAATTTCGGCCAAAAACGACAGTGTTACCCCTTATGTTTTTTTTTTTCGGGTCAAAACTTTGACGTCTGATATCTCGGCTCTGGAAGGGACTAGAGCCTCCTTTTTTGCGCGCTGGTCGAAGTCTCGTGGTCCTCTGTCAGAATCCAGAGTTTCAAGAAGATCGGAGGGGGTCAAAATTTCGGCCAAAAACGACAGTGTTACCCCTTATGTTTTTTTTTTCGGGTCAAAACTTTGACATCCGATATCTCGGCTCTGGAAGGGTCTAGAGCCTCCATTTTTGCGCGCTGGTCGAAGTCTCGTGGCCCTCTGTCAGAATCCAGAGTTTCAAGAAGATCGGAGGGGGTCAAAATTTCAGCCAAAAACGACAGTGTTACCCCTTATGTTTTTTTTTCAGGTCAAAACTTTGACATCCGATATCTCGGCTTTGGAAGGGTCTAGAGCCTCCATTTTTGCGCGCTGGTCGAAGTCTCGTGGCCCTCTGTCAGAATCCAGAGTTTCAAGAAGATCGGAGGGGGTCAAAATTTCGGCCAAAAACGACAGTGTTACCCCTTATGTTTTTTTTTCAGGTCAAAACTTTGACATCCAATATCTCGGCTCTGGAAGGGTCTAGAGCCTCCATTTTTGCGCGCTGGTCGAAGTCTTGTGGCCCTCTGTCAGAATCCAGAGTTTCAAGAAGATCGGAGGGGGTCAAAATTTCGGCCAAAAACGACAGTGTTACCCCTTATGTTTTTTTTTCAGGTCAAAACTTTGACATCCAATATCTCGGCTCTGGAAGGGTCTAGAGCCTCCATTTTTGCGCGCTGGTCGAAGTCTCGTGGCCCTCTGTCAGAATCCAGAGTTTCAAGAAGATCGGAGGGGGTCAAAATTTCGGCCAAAAACGACAGTGCCCCTTATGGTTTTTTTTTTTCGGGTCAAAACTTTGACGTCTGATATCTCGGCTCTGGAAGGGTCTAGAGCCTCCTTTTTTGCACGCTGGTCGAAGTCTCGTGGTCCTCTGTCAGAATCCAGAGTTTCAAGAAGATCGGAGGGGGTCAAAATTTCGGCCAAAAACGACAGTGTTACCCCTTATGTTTTTTTTTTTTCGGGTCAAAACTTTGACATCCGATATCTCGGCTCTGGAAGGGTCTAGAGCCTCCATTTTTGCGCGCTGGTCGAAGTCTCGTGGCCCTCTGTCAGAATCCAGAGTTTCAAGAAGATCGGAGGGGGTCAAAATTTCGGCCAAAAACGACAGTGTTACCCCTTATGTTTTTTTTTTCAGGTCAAAACTTTGACATCCGATATCTCGGCTCTGGAAGGGTCTAGAGCCTCCATTTTTGCGCGCTGGTCGAAGTCTCGTGGCCCTCTGTCAGAATCCAGAGTTTCAAGAAGATCGGAGGGGGTCAAAATTTCGGCCAAAAACGACAGTGTTACCCCTTATGTTTTTTTCTCAGGTCAAAACTTTGACATCCAATATCTCGGCTCTGGAAGGGTCTAGAGCCTCCATTTTTGCGCGCTGGTCGAAGTCTTGTGGCCCTCTGTCAGAATCCAGAGTTTCAAGAAGATCGGAGGGGGTAAAAATTTCGGCCAAAAACGACAGTGTTACCCTTATGTGTTTTTTCAGGTCAAAACTTTGACATCCGATATCTCGGCTCTGGAAGGGTCTAGAGCCTCCATTTTTGCGCGCTGGTCGAAGTCTCGTGGCCTTCTGTCAGAATCCAGAGTTTCAAGAAGATCGGAGGGGGTCAAAATTTCGGCCAAAAACGACAGTGTTACCCCTTATGTTTTTTTTTCAGGTCAAAACTTTGACATCCGATATCTCGGCTCTGGAAGGGTCTAGAGCCTCCATTTTTGCGCGCTGGTCGAAGTCTCGTGGCCCTCTGTCAGAATCCAGAGTTTCAAGAAGATTGGAGGGGGTCAAAATTTCGGCCAAAAACGACAGTGTTACCCCTTATGTTTTTTTTTTCAGGTCAAAACTTTGACATCCAATATCTCGGCTCTGGAAGGGTCTAGAGCCTCCATTTTTGCGCGCTGGTCGAAGTCTTGTGGCCCTCTGTCAGAATCCAGAGTTTCAAGAAGATCGGAGGGGGTCAAAATTTCGGCCAAAAACGACAGTGTTACCCCTTATGTTTTTTTTCGGGTCAAAACTTTGACATCCGATATCTCGGCTCTGGAAGGGTCTAGAGCCTCCATTTTTGCGCGCTGGTCGAAGTCTTGTGGCCCTCTGTCAGAATCCATAGTTTCAAGAAGATCGGAGGGGGTCAAAAATTCGGCCAAAAACGACAGTGTTACCCCTTATGTTTTTTTTTTCAGGTCAAAACTTTGACATCCGATATCTCGGCTCTGGAAGGGTCTAGAGCCTCCATTTTTGCGCGCTGGTCGAAGTCTCATGGCCCTCTGTCAGAATCCAGAGTTTCAAGAAGATCGGAGGGGGTCAAAATTTCGGCCAAAAACGACAGTGTTACCCCTTATGTTTTTTTTTTTCAGGTCAAAACTTTGACATCCGATATCTCGGCTCTGGAAGAGTCTAGAGCCTCCATTTTTGCGCGCTGGTCGAAGTCTCGTGGCCCTCTGTCAGAATCCAGAGTTTCAAGAAGATCGGAGGGGGTCAAAATTTCGGCCAAAAATGACAGTGTTACCCGTTATGGTTTTTTTTTCGGGTCAAAACTTTGACATCCGATATCTCGGCTCTGGAAGGGTCTAGAGCCTCAATTTTTGCGCGCTGGTCGAAGTCTCGTGGCCCTCTGTCAGAATCCAGAGTTTCAAGAAGATCAGAGGGGGTCAAAATTTCGGCCAAAAACGACAGTGTTACCCCTTATGTTTTTTTTTTCAGGTCAAAACTTTGATGTCCGATATCTCGGCTCTGGAAGGGTCTAGAGCCTCCATTTTTGCACGCTGGTCGAAGTCTCGTGGCCCTCTGTCAGAATCCAGAGTTTCAAGAAGATCGGAGGGGGTCAAAATTTCGGCCAAAAACGACAGTGTTACCCCTTATGTTTTTTTTTCGGGTCAAAACTTTGACATCCAATATCTCGGCTCTGGAAGGGTCTAGAGCCTCCATTTTTGCGCGCTGGTCGAAGTCTCGTGGCCCTCTGTCAGAATCCAGAGTTTCAAGAAGATTGGAGGGGGTCAAAATTTCGGCCAAAAACGACAGTGTTACCCCTTATGTTTTTTTTCAGGTCAAAACTTTGACATCCGATATCTCGGCTCTGGAAGGGTCTAGAGCCTCCATTTTTGCGCGCTGGTTGAAGTCTCGTGGCCCTCTGTCAGAATCCAGAGTTTCAAGAAGATCGGAGGGGGTCAAAATTTCGGCCAAAAACGACAGTGTTACCCCTTATGTTTTTTTTTCAGGTCAAAACTTTGACATCCGATATCTCGGCTCTGGAAGGGTCTAGAGCCTCCATTTTTGCGCGCTGGTCGAAGTCTCGTGGCCCTCTGTCAGAATCCAGAGTTTCAAGAAGATCGGAGGGGGTCAAAATTTCGGCCAAAAACGACAGTGTTACCCCTTATGTTTTTTTTTTCAGGTCAAAACTTTGACATCCGATATCTCGGCTCTGGAAGGGTCTAGAGCCTCCATTTTTGCGCGCTGGTCGAAGTCTCGTGGCCCTCTGTCAGAATCCAGAGTTTCAAGAAGATCGGAGGGGGTCAAAATTTCGGCCAAAAACGACAGTGTTACCCCTTATGTTTTTTTTTTTCAGGTCAAAACTTTGACATCCAATATCTCGGCTCTGGAAGGGTCTAGAGCCTCCATTTTTGCGCGCTGGTCGAAGTCTTGTGGCCCTCTGTCAGAATCCAGAGTTTCAAGAAGATCGGAGGGGGTCAAAATTTCGGCCAAAAACGACAGTGTTACCCCTTATGTTTTTTTTTCAGGTCAAAACTTTGACATCCGATATCTCGGCTCTGGAAGGGTCTAGAGCCTCCATTTTTGCGCGCTGGTCGAAGTCTCGTGGCCCTCTGTCAGAATCCAGAGTTTCAAGAAGATTGGAGGGGGTCAAAATTGCGGCCAAAAACGACAGTGTTACCCCTTATGTTTTTTTTTTTCAGGTCAAAACTTTGACATCCGATATCTCGGCTCTGGAAGAGTCTAGAGCCTCCATTTTTGCGCGCTGGTCGAAGTCTCGTGGCCCTCTGTCAGAATCCAGAGTTTCAAGAAGATCGGAGGGGGTCAAAATTTCGGCCAAAAACGACAGTGTTACCCCTTATGTTTTTTTTTTCAGGTCAAAACTTTGACATCCGATATCTCGGCTCTGGAAGAGTCTAGAGCCTCCATTTTTGCGCGCTGGTCGAAGTCTCGTGGCCCTCTGTCAGAATCCAGAGTTTCAAGAAGATCGGAGGGGGTCAAAATTTCGGCCAAAAACGACAGTGTTACCCCTTATGGTTTTTTTTCAGGTCAAAACTTTGACATCTGATATCTCGGCTCTGGAAGGGTCTAGAGCCTCAATTTTTGCGCGCTGGTCGAAGTCTCGTGGCCCTCTGTCAGAATCCAGAGTTTCAAGAAGATCGGAGGGGGTCAAAATTTCGGCCAAAAACGACAGTGTTACCCCTTATGTTTTTTTTTTTCAGGTCAAAACTTTGACATCCGATATCTCGGCTCTGGAAGGGTCTAGAGCCTCCATTTTTGCGCGCTGGTCGAAGTCTCGTGGCCCTCTGTCAGAATCCAGAGTTTCAAGAAGATCGGAGGGGGTCAAAATTTCGGCCAAAAACGACAGTGTTACCCCTTATGTTTTTTTTTTTCAGGTCAAAACTTTGATGTCCGATATCTCGGCTCTGGAAGGGTCTAGAGCCTCCATTTTTGCGCGCTGGTCGAAGTCTCGTGGCCCTCTGTCAGAATCCAGATTTTCAAGAAGATCGGAGGGGGTCAAAATTTCGGCCAAAAACGACAGTGTTACCCCTTATGTTTTTTTTCGGGTCAAAACTTTGACATCCGATATCTCGGCTCTGGAAGGGTCTAGAGCCTCCATTTTTGCGCGCTGGTCGAAGTCTTGTGGCCCTCTGTCAGAATCCATAGTTTCAAGAAGATCGGAGGGGGTCAAAAATTCGGCCAAAAACGACAGTGTTACCCCTTATGTTTTTTTTTTCAGGTCAAAACTTTGACATCCGATATCTCGGCTCTGGAAGGGTCTAGAGCCTCCATTTTTGCGCGCTGGTCGAAGTCTCATGGCCCTCTGTCAGAATCCAGAGTTTCAAGAAGATCGGAGGGGGTCAAAATTTCGGCCAAAAACGACAGTGTTACCCCTTATGGTTTTTTTTTTCAGGTCAAAACTTTGACATCCGATATCTCGGCTCTGGAAGAGTCTAGAGCCTCCATTTTTGCGCGCTGGTCGAAGTCTCGTGGCCCTCTGTCAGAATCCAGAGTTTCAAGAAGATCGGAGGGGGTCAAAATTTCGGCCAAAAATGACAGTGTTACCCCTTATGGTTTTTTTTTCGGGTCAAAACTTTGACATCCGATATCTCGGCTCTGGAAGGGTCTAGAGTCTCAATTTTTGCGCGCTGGTCGAAGTCTCGTGGCCCTCTGTCAGAATCCAGAGTTTCAAGAAGATCGGAGGGGGTCAAAATTTCGGCCAAAAACGACAGTGTTACCCCTTATGTTTTTTTTTCAGGTCAAAACTTTGACATCTGATATCTCGGCTCTGGAAGGGTCTAGAGCCTCCATTTTTGCGCGCTGGTCGAAGTCTCGTGGCCCTCTGTCAGAATCCAGAGTTTCAAGAAGATCAGAGGGGGTCAAAATTTCGGCCAAAAACGACAGTGTTACCCCTTATGTTTTTTTTTTTCAGGTCAAAACTTTGATGTCCGATATCTCGGCTCTGGAAGGGTCTAGAGCCTCCATTTTTGCGCGCTGGTCGAAGTCTCGTGGCCCTCTGTCAGAATCCAGAGTTTCAAGAAGATCGGAGGGGGTCAAAATTTCGGCCAAAAACGACAGTGTTACCCCTTATGTTTTTTTTTCGGGTCAAAACTTTGACATCCGATATCTCGGCTCTGGAAGGGTCTAGAGCCTCCATTTTTGCGCGCTGGTCGAAGTCTCGTGGCCCTCTGTCAGAATCCAGAGTTTCAAGAAGATTGGAGGGGGTCAAAATTTCGGCCAAAAACGACAGTGTTACCCCTTATGTTTTTTTTCAGGTCAAAACTTTGACATCCGATATCTCGGCTCTGGAAGGGTCTAGAGCCTCCATTTTTGCGCGCTGGTCGAAGTCTCGTGGCCCTCTGTCAGAATCCAGAGTTTCAAGAAGATCGGAGGGGGTCAAAATTTCGGCCAAAAACGACAGTGTTACCCCTTATGTTTTTTTTTCAGGTCAAAACTTTGACATCCGATATCTCGGCTCTGGAAGGGTCTAGAGCCTCCATTTTTGCGCGCTGGTCGAAGTCTCGTGGCCCTCTGTCAGAATCCAGAGTTTCAAGAAGATCGGAGGGGGTCAAAATTTCGGCCAAAAACGACAGTGTTACCCCTTATGTTTTTTTTTTTTTTCGGGTCAAAACTTTGACGTCTGATATCTCGGCTCTGGAAGGGTCTAGAGCCTCCTTTTTTGCGCGCTGGTCGAAGTCTCGTGGTCCTCTGTCAGAATCCAGAGTTTCAAGAAGATCGGAGGGGGTCAAAATTTCGGCCAAAAACGACAGTGTTACCCCTTATGTTTTTTTTTTCGGGTCAAAACTTTGACATCCGATATCTCGGCTCTGGAAGGGTCTAGAGCCTCCATTTTTGCGCGCTGGTCGAAGTCTCGTGGCCCTCTGTCAGAATCCAGAGTTTCAAGAAGATCGGAGGGGGTCAAAATTTCGGCCAAAAACGACAGTGTTACCCCTTATGTTTTTTTTTTTCAGGTCAAAACTTTGACATCCAATATCTCGGCTCTGGAAGGGTCTAGAGCCTCCATTTTTGCGCGCTGGTCGAAGTCTCGTGGCCCTCTGTCAGAATCCAGAGTTTCAAGAAGATTGGAGGGGGTCAAAATTTCGGCCAAAAACGACAGTGTTACCCCTTATGTTTTTTTTTTTCAGGTCAAAACTTTGACATCCGATATCTCGGCTCTGGAAGAGTCTAGAGCCTCCATTTTTGCGCGCTGGTCGAAGTCTCGTGGCCCTCTGTCAGAATCCAGAGTTTCAAGAAGATCGGAGGGGGTCAAAATTTCGGCCAAAAACGACAGTGTTACCCCTTATGTTTTTTTTTTCAGGTCAAAACTTTGACATCCGATATCTCGGCTCTGGAAGAGTCTAGAGCCTCCATTTTTGCGCGCTGGTCGAAGTCTCGTGGCCCTCTGTCAGAATCCAGAGTTTCAAGAAGATCGGAGGGGGTCAAAATTTCGGCCAAAAACGACAGTGTTACCCCTTATGTTTTTTTTTTCAGGTCAAAACTTTGACATCCGATATCTCGGCTCTGGAAGGGTCTAGAGCCTCCATTTTTGCGCGCTGGTCGAAGTCTCGTGGCCCTCTGTCAGAATCCAGAGTTTCAAGAAGATCGGAGGGGGTCAAAATTTCGGCCAAAAACGACAGTGTTACCCCTTATGTTTTTTTTTTTTCAGGTCAAAACTTTGATGTCCGATATCTCGGCTCTGGAAGGGTCTAGAGCCTCCATTTTTGCGCGCTGGTCGAAGTCTTGTGGCCCTCTGTCAGAATCCATAGTTTCAAGAAGATCGGAGGGGGTCAAAAATTCGGCCAAAAACGACAGTGTTACCCCTTATGTTTTTTTTTTCAGGTCAAAACTTTGACATCCGATATCTCGGCTCTGGAAGGGTCTAGAGCCTCCATTTTTGCGCGCTGGTCGAAGTCTCATGGCCCTCTGTCAGAATCCAGAGTTTCAAGAAGATCGGAGGGGGTCAAAATTTCGGCCAAAAACGACAGTGTTACCCCTTATGGTTTTTTTTTTTCAGGTCAAAACTTTGACATCCGATATCTCGGCTCTGGAAGAGTCTAGAGCCTCCATTTTTGCGCGCTGGTCGAAGTCTCGTGGCCCTCTGTCAGAATCCAGAGTTTCAAGAAGATCGGAGGGGGTCAAAATTTTGGCCAAAAACGACAGTGTTACCCCTTATGTTTTTTTTTTCAGGTCAAAACTTTGACATCCGATATCTCGGCTCTGGAAGAGTCTAGAGCCTCCATTTTTGCGCGCTGGTCGAAGTCTTGTGGCCCTCTGTCAGAATCCAGAGTTTCAAGAAGATCGGAGGGGGTCAAAATTTCGGCCAAAAACGACAGTGTTACCCCTTATGGTTTTTTTTCGGGTCAAAACTTTGACATCCGATATCTCGGCTCTGGAAGGGTCTAGAGCCTCCATTTTTGCGCGCTGGTCGAAGTCTCGTGGCCCTCTGTCAGAATCCAGAGTTTCAAGAAGATCGGAGGGGGTCAAAATTTCGGCCAAAAACGACAGTGTTACCCCTTATGTTTTTTTTTTCAGGTCAAAACTTTGATGTCCGATATCTCGGCTCTGGAAGGGTCTAGAGCCTCCATTTTTGCGCGCTGGTCGAAGTCTCGTGGCCCTCTGTCAGAATCCAGAGTTTCAAGAAGATCGGAGGGGGTCAAAATTTCGGCCAAAAACGACAGTGTTACCCCTTATGTTTTTTTTCGGGTCAAAACTTTGACATCCGATATCTCGGCTCTGGAAGGGTCTAGAGCCTCCATTTTTGCGCGCTGGTCGAAGTCTTGTGGCCCTCTGTCAGAATCCATAGTTTCAAGAAGATCGGAGGGGGTCAAAAATTCGGCCAAAAACGACAGTGTTACCCCTTATGTTTTTTTTTTCAGGTCAAAACTTTGACATCCGATATCTCGGCTCTGGAAGGGTCTAGAGCCTCCATTTTTGCGCGCTGGTCGAAGTCTCATGGCCCTCTGTCAGAATCCAGAGTTTCAAGAAGATCGGAGGGGGTCAAAATTTCGGCCAAAAACGACAGTGTTACCCCTTATGTTTTTTTTTTTCAGGTCAAAACTTTGACATCCGATATCTCGGCTCTGGAAGAGTCTAGAGCCTCCATTTTTGCGCGCTGGTCGAAGTCTCGTGGCCCTCTGTCAGAATCCAGAGTTTCAAGAAGATCGGAGGGGGTCAAAATTTCGGCCAAAAATGACAGTGTTACCCGTTATGGTTTTTTTTTCGGGTCAAAACTTTGACATCCGATATCTCGGCTCTGGAAGGGTCTAGAGCCTCAATTTTTGCGCGCTGGTCGAAGTCTCGTGGCCCTCTGTCAGAATCCAGAGTTTCAAGAAGATCAGAGGGGGTCAAAATTTCGGCCAAAAACGACAGTGTTACCCCTTATGTTTTTTTTTTCAGGTCAAAACTTTGATGTCCGATATCTCGGCTCTGGAAGGGTCTAGAGCCTCCATTTTTGCACGCTGGTCGAAGTCTCGTGGCCCTCTGTCAGAATCCAGAGTTTCAAGAAGATCGGAGGGGGTCAAAATTTCGGCCAAAAACGACAGTGTTACCCCTTATGTTTTTTTTTCGGGTCAAAACTTTGACATCCAATATCTCGGCTCTGGAAGGGTCTAGAGCCTCCATTTTTGCGCGCTGGTCGAAGTCTCGTGGCCCTCTGTCAGAATCCAGAGTTTCAAGAAGATTGGAGGGGGTCAAAATTTCGGCCAAAAACGACAGTGTTACCCCTTATGTTTTTTTTCAGGTCAAAACTTTGACATCCGATATCTCGGCTCTGGAAGGGTCTAGAGCCTCCATTTTTGCGCGCTGGTTGAAGTCTCGTGGCCCTCTGTCAGAATCCAGAGTTTCAAGAAGATCGGAGGGGGTCAAAATTTCGGCCAAAAACGACAGTGTTACCCCTTATGTTTTTTTTTCAGGTCAAAACTTTGACATCCGATATCTCGGCTCTGGAAGGGTCTAGAGCCTCCATTTTTGCGCGCTGGTCGAAGTCTCGTGGCCCTCTGTCAGAATCCAGAGTTTCAAGAAGATCGGAGGGGGTCAAAATTTCGGCCAAAAACGACAGTGTTACCCCTTATGTTTTTTTTTTCAGGTCAAAACTTTGACATCCGATATCTCGGCTCTGGAAGGGTCTAGAGCCTCCATTTTTGCGCGCTGGTCGAAGTCTCGTGGCCCTCTGTCAGAATCCAGAGTTTCAAGAAGATCGGAGGGGGTCAAAATTTCGGCCAAAAACGACAGTGTTACCCCTTATGTTTTTTTTTTTCAGGTCAAAACTTTGACATCCAATATCTCGGCTCTGGAAGGGTCTAGAGCCTCCATTTTTGCGCGCTGGTCGAAGTCTTGTGGCCCTCTGTCAGAATCCAGAGTTTCAAGAAGATCGGAGGGGGTCAAAATTTCGGCCAAAAACGACAGTGTTACCCCTTATGTTTTTTTTTCAGGTCAAAACTTTGACATCCGATATCTCGGCTCTGGAAGGGTCTAGAGCCTCCATTTTTGCGCGCTGGTCGAAGTCTCGTGGCCCTCTGTCAGAATCCAGAGTTTCAAGAAGATTGGAGGGGGTCAAAATTGCGGCCAAAAACGACAGTGTTACCCCTTATGTTTTTTTTTTCAGGTCAAAACTTTGACATCCGATATCTCGGCTCTGGAAGAGTCTAGAGCCTCCATTTTTGCGCGCTGGTCGAAGTCTCGTGGCCCTCTGTCAGAATCCAGAGTTTCAAGAAGATCGGAGGGGGTCAAAATTTCGGCCAAAAACGACAGTGTTACCCCTTATGTTTTTTTTTTCAGGTCAAAACTTTGACATCCGATATCTCGGCTCTGGAAGAGTCTAGAGCCTCCATTTTTGCGCGCTGGTCGAAGTCTCGTGGCCCTCTGTCAGAATCCAGAGTTTCAAGAAGATCGGAGGGGGTCAAAATTTCGGCCAAAAACGACAGTGTTACCCCTTATGGTTTTTTTTCAGGTCAAAACTTTGACATCTGATATCTCGGCTCTGGAAGGGTCTAGAGCCTCAATTTTTGCGCGCTGGTCGAAGTCTCGTGGCCCTCTGTCAGAATCCAGAGTTTCAAGAAGATCGGAGGGGGTCAAAATTTCGGCCAAAAACGACAGTGTTACCCCTTATGTTTTTTTTTTTCAGGTCAAAACTTTGACATCCGATATCTCGGCTCTGGAAGGGTCTAGAGCCTCCATTTTTGCGCGCTGGTCGAAGTCTCGTGGCCCTCTGTCAGAATCCAGAGTTTCAAGAAGATCGGAGGGGGTCAAAATTTCGGCCAAAAACGACAGTGTTACCCCTTATGTTTTTTTTTTTCAGGTCAAAACTTTGATGTCCGATATCTCGGCTCTGGAAGGGTCTAGAGCCTCCATTTTTGCGCGCTGGTCGAAGTCTCGTGGCCCTCTGTCAGAATCCAGATTTTCAAGAAGATCGGAGGGGGTCAAAATTTCGGCCAAAAACGACAGTGTTACCCCTTATGTTTTTTTTCAGGTCAAAACTTTGACATCCGATATCTCGGCTCTGGAAGGGTCTAGAGCCTCCATTTTTGCGCGCTGGTCGAAGTCTTGTGGCCCTCTGTCAGAATCCATAGTTTCAAGAAGATCGGAGGGGGTCAAAAATTCGGCCAAAAACGACAGTGTTACCCCTTATGTTTTTTTTTTCAGGTCAAAACTTTGACATCCGATATCTCGGCTCTGGAAGGGTCTAGAGCCTCCATTTTTGCGCGCTGGTCGAAGTCTCATGGCCCTCTGTCAGAATCCAGAGTTTCAAGAAGATCGGAGGGGGTCAAAATTTCGGCCAAAAACGACAGTGTTACCCCTTATGGTTTTTTTTTTTCAGGTCAAAACTTTGACATCCGATATCTCGGCTCTGGAAGAGTCTAGAGCCTCCATTTTTGCGCGCTGGTCGAAGTCTCGTGGCCCTCTGTCAGAATCCAGAGTTTCAAGAAGATCGGAGGGGGTCAAAATTTCGGCCAAAAATGACAGTGTTACCCCTTATGGTTTTTTTTTCGGGTCAAAACTTTGACATCCGATATCTCGGCTCTGGAAGGGTCTAGAGCCTCAATTTTTGCGCGCTGGTCGAAGTCTCGTGGCCCTCTGTCAGAATCCAGAGTTTCAAGAAGATCGGAGGGGGTCAAAATTTCGGCCAAAAACGACAGTGTTACCCCTTATGTTTTTTTTTCAGGTCAAAACTTTGACATCTGATATCTCGGCTCTGGAAGGGTCTAGAGCCTCCATTTTTGCGCGCTGGTCGAAGTCTCGTGGCCCTCTGTCAGAATCCAGAGTTTCAAGAAGATCAGAGGGGGTCAAAATTTCGGCCAAAAACGACAGTGTTACCCCTTATGTTTTTTTTTTTCAGGTCAAAACTTTGATGTCCGATATCTCGGCTCTGGAAGGGTCTAGAGCCTCCATTTTTGCGCGCTGGTCGAAGTCTCGTGGCCCTCTGTCAGAATCCAGAGTTTCAAGAAGATCGGAGGGGGTCAAAATTTCGGCCAAAAACGACAGTGTTACCCCTTATGTTTTTTTTTCGGGTCAAAACTTTGACATCCGATATCTCGGCTCTGGAAGGGTCTAGAGCCTCCATTTTTGCGCGCTGGTCGAAGTCTCGTGGCCCTCTGTCAGAATCCAGAGTTTCAAGAAGATTGGAGGGGGTCAAAATTTCGGCCAAAAACGACAGTGTTACCCCTTATGTTTTTTTTCAGGTCAAAACTTTGACATCCGATATCTCGGCTCTGGAAGGGTCTAGAGCCTCCATTTTTGCGCGCTGGTCGAAGTCTCGTGGCCCTCTGTCAGAATCCAGAGTTTCAAGAAGATCGGAGGGGGTCAAAATTTCGGCCAAAAACGACAGTGTTACCCCTTATGTTTTTTTTTCAGGTCAAAACTTTGACATCCGATATCTCGGCTCTGGAAGGGTCTAGAGCCTCCATTTTTGCGCGCTGGTCGAAGTCTCGTGGCCCTCTGTCAGAATCCAGAGTTTCAAGAAGATCGGAGGGGGTCAAAATTTCGGCCAAAAACGACAGTGTTACCCCTTATGTTTTTTTTTTTTTCGGGTCAAAACTTTGACGTCTGATATCTCGGCTCTGGAAGGGTCTAGAGCCTCCTTTTTTGCGCGCTGGTCGAAGTCTCGTGGTCCTCTGTCAGAATCCAGAGTTTCAAGAAGATCGGAGGGGGTCAAAATTTCGGCCAAAAACGACAGTGTTACCCCTTATGTTTTTTTTTTCGGGTCAAAACTTTGACATCCGATATCTCGGCTCTGGAAGGGTCTAGAGCCTCCATTTTTGCGCGCTGGTCGAAGTCTCGTGGCCCTCTGTCAGAATCCAGAGTTTCAAGAAGATCGGAGGGGGTCAAAATTTCGGCCAAAAACGACAGTGTTACCCCTTATGTTTTTTTTTTTCAGGTCAAAACTTTGACATCCAATATCTCGGCTCTGGAAGGGTCTAGAGCCTCCATTTTTGCGCGCTGGTCGAAGTCTCGTGGCCCTCTGTCAGAATCCAGAGTTTCAAGAAGATTGGAGGGGGTCAAAATTTCGGCCAAAAACGACAGTGTTACCCCTTATGTTTTTTTTTTTCAGGTCAAAACTTTGACATCCGATATCTCGGCTCTGGAAGAGTCTAGAGCCTCCATTTTTGCGCGCTGGTCGAAGTCTCGTGGCCCTCTGTCAGAATCCAGAGTTTCAAGAAGATCGGAGGGGGTCAAAATTTCGGCCAAAAACGACAGTGTTACCCCTTATGTTTTTTTTTTCAGGTCAAAACTTTGACATCCGATATCTCGGCTCTGGAAGAGTCTAGAGCCTCCATTTTTGCGCGCTGGTCGAAGTCTCGTGGCCCTCTGTCAGAATCCAGAGTTTCAAGAAGATCGGAGGGGGTCAAAATTTCGGCCAAAAACGACAGTGTTACCCCTTATGTTTTTTTTTTCAGGTCAAAACTTTGACATCCGATATCTCGGCTCTGGAAGGGTCTAGAGCCTCCATTTTTGCGCGCTGGTCGAAGTCTCGTGGCCCTCTGTCAGAATCCAGAGTTTCAAGAAGATCGGAGGGGGTCAAAATTTCGGCCAAAAACGACAGTGTTACCCCTTATGTTTTTTTTTTTTCAGGTCAAAACTTTGATGTCCGATATCTCGGCTCTGGAAGGGTCTAGAGCCTCCATTTTTGCGCGCTGGTCGAAGTCTTGTGGCCCTCTGTCAGAATCCATAGTTTCAAGAAGATCGGAGGGGGTCAAAAATTCGGCCAAAAACGACAGTGTTACCCCTTATGTTTTTTTTTTCAGGTCAAAACTTTGACATCCGATATCTCGGCTCTGGAAGGGTCTAGAGCCTCCATTTTTGCGCGCTGGTCGAAGTCTCATGGCCCTCTGTCAGAATCCAGAGTTTCAAGAAGATCGGAGGGGGTCAAAATTTCGGCCAAAAACGACAGTGTTACCCCTTATGGTTTTTTTTTTTCAGGTCAAAACTTTGACATCCGATATCTCGGCTCTGGAAGAGTCTAGAGCCTCCATTTTTGCGCGCTGGTCGAAGTCTCGTGGCCCTCTGTCAGAATCCAGAGTTTCAAGAAGATCGGAGGGGGTCAAAATTTTGGCCAAAAACGACAGTGTTACCCCTTATGTTTTTTTTTTCAGGTCAAAACTTTGACATCCGATATCTCGGCTCTGGAAGAGTCTAGAGCCTCCATTTTTGCGCGCTGGTCGAAGTCTCGTGGCCCTCTGTCAGAATCCAGAGTTTCAAGAAGATCGGAGGGGGTCAAAATTTCGGCCAAAAACGACAGTGTTACCCCTTATGGTTTTTTTTCAGGTCAAAACTTTGACATCTGATATCTCGGCTCTGGAAGGGTCTAGAGCCTCCATTTTTGCGCGCTGGTCGAAGTCTCGTGGCCCTCTGTCAGAATCCAGAGTTTCAAGAAGATCGGAGGGGGTCAAAATTTCGGCCAAAAACGACAGTGTTACCCCTTATGGTTTTTTTTCAGGTCAAAACTTTGACATCTGATATCTCGGCTCTGGAAGGGTCTAGAGCCTCAATTTTTGCGCGCTGGTCGAAGTCTCGTGGCCCTCTGTCAGAATCCAGAGTTTCAAGAAGATCGGAGGGGGTCAAAATTTCGGCCAAAAACGACAGTGTTACCCCTTATGTTTTTTTCTCAGGTCAAAACTTTGACATCCAATATCTCGGCTCTGGAAGGGTCTAGAGCCTCCATTTTTGCGCGCTGGTCGAAGTCTTGTGGCCCTCTGTCAGAATCCAGAGTTTCAAGAAGATCGGAGGGGGTAAAAATTTCGGCCAAAAACGACAGTGTTACCCTTATGTGTTTTTTCAGGTCAAAACTTTGACATCCGATATCTCGGCTCTGGAAGGGTCTAGAGCCTCCATTTTTGCGCGCTGGTCGAAGTCTCGTGGCCTTCTGTCAGAATCCAGAGTTTCAAGAAGATCGGAGGGGGTCAAAATTTCGGCCAAAAACGACAGTGTTACCCCTTATGTTTTTTTTTCAGGTCAAAACTTTGACATCCGATATCTCGGCTCTGGAAGGGTCTAGAGCCTCCATTTTTGCGCGCTGGTCGAAGTCTCGTGGCCCTCTGTCAGAATCCAGAGTTTCAAGAAGATTGGAGGGGGTCAAAATTTCGGCCAAAAACGACAGTGTTACCCCTTATGTTTTTTTTTTCAGGTCAAAACTTTGACATCCAATATCTCGGCTCTGGAAGGGTCTAGAGCCTCCATTTTTGCGCGCTGGTCGAAGTCTTGTGGCCCTCTGTCAGAATCCAGAGTTTCAAGAAGATCGGAGGGGGTCAAAATTTCGGCCAAAAACGACAGTGTTACCCCTTATGTTTTTTTTTTTCAGGTCAAAACTTTGACATCCGATATCTCGGCTCTGGAAGGGTCTAGAGCCTCCATTTTTGCGCGCTGGTCGAAGTCTCATGGCCCTCTGTCAGAATCCAGAGTTTCAAGAAGATCGGAGGGGGTCAAAATTTCGGCCAAAAACGACAGTGTTACCCCTTATGTTTTTTTTTTTCAGGTCAAAACTTTGACATCCGATATCTCGGCTCTGGAAGAGTCTAGAGCCTCCATTTTTGCGCGCTGGTCGAAGTCTTGTGGCCCTCTGTCAGAATCCAGAGTTTCAAGAAGATCGGAGGGGGTCAAAATTTCGGCCAAAAACGACAGTGTTACCCCTTATGGTTTTTTTTCGGGTCAAAACTTTGATGTCCGATATCTCGGCTCTGGAAGGGTCTAGAGCCTCCATTTTTGCGCGCTGGTCGAAGTCTCGTGGCCCTCTGTCAGAATCCAGAGTTTCAAGAAGATCGGAGGGGGTCAAAATTTCGGCCAAAAACGACAGTGTTACCCCTTATGTTTTTTTTCGGGTCAAAACTTTGACATCCGATATCTCGGCTCTGGAAGGGTCTAGAGCCTCCATTTTTGCGCGCTGGTCGAAGTCTTGTGGCCCTCTGTCAGAATCCATAGTTTCAAGAAGATCGGAGGGGGTCAAAAATTCGGCCAAAAACGACAGTGTTACCCCTTATGTTTTTTTTTTCAGGTCAAAACTTTGACATCCGATATCTCGGCTCTGGAAGGGTCTAGAGCCTCCATTTTTGCGCGCTGGTCGAAGTCTCATGGCCCTCTGTCAGAATCCAGAGTTTCAAGAAGATCGGAGGGGGTCAAAATTTCGGCCAAAAACGACAGTGTTACCCCTTATGTTTTTTTTTTTCAGGTCAAAACTTTGACATCCGATATCTCGGCTCTGGAAGAGTCTAGAGCCTCCATTTTTGCGCGCTGGTCGAAGTCTCGTGGCCCTCTGTCAGAATCCAGAGTTTCAAGAAGATCGGAGGGGGTCAAAATTTCGGCCAAAAATGACAGTGTTACCCGTTATGGTTTTTTTTTCGGGTCAAAACTTTGACATCCGATATCTCGGCTCTGGAAGGGTCTAGAGCCTCAATTTTTGCGCGCTGGTCGAAGTCTCGTGGCCCTCTGTCAGAATCCAGAGTTTCAAGAAGATCAGAGGGGGTCAAAATTTCGGCCAAAAACGACAGTGTTACCCCTTATGTTTTTTTTTTCAGGTCAAAACTTTGATGTCCGATATCTCGGCTCTGGAAGGGTCTAGAGCCTCCATTTTTGCACGCTGGTCGAAGTCTCGTGGCCCTCTGTCAGAATCCAGAGTTTCAAGAAGATCGGAGGGGGTCAAAATTTCGGCCAAAAACGACAGTGTTACCCCTTATGTTTTTTTTTCGGGTCAAAACTTTGACATCCAATATCTCGGCTCTGGAAGGGTCTAGAGCCTCCATTTTTGCGCGCTGGTCGAAGTCTCGTGGCCCTCTGTCAGAATCCAGAGTTTCAAGAAGATTGGAGGGGGTCAAAATTTCGGCCAAAAACGACAGTGTTACCCCTTATGTTTTTTTTCAGGTCAAAACTTTGACATCCGATATCTCGGCTCTGGAAGGGTCTAGAGCCTCCATTTTTGCGCGCTGGTTGAAGTCTCGTGGCCCTCTGTCAGAATCCAGAGTTTCAAGAAGATCGGAGGGGGTCAAAATTTCGGCCAAAAACGACAGTGTTACCCCTTATGTTTTTTTTTCAGGTCAAAACTTTGACATCCGATATCTCGGCTCTGGAAGGGTCTAGAGCCTCCATTTTTGCGCGCTGGTCGAAGTCTCGTGGCCCTCTGTCAGAATCCAGAGTTTCAAGAAGATCGGAGGGGGTCAAAATTTCGGCCAAAAACGACAGTGTTACCCCTTATGTTTTTTTTTTTCAGGTCAAAACTTTGACATCCGATATCTCGGCTCTGGAAGGGTCTAGAGCCTCCATTTTTGCGCGCTGGTCGAAGTCTCGTGGCCCTCTGTCAGAATCCAGAGTTTCAAGAAGATCGGAGGGGGTCAAAATTTCGGCCAAAAACGACAGTGTTACCCCTTATGTTTTTTTTTTTCAGGTCAAAACTTTGACATCCAATATCTCGGCTCTGGAAGGGTCTAGAGCCTCCATTTTTGCGCGCTGGTCGAAATCTTGTGGCCCTCTGTCAGAATCCAGAGTTTCAAGAAGATCGGAGGGGGTCAAAATTTCGGCCAAAAACGACAGTGTTACCCCTTATGTTTTTTTTTCAGGTCAAAACTTTGACATCCGATATCTCGGCTCTGGAAGGGTCTAGAGCCTCCATTTTTGCGCGCTGGTCGAAGTCTCGTGGCCCTCTGTCAGAATCCAGAGTTTCAAGAAGATTGGAGGGGGTCAAAATTGCGGCCAAAAACGACAGTGTTACCCCTTATGTTTTTTTTTTTCAGGTCAAAACTTTGACATCCGATATCTCGGCTCTGGAAGAGTCTAGAGCCTCCATTTTTGCGCGCTGGTCGAAGTCTCGTGGCCCTCTGTCAGAATCCAGAGTTTCAAGAAGATCGGAGGGGGTCAAAATTTCGGCCAAAAACGACAGTGTTACCCCTTATGTTTTTTTTTTCAGGTCAAAACTTTGACATCCGATATCTCGGCTCTGGAAGAGTCTAGAGCCTCCATTTTTGCGCGCTGGTCGAAGTCTCGTGGCCCTCTGTCAGAATCCAGAGTTTCAAGAAGATCGGAGGGGGTCAAAATTTCGGCCAAAAACGACAGTGTTACCCCTTATGGTTTTTTTTCAGGTCAAAACTTTGACATCTGATATCTCGGCTCTGGAAGGGTCTAGAGCCTCAATTTTTGCGCGCTGGTCGAAGTCTCGTGGCCCTCTGTCAGAATCCAGAGTTTCAAGAAGATCGGAGGGGGTCAAAATTTCGGCCAAAAACGACAGTGTTACCCCTTATGTTTTTTTTTTTCAGGTCAAAACTTTGACATCCGATATCTCGGCTCTGGAAGGGTCTAGAGCCTCCATTTTTGCGCGCTGGTCGAAGTCTCGTGGCCCTCTGTCAGAATCCAGAGTTTCAAGAAGATCGGAGGGGGTCAAAATTTCGGCCAAAAACGACAGTGTTACCCCTTATGTTTTTTTTTTTCAGGTCAAAACTTTGATGTCCGATATCTCGGCTCTGGAAGGGTCTAGAGCCTCCATTTTTGCGCGCTGGTCGAAGTCTCGTGGCCCTCTGTCAGAATCCAGATTTTCAAGAAGATCGGAGGGGGTCAAAATTTCGGCCAAAAACGACAGTGTTACCCCTTATGTTTTTTTTCGGGTCAAAACTTTGACATCCGATATCTCGGCTCTGGAAGGGTCTAGAGCCTCCATTTTTGCGCGCTGGTCGAAGTCTTGTGGCCCTCTGTCAGAATCCATAGTTTCAAGAAGATCGGAGGGGGTCAAAAATTCGGCCAAAAACGACAGTGTTACCCCTTATGTTTTTTTTTTCAGGTCAAAACTTTGACATCCGATATCTCGGCTCTGGAAGGGTCTAGAGCCTCCATTTTTGCGCGCTGGTCGAAGTCTCATGGCCCTCTGTCAGAATCCAGAGTTTCAAGAAGATCGGAGGGGGTCAAAATTTCGGCCAAAAACGACAGTGTTACCCCTTATGGTTTTTTTTTTTCAGGTCAAAACTTTGACATCCGATATCTCGGCTCTGGAAGAGTCTAGAGCCTCCATTTTTGCGCGCTGGTCGAAGTCTCGTGGCCCTCTGTCAGAATCCAGAGTTTCAAGAAGATCGGAGGGGGTCAAAATTTCGGCCAAAAATGACAGTGTTACCCCTTATGGTTTTTTTTTCGGGTCAAAACTTTGACATCCGATATCTCGGCTCTGGAAGGGTCTAGAGCCTCAATTTTTGCGCGCTGGTCGAAGTCTCGTGGCCCTCTGTCAGAATCCAGAGTTTCAAGAAGATCGGAGGGGGTCAAAATTTCGGCCAAAAACGACAGTGTTACCCCTTATGTTTTTTTTTTCAGGTCAAAACTTTGACATCTGATATCTCGGCTCTGGAAGGGTCTAGAGCCTCCATTTTTGCGCGCTGGTCGAAGTCTCGTGGCCCTCTGTCAGAATCCAGAGTTTCAAGAAGATCAGAGGGGGTCAAAATTTCGGCCAAAAACGACAGTGTTACCCCTTATGTTTTTTTTTTTCAGGTCAAAACTTTGATGTCCGATATCTCGGCTCTGGAAGGGTCTAGAGCCTCCATTTTTGCGCGCTGGTCGAAGTCTCGTGGCCCTCTGTCAGAATCCAGAGTTTCAAGAAGATCGGAGGGGGTCAAAATTTCGGCCAAAAACGACAGTGTTACCCCTTATGTTTTTTTTTCGGGTCAAAACTTTGACATCCGATATCTCGGCTCTGGAAGGGTCTAGAGCCTCCATTTTTGCGCGCTGGTCGAAGTCTCGTGGCCCTCTGTCAGAATCCAGAGTTTCAAGAAGATTGGAGGGGGTCAAAATTTCGGCCAAAAACGACAGTGTTACCCCTTATGTTTTTTTTCAGGTCAAAACTTTGACATCCGATATCTCGGCTCTGGAAGGGTCTAGAGCCTCCATTTTTGCGCGCTGGTCGAAGTCTCGTGGCCCTCTGTCAGAATCCAGAGTTTCAAGAAGATCGGAGGGGGTCAAAATTTCGGCCAAAAACGACAGTGTTACCCCTTATGTTTTTTTTTCAGGTCAAAACTTTGACATCCGATATCTCGGCTCTGGAAGGGTCTAGAGCCTCCATTTTTGCGCGCTGGTCGAAGTCTCGTGGCCCTCTGTCAGAATCCAGAGTTTCAAGAAGATCGGAGGGGGTCAAAATTTCGGCCAAAAACGACAGTGTTACCCCTTATGTTTTTTTTTTTTTTCGGGTCAAAACTTTGACGTCTGATATCTCGGCTCTGGAAGGGTCTAGAGCCTCCTTTTTTGCGCGCTGGTCGAAGTCTCGTGGTCCTCTGTCAGAATCCAGAGTTTCAAGAAGATCGGAGGGGGTCAAAATTTCGGCCAAAAACGACAGTGTTACCCCTTATGTTTTTTTTTTCGGGTCAAAACTTTGACATCCGATATCTCGGCTCTGGAAGGGTCTAGAGCCTCCATTTTTGCGCGCTGGTCGAAGTCTCGTGGCCCTCTGTCAGAATCCAGAGTTTCAAGAAGATCGGAGGGGGTCAAAATTTCGGCCAAAAACGACAGTGTTACCCCTTATGTTTTTTTTTTTCAGGTCAAAACTTTGACATCCAATATCTCGGCTCTGGAAGGGTCTAGAGCCTCCATTTTTGCGCGCTGGTCGAAGTCTCGTGGCCCTCTGTCAGAATCCAGAGTTTCAAGAAGATTGGAGGGGGTCAAAATTTCGGCCAAAAACGACAGTGTTACCCCTTATGTTTTTTTTTTTCAGGTCAAAACTTTGACATCCGATATCTCGGCTCTGGAAGAGTCTAGAGCCTCCATTTTTGCGCGCTGGTCGAAGTCTCGTGGCCCTCTGTCAGAATCCAGAGTTTCAAGAAGATCGGAGGGGGTCAAAATTTCGGCCAAAAACGACAGTGTTACCCCTTATGTTTTTTTTTTTCAGGTCAAAACTTTGACATCCGATATCTCGGCTCTGGAAGAGTCTAGAGCCTCCATTTTTGCGCGCTGGTCGAAGTCTCGTGGCCCTCTGTCAGAATCCAGAGTTTCAAGAAGATCGGAGGGGGTCAAAATTTCGGCCAAAAACGACAGTGTTACCCCTTATGTTTTTTTTTTTCAGGTCAAAACTTTGACATCCGATATCTCGGCTCTGGAAGGGTCTAGAGCCTCCATTTTTGCGCGCTGGTCGAAGTCTCGTGGCCCTCTGTCAGAATCCAGAGTTTCAAGAAGATCGGAGGGGGTCAAAATTTCGGCCAAAAACGACAGTGTTACCCCTTATGTTTTTTTTTTTCAGGTCAAAACTTTGATGTCCGATATCTCGGCTCTGGAAGGGTCTAGAGCCTCCATTTTTGCGCGCTGGTCGAAGTCTTGTGGCCCTCTGTCAGAATCCATAGTTTCAAGAAGATCGGAGGGGGTCAAAAATTCGGCCAAAAACGACAGTGTTACCCCTTATGGTTTTCTTTTTTCAGGTCAAAACTTTGACATCCGATATCTCGGCTCTGGAAGAGTCTAGAGCCTCCATTTTTGCGCGCTGGTCGAAGTCTCGTGGCCCTCTGTCAGAATCCAGAGTTTCAAGAAGATCGGAGGGGGTCAAAATTTCGGCCAAAAACGACAGTGTTACCCCTTATGTTTTTTTTTTCAGGTCAAAACTTTGACATCCGATATCTCGGCTCTGGAAGAGTCTAGAGCCTCCATTTTTGCGCGCTGGTCGAAGTCTCGTGGCCCTCTGTCAGAATCCAGAGTTTCAAGAAGATCGGAGGGGGTCAAAATTTCGGCCAAAAACGACAGTGTTACCCCTTATGGTTTTTTTTCAGGTCAAAACTTTGACATCTGATATCTCGGCTCTGGAAGGGTCTAGAGCCTCAATTTTTGCGCGCTGGTCGAAGTCTCGTGGCCCTCTGTCAGAATCCAGAGTTTCAAGAAGATCGGAGGGGGTCAAAATTTCGGCCAAAAACGACAGTGTTACCCCTTATGTTTTTTTTTTTTCAGGTCAAAACTTTGATGTCCGATATCTCGGCTCTGGAAGGGTCTAGAGCCTCCATTTTTGCGCGCTGGTCGAAGTCTCGTGGCCCTCTGTCAGAATCCAGAGTTTCAAGAAGATCGGAGGGGGTCAAAATTTCGGCCAAAAACGACAGTGTTACCCCTTATGTTTTTTTTCGGGTCAAAACTTTGACATCCGATATCTCGGCTCTGGAAGGGTCTAGAGCCTCCATTTTTGCGCGCTGGTCGAAGTCTTGTGGCCCTCTGTCAGAATCCATAGTTTCAAGAAGATCGGAGGGGGTCAAAAATTCGGCCAAAAACGACAGTGTTACCCCTTATGTTTTTTTTTTCGGGTCAAAACTTTGACATCCGATATCTCGGCTCTGGAAGGGTCTAGAGCCTCCATTTTTGCGCGCTGGTCGAAGTCTCATGGCCCTCTGTCAGAATCCAGAGTTTCAAGAAGATCGGAGGGGGTCAAAATTTCGGCCAAAAACGACAGTGTTACCCCTTATGGTTTTTTTTTTTCAGGTCAAAACTTTGACATCCGATATCTCGGCTCTGGAAGAGTCTAGAGCCTCCATTTTTGCGCGCTGGTCGAAGTCTCGTGGCCCTCTGTCAGAATCCAGAGTTTCAAGAAGATCGGAGGGGGTCAAAATTTTGGCCAAAAACGACAGTGTTACCCCTTATGTTTTTTTTTTCAGGTCAAAACTTTGACATCCGATATCTCGGCTCTGGAAGAGTCTAGAGCCTCCATTTTTGCGCGCTGGTCGAAGTCTCGTGGCCCTCTGTCAGAATCCAGAGTTTCAAGAAGATCGGAGGGGGTCAAAATTTCGGCCAAAAACGACAGTGTTACCCCTTATGGTTTTTTTTCAGGTCAAAACTTTGACATCTGATATCTCGGCTCTGGAAGGGTCTAGAGCCTCCATTTTTGCGCGCTGGTCGAAGTCTCGTGGCCCTCTGTCAGAATCCAGAGTTTCAAGAAGATCGGAGGGGGTCAAAATTTCGGCCAAAAACGACAGTGTTACCCCTTATGGTTTTTTTTCAGGTCAAAACTTTGACATCTGATATCTCGGCTCTGGAAGGGTCTAGAGCCTCAATTTTTGCGCGCTGGTCGAAGTCTCGTGGCCCTCTGTCAGAATCCAGAGTTTCAAGAAGATCGGAGGGGGTCAAAATTTCGGCCAAAAACGACAGTGTTACCCCTTATGTTTTTTTCTCAGGTCAAAACTTTGACATCCAATATCTCGGCTCTGGAAGGGTCTAGAGCCTCCATTTTTGCGCGCTGGTCGAAGTCTTGTGGCCCTCTGTCAGAATCCAGAGTTTCAAGAAGATCGGAGGGGGTAAAAATTTCGGCCAAAAACGACAGTGTTACCCTTATGTGTTTTTTCAGGTCAAAACTTTGACATCCGATATCTCGGCTCTGGAAGGGTCTAGAGCCTCCATTTTTGCGCGCTGGTCGAAGTCTCGTGGCCTTCTGTCAGAATCCAGAGTTTCAAGAAGATCGGAGGGGGTCAAAATTTCGGCCAAAAACGACAGTGTTACCCCTTATGTTTTTTTTTCAGGTCAAAACTTTGACATCCGATATCTCGGCTCTGGAAGGGTCTAGAGCCTCCATTTTTGCGCGCTGGTCGAAGTCTCGTGGCCCTCTGTCAGAATCCAGAGTTTCAAGAAGATTGGAGGGGGTCAAAATTTCGGCCAAAAACGACAGTGTTACCCCTTATGTTTTTTTTTTCAGGTCAAAACTTTGACATCCAATATCTCGGCTCTGGAAGGGTCTAGAGCCTCCATTTTTGCGCGCTGGTCGAAGTCTTGTGGCCCTCTGTCAGAATCCAGAGTTTCAAGAAGATCGGAGGGGGTCAAAATTTCGGCCAAAAACGACAGTGTTACCCCTTATGTTTTTTTTTTCAGGTCAAAACTTTGACATCCGATATCTCGGCTCTGGAAGGGTCTAGAGCCTCCATTTTTGCGCGCTGGTCGAAGTCTCATGGCCCTCTGTCAGAATCCAGAGTTTCAAGAAGATCGGAGGGGGTCAAAATTTCGGCCAAAAACGACAGTGTTACCCCTTATGTTTTTTTTTTTCAGGTCAAAACTTTGACATCCGATATCTCGGCTCTGGAAGAGTCTAGAGCCTCCATTTTTGCGCGCTGGTCGAAGTCTTGTGGCCCTCTGTCAGAATCCAGAGTTTCAAGAAGATCGGAGGGGGTCAAAATTTCGGCCAAAAACGACAGTGTTACCCCTTATGGTTTTTTTTCGGGTCAAAACTTTGATGTCCGATATCTCGGCTCTGGAAGGGTCTAGAGCCTCCATTTTTGCGCGCTGGTCGAAGTCTCGTGGCCCTCTGTCAGAATCCAGAGTTTCAAGAAGATCGGAGGGGGTCAAAATTTCGGCCAAAAACGACAGTGTTACCCCTTATGTTTTTTTTCGGGTCAAAACTTTGACATCCGATATCTCGGCTCTGGAAGGGTCTAGAGCCTCCATTTTTGCGCGCTGGTCGAAGTCTTGTGGCCCTCTGTCAGAATCCATAGTTTCAAGAAGATCGGAGGGGGTCAAAAATTCGGCCAAAAACGACAGTGTTACCCCTTATGTTTTTTTTTTCAGGTCAAAACTTTGACATCCGATATCTCGGCTCTGGAAGGGTCTAGAGCCTCCATTTTTGCGCGCTGGTCGAAGTCTCATGGCCCTCTGTCAGAATCCAGAGTTTCAAGAAGATCGGAGGGGGTCAAAATTTCGGCCAAAAACGACAGTGTTACCCCTTATGTTTTTTTTTTTCAGGTCAAAACTTTGACATCCGATATCTCGGCTCTGGAAGAGTCTAGAGCCTCCATTTTTGAGCGCTGGTCGAAGTCTCGTGGCCCTCTGTCAGAATCCAGAGTTTCAAGAAGATCGGAGGGGGTCAAAATTTCGGCCAAAAATGACAGTGTTACCCGTTATGGTTTTTTTTTCGGGTCAAAACTTTGACATCCGATATCTCGGCTCTGGAAGGGTCTAGAGCCTCAATTTTTGCGCGCTGGTCGAAGTCTCGTGGCCCTCTGTCAGAATCCAGAGTTTCAAGAAGATCAGAGGGGGTCAAAATTTCGGCCAAAAACGACAGTGTTACCCCTTATGTTTTTTTTTTCAGGTCAAAACTTTGATGTCCGATATCTCGGCTCTGGAAGGGTCTAGAGCCTCCATTTTTGCACGCTGGTCGAAGTCTCGTGGCCCTCTGTCAGAATCCAGAGTTTCAAGAAGATCGGAGGGGGTCAAAATTTCGGCCAAAAACGACAGTGTTACCCCTTATGTTTTTTTTTCGGGTCAAAACTTTGACATCCAATATCTCGGCTCTGGAAGGGTCTAGAGCCTCCATTTTTGCGCGCTGGTCGAAGTCTCGTGGCCCTCTGTCAGAATCCAGAGTTTCAAGAAGATTGGAGGGGGTCAAAATTTCGGCCAAAAACGACAGTGTTACCCCTTATGTTTTTTTTCAGGTCAAAACTTTGACATCCGATATCTCGGCTCTGGAAGGGTCTAGAGCCTCCATTTTTGCGCGCTGGTTGAAGTCTCGTGGCCCTCTGTCAGAATCCAGAGTTTCAAGAAGATCGGAGGGGGTCAAAATTTCGGCCAAAAACGACAGTGTTACCCCTTATGTTTTTTTTTCAGGTCAAAACTTTGACATCCGATATCTCGGCTCTGGAAGGGTCTAGAGCCTCCATTTTTGCGCGCTGGTCGAAGTCTCGTGGCCCTCTGTCAGAATCCAGAGTTTCAAGAAGATCGGAGGGGGTCAAAATTTCGGCCAAAAACGACAGTGTTACCCCTTATGTTTTTTTTTTTCAGGTCAAAACTTTGACATCCGATATCTCGGCTCTGGAAGGGTCTAGAGCCTCCATTTTTGCGCGCTGGTCGAAGTCTCGTGGCCCTCTGTCAGAATCCAGAGTTTCAAGAAGATCGGAGGGGGTCAAAATTTCGGCCAAAAACGACAGTGTTACCCCTTATGTTTTTTTTTTTCAGGTCAAAACTTTGACATCCAATATCTCGGCTCTGGAAGGGTCTAGAGCCTCCATTTTTGCGCGCTGGTCGAAATCTTGTGGCCCTCTGTCAGAATCCAGAGTTTCAAGAAGATCGGAGGGGGTCAAAATTTCGGCCAAAAACGACAGTGTTACCCCTTATGTTTTTTTTTCAGGTCAAAACTTTGACATCCGATATCTCGGCTCTGGAAGGGTCTAGAGCCTCCATTTTTGCGCGCTGGTCGAAGTCTCGTGGCCCTCTGTCAGAATCCAGAGTTTCAAGAAGATTGGAGGGGGTCAAAATTGCGGCCAAAAACGACAGTGTTACCCCTTATGTTTTTTTTTTTCAGGTCAAAACTTTGACATCCGATATCTCGGCTCTGGAAGAGTCTAGAGCCTCCATTTTTGCGCGCTGGTCGAAGTCTCGTGGCCCTCTGTCAGAATCCAGAGTTTCAAGAAGATCGGAGGGGGTCAAAATTTCGGCCAAAAACGACAGTGTTACCCCTTATGTTTTTTTTTTCAGGTCAAAACTTTGACATCCGATATCTCGGCTCTGGAAGAGTCTAGAGCCTCCATTTTTGCGCGCTGGTCGAAGTCTCGTGGCCCTCTGTCAGAATCCAGAGTTTCAAGAAGATCGGAGGGGGTCAAAATTTCGGCCAAAAACGACAGTGTTACCCCTTATGGTTTTTTTTCAGGTCAAAACTTTGACATCTGATATCTCGGCTCTGGAAGGGTCTAGAGCCTCAATTTTTGCGCGCTGGTCGAAGTCTCGTGGCCCTCTGTCAGAATCCAGAGTTTCAAGAAGATCGGAGGGGGTCAAAATTTCGGCCAAAAACGACAGTGTTACCCCTTATGTTTTTTTTTTTCAGGTCAAAACTTTGACATCCGATATCTCGGCTCTGGAAGGGTCTAGAGCCTCCATTTTTGCGCGCTGGTCGAAGTCTCGTGGCCCTCTGTCAGAATCCAGAGTTTCAAGAAGATCGGAGGGGGTCAAAATTTCGGCCAAAAACGACAGTGTTACCCCTTATGTTTTTTTTTTTCAGGTCAAAACTTTGATGTCCGATATCTCGGCTCTGGAAGGGTCTAGAGCCTCCATTTTTGCGCGCTGGTCGAAGTCTCGTGGCCCTCTGTCAGAATCCAGATTTTCAAGAAGATCGGAGGGGGTCAAAATTTCGGCCAAAAACGACAGTGTTACCCCTTATGTTTTTTTTCGGGTCAAAACTTTGACATCCGATATCTCGGCTCTGGAAGGGTCTAGAGCCTCCATTTTTGCGCGCTGGTCGAAGTCTTGTGGCCCTCTGTCAGAATCCATAGTTTCAAGAAGAT
Source organism: Cyprinella venusta (assembly GCA_038021265.1). Lineage (NCBI taxonomy): Eukaryota > Metazoa > Chordata > Actinopteri > Cypriniformes > Leuciscidae > Cyprinella > Cyprinella venusta. Next base: position 16,621,286 of record CM075874.1, on the reverse strand, counting down.
CGGAGGGGGTCAAAAATTCGGCCAAAAACGACAGTGTTACCCCTTATGTTTTTTTTTTCAGGTCAAAACTTTGACATCCGATATCTCGGCTCTGGAAGGGTCTAGAGCCTCCATTTTTGCGCGCTGGTCGAAGTCTCATGGCCCTCTGTCAGAATCCAGAGTTTCAAGAAGATCGGAGGGGGTCAAAATTTCGGCCAAAAACGACAGTGTTACCCCTTATGGTTTTTTTTTTTCAGGTCAAAACTTTGACATCCGATATCTCGGCTCTGGAAGAGTCTAGAGCCTCCATTTTTGCGCGCTGGTCGAAGTCTCGTGGCCCTCTGTCAGAATCCAGAGTTTCAAGAAGATCGGAGGGGGTCAAAATTTCGGCCAAAAATGACAGTGTTACCCCTTATGGTTTTTTTTTCGGGTCAAAACTTTGACATCCGATATCTCGGCTCTGGAAGGGTCTAGAGCCTCAATTTTTGCGCGCTGGTCGAAGTCTCGTGGCCCTCTGTCAGAATCCAGAGTTTCAAGAAGATCGGAGGGGGTCAAAATTTCGGCCAAAAACGACAGTGTTACCCCTTATGTTTTTTTTTCAGGTCAAAACTTTGACATCTGATATCTCGGCTCTGGAAGGGTCTAGAGCCTCCATTTTTGCGCGCTGGTCGAAGTCTCGTGGCCCTCTGTCAGAATCCAGAGTTTCAAGAAGATCAGAGGGGGTCAAAATTTCGGCCAAAAACGACAGTGTTACCCCTTATGTTTTTTTTTTTCAGGTCAAAACTTTGATGTCCGATATCTCGGCTCTGGAAGGGTCTAGAGCCTCCATTTTTGCGCGCTGGTCGAAGTCTCGTGGCCCTCTGTCAGAATCCAGAGTTTCAAGAAGATCGGAGGGGGTCAAAATTTCGGCCAAAAACGACAGTGTTACCCCTTATGTTTTTTTTTCGGGTCAAAACTTTGACATCCGATATCTCGGCTCTGGAAGGGTCTAGAGCCTCCATTTTTGCGCGCTGGTCGAAGTCTCGTGGCCCTCTGTCAGAATCCAGAGTTTCAAGAAGATTGGAGGGGGTCAAAATTTCGGCCAAAAACGACAGTGTTACCCCTTATGTTTTTTTTCAGGTCAAAACTTTGACATCCGATATCTCGGCTCTGGAAGGGTCTAGAGCCTCCATTTTTGCGCGCTGGTCGAAGTCTCGTGGCCCTCTGTCAGAATCCAGAGTTTCAAGAAGATCGGAGGGGGTCAAAATTTCGGCCAAAAACGACAGTGTTACCCCTTATGTTTTTTTTTCAGGTCAAAACTTTGACATCCGATATCTCGGCTCTGGAAGGGTCTAGAGCCTCCATTTTTGCGCGCTGGTCGAAGTCTCGTGGCCCTCTGTCAGAATCCAGAGTTTCAAGAAGATCGGAGGGGGTCAAAATTTCGGCCAAAAACGACAGTGTTACCCCTTATGTTTTTTTTTTTTTTCGGGTCAAAACTTTGACGTCTGATATCTCGGCTCTGGAAGGGTCTAGAGCCTCCTTTTTTGCGCGCTGGTCGAAGTCTCGTGGTCCTCTGTCAGAATCCAGAGTTTCAAGAAGATCGGAGGGGGTCAAAATTTCGGCCAAAAACGACAGTTTTACCCCTTATGTTTTTTTTTTCGGGTCAAAACTTTGACATCCGATATCTCGGCTCTGGAAGGGTCTAGAGCCTCCATTTTTGCGCGCTGGTCGAAGTCTCGTGGCCCTCTGTCAGAATCCAGAGTTTCAAGAAGATCGGAGGGGGTCAAAATTTCGGCCAAAAACGACAGTGTTACCCCTTATGTTTTTTTTTTTCAGGTCAAAACTTTGACATCCAATATCTCGGCTCTGGAAGGGTCTAGAGCCTCCATTTTTGCGCGCTGGTCGAAGTCTCGTGGCCCTCTGTCAGAATCCAGAGTTTCAAGAAGATTGGAGGGGGTCAAAATTTCGGCCAAAAACGACAGTGTTACCCCTTATGTTTTTTTTTTTCAGGTCAAAACTTTGACATCCGATATCTCGGCTCTGGAAGAGTCTAGAGCCTCCATTTTTGCGCGCTGGTCGAAGTCTCGTGGCCCTCTGTCAGAATCCAGAGTTTCAAGAAGATCGGAGGGGGTCAAAATTTCGGCCAAAAACGACAGTGTTACCCCTTATGTTTTTTTTTTCAGGTCAAAACTTTGACATCCGATATCTCGGCTCTGGAAGAGTCTAGAGCCTCCATTTTTGCGCGCTGGTCGAAGTCTCGTGGCCCTCTGTCAGAATCCAGAGTTTCAAGAAGATCGGAGGGGGTCAAAATTTCGGCCAAAAACGACAGTGTTACCCCTTATGTTTTTTTTTTCAGGTCAAAACTTTGACATCCGATATCTCGGCTCTGGAAGGGTCTAGAGCCTCCATTTTTGCGCGCTGGTCGAAGTCTCGTGGCCCTCTGTCAGAATCCAGAGTTTCAAGAAGATCGGAGGGGGTCAAAATTTCGGCCAAAAACGACAGTGTTACCCCTTATGTTTTTTTTTTTCAGGTCAAAACTTTGATGTCCGATATCTCGGCTCTGGAAGGGTCTAGAGCCTCCATTTTTGCGCGCTGGTCGAAGTCTTGTGGCCCTCTGTCAGAATCCATAGTTTCAAGAAGATCGGAGGGGGTCAAAAATTCGGCCAAAAACGACAGTGTTACCCCTTATGGTTTTCTTTTTTCAGGTCAAAACTTTGACATCCGATATCTCGGCTCTGGAAGAGTCTAGAGCCTCCATTTTTGCGCGCTGGTCGAAGTCTCGTGGCCCTCTGTCAGAATCCAGAGTTTCAAGAAGATCGGAGGGGGTCAAAATTTCGGCCAAAAACGACAGTGTTACCCCTTATGTTTTTTTTTTCAGGTCAAAACTTTGACATCCGATATCTCGGCTCTGGAAGAGTCTAGAGCCTCCATTTTTGCGCGCTGGTCGAAGTCTCGTGGCCCTCTGTCAGAATCCAGAGTTTCAAGAAGATCGGAGGGGGTCAAAATTTCGGCCAAAAACGACAGTGTTACCCCTTATGGTTTTTTTTCAGGTCAAAACTTTGACATCTGATATCTCGGCTCTGGAAGGGTCTAGAGCCTCAATTTTTGCGCGCTGGTCGAAGTCTCGTGGCCCTCTGTCAGAATCCAGAGTTTCAAGAAGATCGGAGGGGGTCAAAATTTCGGCCAAAAACGACAGTGTTACCCCTTATGTTTTTTTTTTTTCAGGTCAAAACTTTGATGTCCGATATCTCGGCTCTGGAAGGGTCTAGAGCCTCCATTTTTGCGCGCTGGTCGAAGTCTCGTGGCCCTCTGTCAGAATCCAGAGTTTCAAGAAGATCGGAGGGGGTCAAAATTTCGGCCAAAAACGACAGTGTTACCCCTTATGTTTTTTTTCGGGTCAAAACTTTGACATCCGATATCTCGGCTCTGGAAGGGTCTAGAGCCTCCATTTTTGCGCGCTGGTCGAAGTCTTGTGGCCCTCTGTCAGAATCCATAGTTTCAAGAAGATCGGAGGGGGTCAAAAATTCGGCCAAAAACGACAGTGTTACCCCTTATGTTTTTTTTTTCAGGTCAAAACTTTGACATCCGATATCTCGGCTCTGGAAGGGTCTAGAGCCTCCATTTTTGCGCGCTGGTCGAAGTCTCATGGCCCTCTGTCAGAATCCAGAGTTTCAAGAAGATCGGAGGGGGTCAAAATTTCGGCCAAAAACGACAGTGTTACCCCTTATGGTTTTTTTTTTTCAGGTCAAAACTTTGACATCCGATATCTCGGCTCTGGAAGGGTCTAGAGCCTCCATTTTTGCGCGCTGGTCGAAGTCTCGTGGCCCTCTGTCAGAATCCAGAGTTTCAAGAAGATCGGAGGGGGTCAAAATTTCGGCCAAAAATGACAGTGTTACCCCTTATGGTTTTTTTTTTTTCAGGTCAAAACTTTGACATCCGATATCTCGGCTCTGGAAGGGTCTAGAGCCTCCATTTTTGCGCGCTGGTCGAAGTCTCGTGGCCCTCTGTCAGAATCCAGAGTTTCAAGAAGATTGGAGGGGGTCAAAATTTCGGCCAAAAACGACAGTGTTACCCCTTATGTTTTTTTTTTTCAGGTCAAAACTTTGACATCCGATATCTCGGCTCTGGAAGAGTCTAGAGCCTCCATTTTTGCGCGCTGGTCGAAGTCTCGTGGCCCTCTGTCAGAATCCAGAGTTTCAAGAAGATCGGAGGGGGTCAAAATTTCGGCCAAAAACGACAGTGTTACCCCTTATGTTTTTTTTTCAGGTCAAAACTTTGACATCCGATATCTCGGCTCTGGAAGAGTCTAGAGCCTCCATTTTTGCGCGCTGGTCGAAGTCTCGTGGCCCTCTGTCAGAATCCAGAGTTTCAAGAAGATCGGAGGGGGTCAAAATTTCGGCCAAAAACGACAGTGTTACCCCTTATGGTTTTTTTTCAGGTCAAAACTTTGACATCTGATATCTCGGCTCTGGAAGGGTCTAGAGCCTCAATTTTTGCGCGCTGGTCGAAGTCTCGTGGCCCTCTGTCAGAATCCAGAGTTTCAAGAAGATCGGAGGGGGTCAAAATTTCGGCCAAAAACGACAGTGTTACCCCTTATGTTTTTTTTTTCAGGTCAAAACTTTGACATCCGATATCTCGGCTCTGGAAGGGTCTAGAGCCTCCATTTTTGCGCGCTGGTCGAAGTCTCGTGGCCCTCTGTCAGAATCCAGAGTTTCAAGAAGATCGGAGGGGGTCAAAATTTCGGCCAAAAACGACAGTGTTACCCCTTATGTTTTTTTTTTTTCAGGTCAAAACTTTGATGTCCGATATCTCGGCTCTGGAAGGGTCTAGAGCCTCCATTTTTGCGCGCTGGTCGAAGTCTCGTGGCCCTCTGTCAGAATCCAGAGTTTCAAGAAGATCGGAGGGGGTCAAAATTTCGGCCAAAAACGACAGTGTTACCCCTTATGTTTTTTTTCGGGTCAAAACTTTGACATCCGATATCTCGGCTCTGGAAGGGTCTAGAGCCTCCATTTTTGCGCGCTGGTCGAAGTCTTGTGGCCCTCTGTCAGAATCCATAGTTTCAAGAAGATCGGAGGGGGTCAAAAATTCGGCCAAAAACGACAGTGTTACCCCTTATGTTTTTTTTTTCAGGTCAAAACTTTGACATCCGATATCTCGGCTCTGGAAGGGTCTAGAGCCTCCATTTTTGCGCGCTGGTCGAAGTCTCATGGCCCTCTGTCAGAATCCAGAGTTTCAAGAAGATCGGAGGGGGTCAAAATTTCGGCCAAAAACGACAGTGTTACCCCTTATGGTTTTTTTTTTTCAGGTCAAAACTTTGACATCCGATATCTCGGCTCTGGAAGAGTCTAGAGCCTCCATTTTTGCGCGCTGGTCGAAGTCTCGTGGCCCTCTGTCAGAATCCAGAGTTTCAAGAAGATCGGAGGGGGTCAAAATTTCGGCCAAAAACGACAGTGTTACCCCTTATGTTTTTTTTTTCAGGTCAAAACTTTGACATCCGATATCTCGGCTCTGGAAGGGTCTAGAGCCTCCATTTTTGCGCGCTGGTCGAAGTCTCGTGGCCCTCTGTCAGAATCCAGAGTTTCAAGAAGATCGGAGGGGGTCAAAATTTCGGCCAAAAACGACAGTGTTACCCCTTATGTTTTTTTTTTTTCAGGTCAAAACTTTGATGTCCGATATCTCGGCTCTGGAAGGGTCTAGAGCCTCCATTTTTGCGCGCTTGTCGAAGTCTCGTGGCCCTCTGTCAGAATCCAGAGTTTCAAGAAGATCGGAGGGGGTCAAAATTTCGGCCAAAAACGACAGTGTTACCCCTTATGTTTTTTTTCGGGTCAAAACTTTGACATCCGATATCTCGGCTCTGGAAGGGTCTAGAGCCTCCATTTTTGCGCGCTGGTCGAAGTCTTGTGGCCCTCTGTCAGAATCCATAGTTTCAAGAAGATCGGAGGGGGTCAAAAATTCGGCCAAAAACGACAGTGTTACCCCTTATGTTTTTTTTTTCAGGTCAAAACTTTGACATCCGATATCTCGGCTCTGGAAGGGTCTAGAGCCTCCATTTTTGCGCGCTGGTCGAAGTCTCATGGCCCTCTGTCAGAATCCAGAGTTTCAAGAAGATCGGAGGGGGTCAAAATTTCGGCCAAAAACGACAGTGTTACCCCTTATGGTTTTTTTTTTTCAGGTCAAAACTTTGACATCCGATATCTCGGCTCTGGAAGAGTCTAGAGCCTCCATTTTTGCGCGCTGGTCGAAGTCTCGTGGCCCTCTGTCAGAATCCAGAGTTTCAAGAAGATCGGAGGGGGTCAAAATTTCGGCCAAAAATGGCAGTGTTACCCCTTATGGGTTTTTTTTCGGGTCAAAACTTTGACATCCGATATCTCGGCTCTGGAAGGGTCTAGAGCCTCAATTTTTGCGCGCTGGTCGAAGTCTCGTGGCCCTCTGTCAGAATCCAGAGTTTCAAGAAGATCGGAGGGGGTCAAAATTTCGGCCAAAAACGACAGTGTTACCCCTTATGTTTTTTTTTCAGGTCAAAACTTTGACATCTGATATCTCGGCTCTGGAAGGGTCTAGAGCCTCCATTTTTGCGCGCTGGTCGAAGTCTCGTGGCCCTCTGTCAGAATCCAGAGTTTCAAGAAGATCAGAGGGGGTCAAAATTTCGGCCAAAAACGACAGTGTTACCCCTTATGTTTTTTTTTTTCAGGTCAAAACTTTGATGTCCGATATCTCGGCTCTGGAAGGGTCTAGAGCCTCCATTTTTGCGCGCTGGTCGAAGTCTCGTGGCCCTCTGTCAGAATCCAGAGTTTCAAGAAGATCGGAGGGGGTCAAAATTTCGGCCAAAAACGACAGTGTTACCCCTTATGTTTTTTTTTCGGGTCAAAACTTTGACATCCGATATCTCGGCTCTGGAAGGGTCTAGAGCCTCCATTTTTGCGCGCTGGTCGAAGTCTCGTGGCCCTCTGTCAGAATCCAGAGTTTCAAGAAGATTGGAGGGGGTCAAAATTTCGGCCAAAAACGACAGTGTTACCCCTTATGTTTTTTTTCAGGTCAAAACTTTGACATCCGATATCTCGGCTCTGGAAGGGTCTAAAGCCTCCATTTTTGCGCGCTGGTCGAAGTCTCGTGGCCCTCTGTCAGAATCCAGAGTTTCAAGAAGATCGGAGGGGGTCAAAATTTCGGCCAAAAACGACAGTGTTACCCCTTATGTTTTTTTTTCAGGTCAAAACTTTGACATCCGATATCTCGGCTCTGGAAGGGTCTAGAGCCTCCATTTTTGCGCGCTGGTCGAAGTCTCGTGGCCCTCTGTCAGAATCCAGAGTTTCAAGAAGATCGGAGGGGGTCAAAATTTCGGCCAAAAACGACAGTGTTACCCCTTATGTTTTTTTTTTTCAGGTCAAAACTTTGACATCCGATATCTCGGCTCTGGAAGGGTCTAGAGCCTCCATTTTTGCGCGCTGGTCGAAGTCTCGTGGCCCTCTGTCAGAATCCAGAGTTTCAAGAAGATCAGAGGGGGTCAAAATTTCGGCCAAAAACGACAGTGTTACCCCTTATGTTTTTTTTTTTTTCGGGTCAAAACTTTGACGTCTGATATCTCGGCTCTGGAAGGGTCTAGAGCCTCCTTTTTTGCGCGCTGGTCGAAGTCTCGTGGTCCTCTGTCAGAATCCAGAGTTTCAAGAAGATCGGAGGGGGTCAAAATTTCGGCCAAAAACGACAGTGTTACCCCTTATGTTTTTTTTTTCGGGTCAAAACTTTGACATCCGATATCTCGGCTCTGGAAGGGTCTAGAGCCTCCATTTTTGCGCGCTGGTCGAAGTCTCGTGGCCCTCTGTCAGAATCCAGCGTTTCAAGAAGATCGGAGGGGGTCAAAATTTCGGCCAAAAACGACAGTGTTACCCCTTATGTTTTTTTTTTTCAGGTCAAAACTTTGACATCCGATATCTCGGCTCTGGAAGGGTCTAGAGCCTCCATTTTTGCGCGCTGGTCGAAGTCTCGTGGCCCTCTGTCAGAATCCAGAGTTTCAAGAAGATCGGAGGGGGTCAAAATTTCGGCCAAAAACGACAGTGTTACCCCTTATGTTTTTTTTTTTTCAGGTCAAAACTTTGACATCCAATATCTCGGCTCTGGAAGGGTCTAGAGCCTCCATTTTTGCGCGCTGGTCGAAGTCTTGTGGCCCTCTGTCAGAATCCAGAGTTTCAAGAAGATCGGAGGGGGTCAAAATTTCGGCCAAAAACGACAGTGTTACCCCTTATGTTTTTTTTCAGGTCAAAACTTTGACATCCGATATCTCGGCTCTGGAAGGGTCTAGAGCCTCCATTTTTGCGCGCTGGTCGAAGTCTCGTGGCCCTCTGTCAGAATCCAGAGTTTCAAGAAGATTGGAGGGGGTCAAAATTTCGGCCAAAAACGACAGTGTTACCCCTTATGTTTTTTTTTTCAGGTCAAAACTTTGACATCCGATATCTCGGCTCTGGAAGAGTCTAGAGCCTCCATTTTTGCGCGCTGGTCGAAGTCTCGTGGCCCTCTGTCAGAATCCAGAGTTTCAAGAAGATCGGAGGGGGTCAAAATTTCGGCCAAAAACGACAGTGTTACCCCTTATGTTTTTTTTTTCAGGTCAAAACTTTGACATCCGATATCTCGGCTCTGGAAGAGTCTAGAGCCTCCATTTTTGCGCGCTGGTCGAAGTCTCGTGGCCCTCTGTCAGAATCCAGAGTTTCAAGAAGATCGGAGGGGGTCAAAATTTCGGCCAAAAACGACAGTGTTACCCCTTATGGTTTTTTTTCAGGTCAAAACTTTGACATCTGATATCTCGGCTCTGGAAGGGTCTAGAGCCTCAATTTTTGCGCGCTGGTCGAAGTCTCGTGGCCCTCTGTCAGAATCCAGAGTTTCAAGAAGATCGGAGGGGGTCAAAATTTCGGCCAAAAACGACAGTGTTACCCCTTATGTTTTTTTTTTTCAGGTCAAAACTTTGACATCCGATATCTCGGCTCTGGAAGGGTCTAGAGCCTCCATTTTTGCGCGCTGGTCGAAGTCTCGTGGCCCTCTGTCAGAATCCAGAGTTTCAAGAAGATCGGAGGGGGTCAAAATTTCGGCCAAAAACGACAGTGTTACCCCTTATGTTTTTTTTTTTTCAGGTCAAAACTTTGATGTCCGATATCTCGGCTCTGGAAGGGTCTAGAGCCTCCATTTTTGCGCGCTGGTCGAAGTCTCGTGGCCCTCTGTCAGAATCCAGAGTTTCAAGAAGATCGGAGGGGGTCAAAATTTCGGCCAAAAATGACAGTGTTACCCCTTATGTTTTTTTTTCGGGTCAAAACTTTGACATCCGATATCTCGGCTCTGGAAGGGTCTAGAGCCTCCATTTTTGCGCGCTGGTCGAAGTCTTGTGGCCCTCTGTCAGAATCCATAGTTTCAAGAAGATCGGAGGGGGTCAAAAATTCGGCCAAAAACGACAGTGTTACCCCTTATGTTTTTTTTTTTCAGGTCAAAACTTTGACATCCGATATCTCGGCTCTGGAAGGGTCTAGAGCCTCCATTTTTGCGCGCTGGTCGAAGTCTCATAGCCCTCTGTCAGAATCCAGAGTTTCAAGAAGATCGGAGGGGGTCAAAATTTCGGCCAAAAACGACAGTGTTACCCCTTATGTTTTTTTTTTTCAGGTCAAAACTTTGACATCCGATATCTCGTCTCTGGAAGAGTCTAGAGCCTCCATTTTTGCGCGCTGGTCGAAGTCTCGTGGCCCTCTGTCAGAATCCAGAAATTCAAGAAGATCGGAGGGGGTCAAAATTTCGGCCAAAAATGACAGTGTTACCCCTTATGGTTTTTTTTCGGGTCAAAACTTTGACATCCGATATCTCGGCTCTGGAAGGGTCTAGAGCCTCAATTTTTGCGCGCTGGTCGAAGTCTCAATGGCCCTCTGTCAGAATCCAGAGTTTCAAGAAGATCGGAGGGGGTCAACATTTCGGCCAAAAACGACAGTGTTACCCCTTATGTTTTTTTTTTTCAGGTCAAAACTTTGACATCCGATATCTCGGCTCTGGAAGGGTCTAGAGCCTCCATTTTTGCGCGCTGGTCGAAGTCTCGTGGCCCTCTGTCAGAATCCAGAGTTTCAAGAAGATCAGAGGGGGTCAAAATTTCGGCCAAAAACGACAGTGTTACCCCTTATGTTTTTTTTTTTCAGGTCAAAACTTTGATGTCCGATATCTCGGCTCTGGAAGGGTCTAGAGCCTCCATTTTTGCGCGCTGGTCGAAGTCTCGTGGCCCTCTGTCAGAATCCAGAGTTTCAAGAAGATCGGAGGGGGTCAAAATTTCGGCCAAAAACGACAGTGTTACCCCTTATGTTTTTTTTTTCGGGTCAAAACTTTGACATCCGATATCTCGGCTCTGGAAGGGTCTAGAGCCTCCATTTTTGTGCGCTGGTCGAAGTCTCGTGGCCCTCTGTCAGAATCCAGAGTTTCAAGAAGATTGGAGGGGGTCAAAATTTCGGCCAAAAACGACAGTGTTACCCCTTATGTTTTTTTTCAGGTCAAAACTTTGACATCCGATATCTCGGCTCTGGAAGGGTCTAGAGCCTCCATTTTTGCGCGCTGGTCGAAGTCTCGTGGCCCTCTGTCAGAATCCAGAGTTTCAAGAAGATCGGAGGGGGTCAAAATTTCGGCCAAAAACGACAGTGTTACCCCTTATGTTTTTTTTTCAGGTCAAAACTTTGACATCCGATATCTCGGCTCTGGAAGGGTCTAGAGCCTCCATTTTTGCGCGCTGGTCGAAGTCTCGTGGCCCTCTGTCAGAATCCAGAGTTTCAAGAAGATCGGAGGGGGTCAACATTTCGGCCAAAAACGACAGTGTTACCCCTTATGTTTTTTTTTCAGGTCAAAACTTTGACATCCGATATCTCGGCTCTGGAAGGGTCTAGAGCCTCCATTTTTGCGCGCTGGTCGAAGTCTCGTGGCCCTCTGTCAGAATCCAGAGTTTCAAGAAGATCAGAGGGGGTCAAAATTTCGGCCAAAAACGACAGTGTTACCCCTTATGGTTTTTTTTTCAGGTCAAAACTTTGATGTCCGATATCTCGGCTCTGGAAGGGTCTAGAGCCTCCATTTTTGCGCGCTGGTCGAAGTCTCGTGGCCCTCTGTCAGAATCCAGAGTTTCAAGAAGATCGGAGGGGGTCAAAATTTCGGCCAAAAACGACAGTGTTACCCCTTATGTTTTTTTTTCGGGTCAAAACTTTGACATCCGATATCTCGGCTCTGGAAGGGTCTAGAGCCTCCATTTTTGCGCGCTGGTCGAAGTCTCGTGGCCCTCTGTCAGAATCCAGAGTTTCAAGAAGATCGGAGGGGGTCAAAATTTCGGCCAAAAACGACAGTGTTACCCCTTATGTTTTTTTTCAGGTCAAAACTTTGACATCCGATATCTCGGCTCTGGAAGGGTCTAGAGCCTCCATTTTTGCGCGCTGGTCGAAGTCTCGTGGCCCTCTGTCAGAATCCAGAGTTTCAAGAAGATCGATCGGAGGGGGTCAAAATTTCGGCCAAAAACGACAGTGTTACCCCTTATGTTTTTTTTTCAGGTCAAAACTTTGACATCCGATATCTCGGCTCAGGAAGGGTCGAGAGCCTCCATTTTTGCGCGCTGGTCGAAGTCTCGTGGCCCTCTGTCAGAATCCAGAGTTTCAAGAAGATCGGAGGGGGTCAAAATTTCGGCCAAAAACGACAGTGTTACCCCTTATGTTTTTTTTTTTCGGGTCAAAACTTTGACGTCCGATATCTCGGCTCTGGAAGGGTCTAGAGCCTCCTTTTTTGCGCGCTGGTCGAAGTCTCGTGGTCCTCTGTCAGAATCCAGAGTTTCAAGAAGATCGGAGGGGGTCAAAATTTCGGCCAAAAACGACAGTGTTACCCCTTATGTTTTTTTTTTTCGGGTCAAAACTTTGACATCCGATATCTCGGCTCTGGAAGGGTCTAGAGCCTCCATTTTTGCGCGCTGGTCGAAGTCTCGTTGCCCTCTGTCAGAATCCAGAGTTTCAAGAAGATCGGAGGGGGTCAAAATTTCGGCCAAAAACGACAGTGTTACCCCTTATGTTTTTTTTTCAGGTCAAAACTTTGACATCCAATATCTCGACTCTGGAAGGGTCTAGAGCCTCCATTTTTGCGCGCTGGTCGAAGTCTTGTGGCCCTCTGTCAGAATCCAGAGTTTCAAGAAGATCGGAGGGGGTCAAAATTTCGGCCAAAAACGACAGTGTTACCCCTTATGTTTTTTTTTTTCAGGTCAAAACTTTGACATCCGATATCTCGGCTCTGGAAGGGTCTAGAGCCTCCATTTTTGCGCGCTGGTCGAAGTCTCATGGCCCTCTGTCAGAATCCAGAGTTTCAAGAAGATCGGAGGGGGTCAAATTTTCGGCCAAAAACGACAGTGTTACACCCCTTATGTTTTTTTTTTCAGGTCAAAACTTTGACATCCGATATCTCGGCTCTGGAAGGGTCTAGAGCCTCCATTTTTGCGCGCTGGTCGAAGTCTCGTGGCCCTCTGTCAGAATCCAGAGTTTCAAGAAGATCGGAGGGGGTCAAAATTTCGGCCAAAAACGACAGTGTTACCCCTTATGTTTTTTTTCGGGTCAAAACTTTGACATCCGATATCTCGGCTCTGGAAGGGTCTAGAGCCTCAATTTTTGCGCGCTGGTCGAAGTCTCGTGGCCCTCTGTCAGAATCCAGAGTTTCAAGAAGATCGGAGGGGGTCAAAATTTCGGCCAAAAACGACAGTGTTACCCCTTATGTTTTTTTTTTCAGGTCAAAACTTTGACATCCGATATCTCGGCTCTGGAAGGGTCTAGAGCCTCCATTTTTGCGCGCTGGTCGAAGTCTCGTGGCCCTCTGTCAGAATCCAGAGTTTCAAGAAGATCGGAGGGGGTCAAAATTTCGGCCAAAAACGACAGTGTTACCCCTTATGTTTTTTTTTTTTCAGGTCAAAACTTTGATGTCCGATATCTCGGCTCTGGAAGGGTCTAGAGCCTCCATTTTTGCGCGCTGGTCGAAGTCTCGTGGCCCTCTGTCAGAATCCAGAGTTTCAAGAAGATCGGAGGGGGTCAAAATTTCGGCCAAAAACGACAGTGTTACCCCTTATGTTTTTTTTTTTCAGGTCAAAACTTTGACATCCGATATCTCGGCTCTGGAAGGGTCTAGAGCCTCCATTTTTGCGCGCTGGTCGAAGTCTCGTGGCCCTCTGTCAGAATCCAGAGTTTCAAGAAGATCAGAGGGGGTCAAAATTTCGGCCAAAAACGACAGTGTTACCCCTTATGTTTTTTTTTTTTTCGGGTCAAAACTTTGACGTCTGATATCTCGGCTCTGGAAGGGTCTAGAGCCTCCTTTTTTGCGCGCTGGTCGAAGTCTCGTGGTCCTCTGTCAGAATCCAGAGTTTCAAGAAGATCGGAGGGGGTCAAAATTTCGGCCAAAAACGACAGTGTTACCCCTTATGTTTTTTTTTTCGGGTCAAAACTTTGACATCCGATATCTCGGCTCTGGAAGGGTCTAGAGCCTCCATTTTTGCGCGCTGGTCGAAGTCTCGTGGCCCTCTGTCAGAATCCAGCGTTTCAAGAAGATCGGAGGGGGTCAAAATTTCGGCCAAAAACGACAGTGTTACCCCTTATGTTTTTTTTTTTCAGGTCAAAACTTTGACATCCGATATCTCGGCTCTGGAAGGGTCTAGAGCCTCCATTTTTGCGCGCTGGTCGAAGTCTCGTGGCCCTCTGTCAGAATCCAGAGTTTCAAGAAGATCGGAGGGGGTCAAAATTTCGGCCAAAAACGACAGTGTTACCCCTTATGTTTTTTTTTTTTCAGGTCAAAACTTTGACATCCAATATCTCGGCTCTGGAAGGGTCTAGAGCCTCCATTTTTGCGCGCTGGTCGAAGTCTTGTGGCCCTCTGTCAGAATCCAGAGTTTCAAGAAGATCGGAGGGGGTCAAAATTTCGGCCAAAAACGACAGTGTTACCCCTTATGTTTTTTTTCAGGTCAAAACTTTGACATCCGATATCTCGGCTCTGGAAGGGTCTAGAGCCTCCATTTTTGCGCGCTGGTCGAAGTCTCGTGGCCCTCTGTCAGAATCCAGAGTTTCAAGAAGATTGGAGGGGGTCAAAATTTCGGCCAAAAACGACAGTGTTACCCCTTATGTTTTTTTTTTCAGGTCAAAACTTTGACATCCGATATCTCGGCTCTGGAAGAGTCTAGAGCCTCCATTTTTGCGCGCTGGTCGAAGTCTCGTGGCCCTCTGTCAGAATCCAGAGTTTCAAGAAGATCGGAGGGGGTCAAAATTTCGGCCAAAAACGACAGTGTTACCCCTTATGTTTTTTTTTTCAGGTCAAAACTTTGACATCCGATATCTCGGCTCTGGAAGAGTCTAGAGCCTCCATTTTTGCGCGCTGGTCGAAGTCTCGTGGCCCTCTGTCAGAATCCAGAGTTTCAAGAAGATCGGAGGGGGTCAAAATTTCGGCCAAAAACGACAGTGTTACCCCTTATGGTTTTTTTTCAGGTCAAAACTTTGACATCTGATATCTCGGCTCTGGAAGGGTCTAGAGCCTCAATTTTTGCGCGCTGGTCGAAGTCTCGTGGCCCTCTGTCAGAATCCAGAGTTTCAAGAAGATCGGAGGGGGTCAAAATTTCGGCCAAAAACGACAGTGTTACCCCTTATGTTTTTTTTTTCAGGTCAAAACTTTGACATCCGATATCTCGGCTCTGGAAGGGTCTAGAGCCTCCATTTTTGCGCGCTGGTCGAAGTCTCGTGGCCCTCTGTCAGAATCCAGAGTTTCAAGAAGATCGGAGGGGGTCAAAATTTCGGCCAAAAACGACAGTGTTACCCCTTATGTTTTTTTTTTTCAGGTCAAAACTTTGATGTCCGATATCTCGGCTCTGGAAGGGTCTAGAGCCTCCATTTTTGCGCGCTGGTCGAAGTCTCGTGGCCCTCTGTCAGAATCCAGAGTTTCAAGAAGATCGGAGGGGGTCAAAATTTCGGCCAAAAATGACAGTGTTACCCCTTATGTTTTTTTTTCGGGTCAAAACTTTGACATCCGATATCTCGGCTCTGGAAGGGTCTAGAGCCTCCATTTTTGCGCGCTGGTCGAAGTCTTGTGGCCCTCTGTCAGAATCCATAGTTTCAAGAAGATCGGAGGGGGTCAAAAATTCGGCCAAAAACGACAGTGTTACCCCTTATGTTTTTTTTTTTCAGGTCAAAACTTTGACATCCGATATCTCGGCTCTGGAAGGGTCTAGAGCCTCCATTTTTGCGCGCTGGTCGAAGTCTCATGGCCCTCTGTCAGAATCCAGAGTTTCAAGAAGATCGGAGGGGGTCAAAATTTCGGCCAAAAACGACAGTGTTACCCCTTATGTTTTTTTTTTCAGGTCAAAACTTTGACATCCGATATCTCGGCTCTGGAAGGGTCTAGAGCCTCCATTTTTGCGCGCTGGTCGAAGTCTCGTGGCCCTCTGTCAGAATCCAGAGTTTCAAGAAGATCAGAGGGGGTCAAAATTTCGGCCAAAAACGACAGTGTTACCCCTTATGTTTTTTTTTTCAGGTCAAAACTTTGATGTCCGATATCTCGGCTCTGGAAGGGTCTAGAGCCTCCATTTTTGCGCGCTGGTCGAAGTCTCGTGGCCCTCTGTCAGAATCCAGAGTTTCAAGAAGATCGGAGGGGGTCAAAATTTCGGCCAAAAACGACAGTGTTACCCCTTATGTTTTTTTTTCGGGTCAAAACTTTGACATCCGATATCTCGGCTCTGGAAGGGTCTAGAGCCTCCATTTTTGTGCGCTGGTCGAAGTCTCGTGGCCCTCTGTCAGAATCCAGAGTTTCAAGAAGATTGGAGGGGGTCAAAATTTCGGCCAAAAACGACAGTGTTACCCCTTATGTTTTTTTTCAGGTCAAAACTTTGACATCCGATATCTCGGCTCTGGAAGGGTCTAGAGCCTCCATTTTTGCGCGCTGGTCGAAGTCTCGTGGCCCTCTGTCAGAATCCAGAGTTTCAAGAAGATCGGAGGGGGTCAAAATTTCGGCCAAAAACGACAGTGTTACCCCTTATGTTTTTTTTTCAGGTCAAAACTTTGACATCCGATATCTCGGCTCTGGAAGGGTCTAGAGCCTCCATTTTTGCGCGCTGGTCGAAGTCTCGTGGCCCTCTGTCAGAATCCAGAGTTTCAAGAAGATCGGAGGGGGTCAACATTTCGGCCAAAAACGACAGTGTTACCCCTTATGTTTTTTTTTTCAGGTCAAAACTTTGACATCCGATATCTCGGCTCTGGAAGGGTCTAGAGCCTCCATTTTTGCGCGCTGGTCGAAGTCTCGTGGCCCTCTGTCAGAATCCAGAGTTTCAAGAAGATCAGAGGGGGTCAAAATTTCGGCCAAAAACGACAGTGTTACCCCTTATGTTTTTTTTTTCAGGTCAAAACTTTGATGTCCGATATCTCGGCTCTGGAAGGGTCTAGAGCCTCCATTTTTGCGCGCTGGTCGAAGTCTCGTGGCCCTCTGTCAGAATCCAGAGTTTCAAGAAGATCGGAGGGGGTCAAAATTTCGGCCAAAAACGACAGTGTTACCCCTTATGTTTTTTTTTCGGGTCAAAACTTTGACATCCGATATCTCGGCTCTGGAAGGGTCTAGAGCCTCCATTTTTGCGCGCTGGTCGAAGTCTCGTGGCCCTCTGTCAGAATCCAGAGTTTCAAGAAGATCGGAGGGGGTCAAAATTTCGGCCAAAAACGACAGTGTTACCCCTTATGTTTTTTTTTCAGGTCAAAACTTTGACATCCGATATCTCGGCTCTGGAAGGGTCTAGAGCCTCCATTTTTGCGCGCTGGTCGAAGTCTCGTGGCCCTCTGTCAGAATCCAGAGTTTCAAGAAGATCGATCGGAGGGGGTCAAAATTTCGGCCAAAAACGACAGTGTTACCCCTTATGTTTTTTTTTCAGGTCAAAACTTTGACATCCGATATCTCGGCTCAGGAAGGGTCGAGAGCCTCCATTTTTGCGCGCTGGTCGAAGTCTCGTGGCCCTCTGTCAGAATCCAGAGTTTCAAGAAGATCGGAGGGGGTCAAAATTTCGGCCAAAAACGACAGTGTTACCCCTTATGTTTTTTTTTTTCGGGTCAAAACTTTGACGTCCGATATCTCGGCTCTGGAAGGGTCTAGAGCCTCCTTTTTTGCGCGCTGGTCGAAGTCTCGTGGTCCTCTGTCAGAATCCAGAGTTTCAAGAAGATCGGAGGGGGTCAAAATTTCGGCCAAAAACGACAGTGTTACCCCTTATGTTTTTTTTTTTCGGGTCAAAACTTTGACATCCGATATCTCGGCTCTGGAAGGGTCTAGAGCCTCCATTTTTGCGCGCTGGTCGAAGTCTCGTTGCCCTCTGTCAGAATCCAGAGTTTCAAGAAGATCGGAGGGGGTCAAAATTTCGGCCAAAAACGACAGTGTTACCCCTTATGTTTTTTTTTCAGGTCAAAACTTTGACATCCAATATCTCGGCTCTGGAAGGGTCTAGAACCTCCATTTTTGCGCGCTGGTCGAAGTCTTGTGGCCCTCTGTCAGAATCCAGAGTTTCAAGAAGATCGGAGGGGGTCAAAATTTCGGCCAAAAACGACAGTGTTACCCCTTATGTTTTTTTTTTTTCAGGTCAAAACTTTGACATCCGATATCTCGGCTCTGGAAGGGTCTAGAGCCTCCATTTTTGCGCGCTGGTCGAAGTCTCATGGCCCTCTGTCAGAATCCAGAGTTTCAAGAAGATCGGAGGGGGTCAAATTTTCGGCCAAAAACGACAGTGTTACACCCCTTATGTTTTTTTTTTCAGGTCAAAACTTTGACATCCGATATCTCGGCTCTGGAAGGGTCTAGAGCCTCCATTTTTGCGCGCTGGTCGAAGTCTCGTGGCCCTCTGTCAGAATCCAGAGTTTCAAGAAGATCGGAGGGGGTCAAAATTTCGGCCAAAAACGACAGTGTTACCCCTTATGTTTTTTTTCGGGTCAAAACTTTGACATCCGATATCTCGGCTCTGGAAGGGTCTAGAGCCTCAATTTTTGCGCGCTGGTCGAAGTCTCGTGGCCCTCTGTCAGAATCCAGAGTTTCAAGAAGATCGGAGGGGGTCAAAATTTCGGCCAAAAACGACAGTGTTACCCCTTATGTTTTTTTTTCAGGTCAAAACTTTGACATCCGATATCTCGGCTCTGGAAGGGTCTAGAGCCTCCATTTTTGCGCGCTGGTCGAAGTCTCGTGGCCCTCTGTCAGAATCCAGAGTTTCAAGAAGATCGGAGGGGGTCAAAATTTCGGCCAAAAACGACAGTGTTACCCCTTATGTTTTTTTTTTTTCAGGTCAAAACTTTGATGTCCGATATCTCGGCTCTGGAAGGGTCTAGAGCCTCCATTTTTGCGCGCTGGTCGAAGTCTCGTGGCCCTCTGTCAGAATCCAGAGTTTCAAGAAGATCGGAGGGGGTCAAAATTTCGGCCAAAAATGACAGTGTTACCCCTTATGTTTTTTTTTCGGGTCAAAACTTTGACATCCGATATCTCGGCTCTGGAAGGGTCTAGAGCCTCCATTTTTGCGCGCTGGTCGAAGTCTTGTGGCCCTCTGTCAGAATCCATAGTTTCAAGAAGATCGGAGGGGGTCAAAAATTCGGCCAAAAACGACAGTGTTACCCCTTATGTTTTTTTTTTTCAGGTCAAAACTTTGACATCCGATATCTCGGCTCTGGAAGGGTCTAGAGCCTCCATTTTTGCGCACTGGTCGAAGTCTCATGGCCCTCTGTCAGAATCCAGAGTTTCAAGAAGATCGGAGGGGGTCAAAATTTCGGCCAAAAACGACAGTGTTACCCCTTATGTTTTTTTTTTCAGGTCAAAACTTTGACATCCGATATCTCGTCTCTGGAAGAGTCTAGAGCCTCCATTTTTGCGCGCTGGTCGAAGTCTCGTGGCCCTCTGTCAGAATCCAGAAATTCAAGAAGATCGGAGGGGGTCAAAATTTCGGCCAAAAATGACAGTGTTACCCCTTATGGTTTTTTTTCGGGTCAAAACTTTGACATCCGATATCTCGGCTCTGGAAGGGTCTAGAGCCTCAATTTTTGCGCGCTGGTCGAAGTCTCAATGGCCCTCTGTCAGAATCCAGAGTTTCAAGAAGATCGGAGGGGGTCAAAATTTCGGCCAAAAACGACAGTGTTACCCCTTATGTTTTTTTTTTCAGGTCAAAACTTTGACATCCGATATCTCGGCTCTGGAAGGGTCTAGAGCCTCCATTTTTGCGCGCTGGTCGAAGTCTCGTGGCCCTCTGTCAGAATCCAGAGTTTCAAGAAGATCAGAGGGGGTCAAAATTTCGGCCAAAAACGACAGTGTTACCCCTTATGTTTTTTTTTTCAGGTCAAAACTTTGATGTCCGATATCTCGGCTCTGGAAGGGTCTAGAGCCTCCATTTTTGCGCGCTGGTCGAAGTCTCGTGGCCCTCTGTCAGAATCCAGAGTTTCAAGAAGATCGGAGGGGGTCAAAATTTCGGCCAAAAACGACAGTGTTACCCCTTATGTTTTTTTTTCGGGTCAAAACTTTGACATCCGATATCTCGGCTCTGGAAGGGTCTAGAGCCTCCATTTTTGTGCGCTGGTCGAAGTCTCGTGGCCCTCTGTCAGAATCCAGAGTTTCAAGAAGATTGGAGGGGGTCAAAATTTCGGCCAAAAACGACAGTGTTACCCCTTATGTTTTTTTTCAGGTCAAAACTTTGACATCCGATATCTCGGCTCTGGAAGGGTCTAGAGCCTCCATTTTTGCGCGCTGGTCGAAGTCTCGTGGCCCTCTGTCAGAATCCAGAGTTTCAAGAAGATCGGAGGGGGTCAAAATTTCGGCCAAAAACGACAGTGTTACCCCTTATGTTTTTTTTTCAGGTCAAAACTTTGACATCCGATATCTCGGCTCTGGAAGGGTCTAGAGCCTCCATTTTTGCGCGCTGGTCGAAGTCTCGTGGCCCTCTGTCAGAATCCAGAGTTTCAAGAAGATCGGAGGGGGTCAACATTTCGGCCAAAAACGACAGTGTTACCCCTTATGTTTTTTTTTTCAGGTCAAAACTTTGACATCCGATATCTCGGCTCTGGAAGGGTCTAGAGCCTCCATTTTTGCGCGCTTGTCGAAGTCTCGTGGCCCTCTGTCAGAATCCAGAGTTTCAAGAAGATCGGAGGGGGTCAAAATTTCGGCCAAAAACGACAGTGTTACCCCTTATGTTTTTTTTCGGGTCAAAACTTTGACATCCGATATCTCGGCTCTGGAAGGGTCTAGAGCCTCCATTTTTGCGCGCTGGTCGAAGTCTTGTGGCCCTCTGTCAGAATCCATAGTTTCAAGAAGATCGGAGGGGGTCAAAAATTCGGCCAAAAACGACAGTGTTACCCCTTATGTTTTTTTTTTCAGGTCAAAACTTTGACATCCGATATCTCGGCTCTGGAAGGGTCTAGAGCCTCCATTTTTGCGCGCTGGTCGAAGTCTCATGGCCCTCTGTCAGAATCCAGAGTTTCAAGAAGATCGGAGGGGGTCAAAATTTCGGCCAAAAACGACAGTGTTACCCCTTATGTTTTTTTTTTTTTTTCAGGTCAAAACTTTGACATCCGATATCTCGACTCTGGAAGGGTCTAGAGCCTCCATTTTTGCGCGCTGGTCGAAGTCTCGTGGCCCTCTGTCAGAATCCAGAGTTTCAAGAAGATCGGAGGGGGTCAAAATTTCGGCCAAAAACGACAGTGTTACCCCTTATGGTTTTTTTCGGGTCAAAACTTTGACATCCGATATCTCGGCTCTGGAAGGGTCTAGAGCCTCAATTTTTGCGCACTGGTCGAAGTCTCGTGGCCCTCTGTCAGAATCCAGAGTTTCAAGAAGATCAGAGGGGGTCAAAATTTCGGCCAAAAACGACAGTGTTACCCCTTATGTTTTTTTAGGTCAAAACTTTGACATCCGATATCTCGGCTCTGGAAGGGTCTAGAGCCTCCATTTTTGCGCGCTGGTCGAAGTCTCATGGCCCTCTGTCAGAATCCAGAGTTTCAAGAAGATCGGAGGGGGTCAAAATTTCGGCCAAAAACGACAGTGTTACCCCTTATGTTTTTTTTTCGGGTCAAAACTTTGACATCCGATATCTCGGCTCTGGAAGGGTCTAGAGCCTCCATTTTTGCGCGCTGGTCGAAGTCTCATGGCCCTCTGTCAGAATCCAGAGTTTCAAGAAGATTGGAGGGGGTCAAAATTTCGGCCAAAAACGACAGTGTTACCCCTTATGTTTTTTTTTCAGGTCAAAACTTTGACATCCGATATCTCGGCTCTGGAAGGGTCTAGAGCCTCCATTTTTGCGCGCTGGTCGAAGTCTCTTGGCCCTCTGTCAGAATCCAGAGTTTCAAGAAGATCGGAGGGGGTCAAAATTTCGGCCAAAAACGACAGTGTTACCCCTTATGTTTTTTTTTCGGGTCAAAACTTTGACATCCGATATCTCGGCTCTGGAAGGGTCTAGAGCCTCCATTTTTGCGTGCTGGTCGAAGTCTCGTGGCCCTCTGTCAGAATCCAGAGTTTCAAGAAGATCGGAGGGGGTCAAAATTTCAGCCAAAAACGACAGTGTTACCCCTTATTTTTTTTTTTCGGGTCAAAACTTTGACATCCGATATCTCGGCTCTGGAAGGGTCTAGAGCCTCCATTTTTGCGCGCCGGTTGAAGTCTCGTGGCCCTCTGTCAGAATCCAGAGTTTCAAGAAGATCGGAGGGGGTCAAAATTTCGGCCAAAAACGACAGTGTTACCCCTTATGTTTTTTTTCGGGTCAAAACTTTGACATCCGATATCTCGGCTCTGGAAGGGTCTAGAGCCTCCATTTTTGCGCGCTGGTCGAAGTCTCGTGGCCCTCTGTCAGAATCCAGAGTTTCAAGAAGATCGGAGGGGTTCAAAATTTCGGCCAAAAACGACAGTGTTACCCCTTATGTTTTTTTTTTCAGGTCAAAACTTTGACATCCGATATCTCGGCTCTGGAAGGGTCTAGAGCCTCTATTTTTGCGCGCTGGTCGAAGTCTCGTGGCCCTCTGTCAGAATCCAGAGTTTCAAGAAGATCGGAGGGGGTCAAAATTTCGGCCAAAAACGACTGTTACGACCCCTCTAAACTAATCTAGCGGCTAGAGGAGTAACATTAAAGAAAACCTTGTAAAACTGTGGAAGTGGTAGTGTGTGTCAAGAAACAACAAGCGAAACCAAACTGCCAATAAACAATAATGATATTTATTATACAAAAAATATAAGAAACTACAAATGAATAATAAAGTAAATCAGGAACATTAAGGAAGCTAACAGCCTCCAACAATTATATAAAGAGAAAACAAAAATAAGTAATAAATAAAAGAAAGTAAGCAACAAATTACCCTTAAGGAAAATTGACTACAGTGACGCCAAAATAAAGAAAGAAACAAAAGAAAACAATTCTAACTCAATTCCAACCTCTTACCTAGCTAAAGAAAAGGAAAGAAAAGAATTGTTTCTTCAGCGCCAAGCGCCGTGTTCTTCCCTACTCTAGCTCACAAAACAAAACATACAAGTGTGGCGTTCACCTCTTACCTAGTGTTTCTATACAAAGGTTAGTCTAGATGTTTGCACAATGGAAGTCGTACGACATCTTCCCTATCCCCATTCCTTGGAGCAAAGGGTAACAAAAGAGCACAATCTCTATACAAGTCAAAGCAAACGTCAACCAAAGTAATCAAACAAAGTAACAAAACAAACTGAAGAAACACAGCTAGCATAAGCAAATTAACAAATCAAACGAGTCCCAAACGAAAACAAGAATCAAATTGGCAGCAAAAAAGGAACAGAAATCACAATGGGACTAAATTTCACTCTGTTTTCCAGTGGCTTTTAAACTGGTAGTGAGGACGTCTCAGACAGCGGATAGGTCCACATCACATCCCTTGATGATGATTGACAGTTTCCTGGGCCAATCAGCAAGCGGAGAAGGCTGACCTAAGAAATTGATAGAGAGAGAGAGAGAGAGAGAGAGAGAGAGAGAGAGAGAGAGAGAGAGAGAGAGAGAGAGAGAGAGAGAGAGAGCGCAAGCAGAAAACAAACAGAAATGCCCACAGAATCTACGAACGTAACACTCCCACACTTAAGAACAAACTCGTTTTGTGAACTAATCTCTACCAAAAAAAAATTAAACTCTCGACAGAGCATCGGCCAACACATTCTCCGATCCCTTCTTGTGTCGTATTTCCAAGTTGTAGTTCTGGGCAATAAGAGCCCAACGCATCAATCGTTGGTTGTGATTACACATTCGGGTTAGGAACACTAGTGGATTGTGATCTGTATACACTACAATCGGAAGACTACTAGAACCGAGATACACTTCAAAGTGTTGTAGCGAAAGCAACAAAGCAAGAGCTTCTTTCTCGATAGTAGCATAGTTAACTTGATGTTTGTTAAACTTGCGAGAATAGTAACTGATAGGATGATCATTACCATTGGCATCTTCTTGAATAAGAACACCCCCAGCACCCACATTACTTGCATCAACCTCTAACTTAAACGGCTGGTCACAGTTAGGTGCCATTAAGACAGGAGCATTGCACATCAAAGTTTTAACTGAATCAAAAGCATGTTGACACTCAATTGACCACTCATAAGCATTAGATGGACTAAGCAGTGAAGTAAGAGGACTCACAACGGTCGAGAAATTCTTACAGAACCCTCAATAGTAGCCTGCCATTCCTAGGAACCTCCGCAACTCTCTACGAGTAGTAGGAATTGGGAATTCAACAATGGCAGTTACTTTAGCTTCCACGGGTCTCACTTGACCTTGACCAACCTCCTTACCTAGGTAAGAAACGGTTGCTTTGCCAAACTCACACTTTGCTAGGTTAAGGGTCAAATTTGCCTTAGCGAGTCGCTCGAATACTGTTCTTAACAGACTGATGTGTTCTGACCAACTTCGAGAATACAAAACCAGATCGTCCAGATAGGCATTACAGTCTGGGACACCATGTAAAACTATATTAACAAGGCGTTGAAAAGTTGCGGGAGCATTTCGAAGACCGAAAGCCATCGACGTGTACTGAAGAAAATTGTCTGGAGTGACAAATGCTGAGATTTCTGAAGCTCTGGGGGTAAGCGGCACCTGCCAATAACCTTTTAGCATATCAAGCTTGGTTACAAAACGTGCAGAACCGATGTGATCGATACAATCTTCCATTCTAGGTAACGGATAACTATCTGGTACAGTCACTGAATTCACTTTACGATAGTCTGTGCAAAATCTAAATGAACCATCTGGTTTGGGAACAAGTAAACATGGAGAACTCCATGGACTGTAACTGGATTTGGCTAGACCATGATCCAGCAGATATTCCACCTCTTTACTCATTACAGACCTTTTCATTGCATTTACACGGTAAGCATGTTGCTTGATAGGACGAGCTCCGTTCACATCGATATCATGTTTCAGAACGTTTGTTTGTGTGGGAACATCACCAAACAGGCATTTAAAATCTGCAAGTACTTTCACAATGTCTATTCTCTGATTCACAGTCAAATGACTAACATGCGAATGAAGATCTTGTAAAATCTCAGAATTTCCCAACCTTACACCCTGCTGAAAAGCATGGCGGAGTACCACACCATCCGGGTCTACCTCCGAGGTATCAGGAGATGACTCCCGATCTACGGCCATCGCAACAGAAGAAACAGCGGGCCCTGCCGTCTTTCCTGCGACGCTAGCCTTTGATGACTCCCTCGAATGGTAAGCTTTCAAAATGTTTAGATGACATACACGGGTCTTTCGTTTCCTATCAGGTGTACACAACATATAATCAGTCTCGCTCATTCTCTTTTCTACAACATAAGGACCATAGAAACGAGCAGATAAGGATGTTCCTGGAACAGGTAACAACACAAGCACTTTGTCTCCAGATTGAAAAGATCGCGCCACTGAATGTTTATCGTATGTACTCTTCATACCTTTCTGAGCCTCTGCAAGGCATTCTCGGGCTAGCGACCAGGCAGCATGAAGTCGATCGCAAAACTTACTTACATAATCTAGTATGTTGAGGTTTTTATTCGAGTCAGATGCTAAAACTCGTTCTTTAAGAACTCTCAATGGACCTCTAACTTTGTGTCCGAACACAAGTTCGGCTGGACTAAACCCCAGAGATTCTTGAATAGTCTCTTGAACAGCAAACAAAACCAGAGGAACTCCCTCATCCCATTCTTTAGCAGTATCATGACAATATTTCTTCAGCATTGACTTCAGAGTTTGGTGGAAACGTTCCAATGCGCCCTGGCTTTGCGGATGATATGCACTTGAAACTCTATGAGTAATTGCTAATGACTCAAGCACTTGCTTAAACAGTTTCGATAGAAAATTCGTACCTTGATCCGTTTGCACTACCTTCGGTAAGCCGAATGTGGAAAAGAATTTCACCAACGCTTTGCTGACCACAGGTGCCGTGATTTTCCTCAAAGGAATCGCCTCTGGAAACCTGGTATTCACACACATGATAGTTAACAGAAACTGATTGCCATTCTTAGTCTTAGGTAATGGACCGACACAGTCAACAAGCACATGTTCAAATGGTTCTCTGATCGCTGGTATAGGAGTCAAAGGAGAAAGTGGTACACTCTGATTTGGGTTTCCCACAATCTGACAAGTGTGACAGGTACGGCAGTACTGGACAACATCTTTCTTTAATCCTGGCCAAAAGAAATGACTCAAAATTCTGTTATAGGTCTTGGTAACTCCTAAATGACCAGAAAGGTGGTGATCATGAGCTAGAAACAAGACATGTTGACGATAAGGAGACGGAACCACAATTTGATAAACAACATTCCAGTCTAAGTTTTCATCAACATGAGAGCACCATTTCCTCATCAGTAGTTCATTCTCAATGAAGTAAGCACTTTTCCTGTCTTTGACAACATCCATAGGTACAACAGCCTTAAACGTTTTAACCAGTGTTTTATCCTCCTTTTGTGCAGTGATAATTTTCTCACGAGATACAGGTAACTTCAGTAACTCTGCATCAAACTCTACCACACCTTTGTTTTCCGTCTCTGAACTATTTTCTTGTTCCCGATTCATACCCGATAATGTGTCTCCAGTCAAAAGTGGAAACATGAATGAGCTAGACAGATCTACTACATCACCTACTCTGCGTGACTGAGCGCGTGTGACAGCGCAAGCTGGAAAAGCTTCAGGGTAAGTTTCAGCTAACCTTTCTAACTCACAGGACACATTTGGTTCTTCCATTACTTCGATCACAGACATTACCTTACCACCTGCTAAATCATTTCCTAGAATGAAATCAACTCCCTTCACAGGAAGTGAGGGACAAACAGCGACTCTTACAACACCAGTGCACAACTCACTCTGCAAGTGCACTTGATGCAGTGGGAATTTCATACAACCCATCTCAATTCCCTGGACAAGTACACTAGACCCACAAGAAGTATCATCAGACATCTGTATTTTATCTGCCAAAATAAATGACTGCATCGCACCAGTGTCTCTCAGTATTCTTATTTCTTTCTGATCTCCTGTTTTCCCAGTCAAAGATATTAACCCCTTAGACATGAAAGGTCGATAACTCTCAGCAACTCCATCATCAGTATTCACGTCAACTGCAGTTTCAACAGTGTGTACAAATCCCATACCTTTCGGTTGAGACTGCGGCTTGCGTTTTAATAGCAAACAATCAGCAATCAAATGTCCTTTCTTGTGACAGTAGAAACATTCACGCTCCTCTTTATCACGAGATGGACTAAATCGTGCACGTGAATTCTTAGACTGCGAATTATCGAACTCTGACTTCTCAAATCGTGTGGAAGAAAACACATTCTTGTGAGTTAACACAAACTCATCTGCGAGGACAGCGGCATGTGACAGAGTAGTTACCTTCTGTTCATTAAGATATACTACAACGCGATCAGATAAGCATCCTTTAAACTCCTCAAGTAACAGCAATTCTCTTAAAGTATCAAAATCACGCACATTACTGGCGGTACACCATTTGTCAAACAACACGCCTTTCTCCCTAGCAAACTCCGTGAAAGTTTGTGTAGGACTTTTTCTGTGTTTTCTAAAACGTTGTCTATACGCTTCTGGAACTAACTCATAAGCTCTCAAGATAGCAGTTTTCACAGACTCATATTTCATACTCTCTTCTAGTGACAATGAAGCACAAATTTCTTGAGCTTTACCCACTAATCTACATTGCAAGAGCACAGACCAAACCTCTTTAGGCCAATGAAAAGAAGTTGCAATGCGTTCAAACGCACTGAAATAAGAGTCAACTTCTGTCTCTCTAAATTGAGGAACAAGTGCAATGTGTTTACTCACGTCAAAAGTTTCCGGGCTTGAACCACCACGCGGCGAGGAAGGAACAGTTGAAGCGGTGTCCAACGGCACAGCTGAGTGAGCAGTCACTCTCGACACTTCCAACTCAAGCTGTCTTAGTTTCACCTGTGTCTCTGCTTCAATTTCCAACCTGCGTACCTCCAGTTGCAAGTTCAGGTTAGCTTGACGCGCCTCAGCTCTCTCTTGAGCTTCAAAGCGCAAGCGGGCAAGACGGACTTTCAGTCGCGGACTTGCCCGTGAATCCGCAGAGCTGGGTGAGAACGGCTCAAACGGTGATAAGCCGGCCTTGGCTTCAGCCTCCGCCTCCGCGTCAGCAACAGCTCCTTCACTCTGCTTGGCCTTCTCCCCATGACAGATTTGCGCCGGAACATTCCCCACGTTTGACATCGGCAACACCTGCAACTCATTCAATTTGTTGATCAAAATCTACTTTATTTCTTTCTTAAGAGACTGTTTACTCACCACAATTTGAAAATGGTCTGCGATCTGCAACAACTCCTGCTTCCTGCACAGATTAAGCTGCTCTACAGATGGACTAGCAACAAAATCTTGCAAGTTAAACATTCCCAAAATGAATAACAAACCGATAAGCACCAAACTAGTACCCTGCATAAGTGATTACTATCCGGTCCTAACACTACAAACGCGCAACGTTACTTTCTTGCCAACACCACACATCTCACAGAATTACCGTCTTCATTTATTTTCTTCCAGGCACTTTCCAACACCAACAACAATTTGCATTGCTATTAGTATCCCGGACGAGCCCCCATTTAATGTTATGACCCCTCTAAACTAATCTAGGGGCTAGAGGAGTAACATTAAAGAAAACCTTGTAAAACTGTGGAAGTGGTAGTGTGTGTCAAGAAACAACAAGCGAAACCAAACTGCCAATAAACAATAATGATATTTATTATACAAAAAATATAAGAAACTACAAATGAATAATAAAGTAAATCAGGAACATTAAGGAAGCTAACAGCCTCCAACAATTATATAAAGAGAAAACAAAAATAAGTAATAAATAAAAGAAAAGAAAGTAAGCAACAAATTACCCTTAAGGAAAAAGGGACTACAGTGACGCCAAAATAAAGAAAGAAACAAAAGAAAACAATTCTAACTCAATTCCAACCTCTTACCTAGCTAAAGAAAAGGAAAGAAAAGAATTGTTTCTTCAGCGCCAAGCGCCGTGTTCTTCCCTACTCTAGCTCACAAAACAAAACATACAAGTGTGGCGTTCACCTCTTACCTAGTGTTTCTATACAAAGGTTAGTCTAGATGTTTGCACAATGGAAGTCGTACGACATCTTCCCTATCCCCATTCCTTGGAGCAAAGGGTAACAAAAGAGCACAAGCTCTATACAAGTCAAAGCAAACGTCAACCAAAGTAATCAAACAAAGTAACAAAACAAACTGAAGAAACACAGCTAGCATAAGCAAATTAACAAATCAAACGAGTCCCAAACGAAAACAAGAATCAAATTGGCAGCAAAAAAGGAACAGAAATCACAATGGGACTAAATTTCACTCTGTTTTCCAGTGGCTTTTAAACTGGTAGTGAGGACATCTCAGACAGCGGATAGGTCCACATCACATCCCTTGATGATGATTGACAGTTTCCTGGGCCAATCAGCAAGCGGAGAAGGCTGACCTAAGAAATTGATAGAGAGAGAGAGAGAGAGAGAGAGAGAGAGAGAGAGAGAGAGAGCGCAAGCAGAAAACAAACAGAAATGCCCACAGAATATCTACGAACGTAACAGACAGTGTTACCCCTTATGTTTTTTTCTCGGGTCAAAACTTTGACGTCCGATATCTCAGCTCTGGAAGGGTCTACAGCCTCAATTTTTGCACCCAGGTCCATGTCTCGTGGCCCTCTATCAGAATCCAGAGTTTTGAGAAGATTGGAGAAACTTAATTTTTCACGCCCCGAAAAAAAACATAAGGGGTAACACTGTCATTTTTTTTTTTCTGGTCAAAATTTTGAGTTTCAATATCTCAGCTCTGGAAGGGTCTACAGCCTCAATTTTTGCACCCAGGTCCATGTCTCGTGGCCCTCTATCAGAATCCAGAGTTTTGAGAAGATTGGAGAAAATTAATTTTTCATCTCCCGAAAAAAAACATAAGGGGTAACACTGTCATTTTTTTTCTGGTCAAAATTTTGAGTTTCAATATCTCAGCTCTGGAAGGGTCTACAGCCTCAATTTTTGCACCCAGGTCCATGTCTCGTGACCCTCTATCAGAATCCAGAGTTTTGAGAAGATTGGAGAAACTTAATTTTTCACCCCCCGAAAAAAAACATAAGGGGTAACACTGTCATTTTTTTTTCTGGTCAAAATTTTGAGTTTTAATATCTCAGCTCTGGAAGGGTCTACAGCCTCAATTTTTGCACCCAGGTCCATGTCTCGTGGCCCTCTATCAGAATCCAGAGTTTTGAGAAGATTGGAGAAAATTAATTTTTCACCCCCCGAAAAAAAACATAAGGGGTAACACTGTCATTTTTTTTTCTGGTCAAAATTTTGAGTTTCAATATCTCAGCTCAGGAAGGGTCTACAGCCTCAATTTTTGCACCCAGGTCCATGTCTCGTGGCCCTCTATCAGAATCCAGAGTTTTGAGAAGATTGGAGAAACTTAATTTTTCACCCCCCGAAAAAAAACATAAGGGGTAACACTGTCATTTTTTTTTCTGGTCAAAATTTTGAGTTTCAATATCTCAGCTCTTGAAGGGTCTACAGCCTCAATTTTTGCACCCAGGTCCATGTCTCGTGGCCCTCTATCAGATTCCAGAGTTTTGAGAAGATTGGAGAAAATTAATTTTTCACCCCCCGAAAAAAAACATAAGGGGTAACACTGTCATTTTTTTTTCTGGTCAAAATTTTGAGTTTCAATATCTCAGCTCTGGAAGGGTCTACAGCCTCAATTTTTGCACCCAGGTCCATGTCTCGTGGCCCTCTATCAGAATCCAGAGTTTTGAGAAGATTGGAGAAACTTAATTTTTCACCCCCCGAAAAAAAAAACATAAGGGGTAACACTGTCATTTTTTTTTCTGGTCAAAATTTTGAGTTTCAAAATCTCAGCTCTGGAAGGGTCTACAGCCTCAATTTTTGCACCCAGGTCCATGTCTCGTGGCCCTCTATCAGAATCCAGAGTTTTGAGAAGATTGGAGAAAATTAATTTTTCATCCCCCGAAAAAAAACATAAGGGGTAACACTGTCATTTTTTTTTCTGGTCAAAATTTTGAGTTTCAATATCTCAGCTCTGGAAGGGTCTACAGCCTCAATTTTTGCACCCAGGTCCATGTCTCGTGGCCCTCTATCAGAATCCAGAGTTTTGAGAAGATTGGAGAAACTTAATTTTTCACCCCCCGAAAAAAAACATAAGGGGTAACACTGTCATTTTTTTTTTCTGGTCAAATTTTTGAGTTTCAATATCTCAGCTCTGGAAGGGTCTACAGCCTCAATTTTTGCACCCAGGTCCATGTCTCGTGGCCCTCTATCAGAATCCAGAGTTTTGAGAAGATTGGAGAAAATTAATTTTTCACCCCCCGAAAAAAAACATAAGGGGTAACACTGTCATTTTTTTTTTTTCTGGTCAAATTTTTGAGTTTCAATATCTCAGCTCTGGAAGGGTCTACAGCCTCAATTTTTGCACCCAGGTCCATGTCTCGTGGCCCTCTATCAGAATCCAGAGTTTTGAGAAGATTGGAGAAACTTAATTTTTCACCCCCCGAAAAAAAACATAAGGGGTAACACTGTCATTTTTTTTTCTGGTCAAAATTTTGAGTTTCAATATCTCAGCTCTGGAAGGGTCTACAGCCTCAATTTTTGCACCCAGGTCCATGTCTCGTGGCCCTCTATCAGAATCCAGAGTTTTGAGAAGATTGGAGAAAATTAATTTTTCATTCCCCGAAAAAAAAAACATAAGGGGTAACACTCTCATTTTTTTTTTCTGGTCAAAATTTTGAGTTTCAATATCTCAGCTCTGGAAGGGTCTACAGCCTCAATTTTTGCACCCAGGTCCATGTCTCGTGGCCCTCTATCAGAATCCAGAGTTTTGAGAAGATTGGAGAAAATTAATTTTTCATCCCCCGAAAAAAACATAAGGGGTAACACTGTCATTTTTTTTTCTGGTCAAAATTTTGAGTTTCAATATCTCAGCTCTGGAAGGGTCTACAGCCTCAATTTTTGCACCCAGGTCCATGTCTCGTGGCCCTCTATCAGAATCCAGAGTTTTGAGAAGATTGGAGAAACTTAATTTTTCACCCCCCGAAAAAAAACATAAGGGGTAACACTGTCATTTTTTTTTTCTGGTCAAAATTTTGAGTTTCAATATCTCAGCTCTGGAAGGGTCTACAGCCTCAATTTTTGCACCCAGGTCCATGTCTCGTGGCCCTCTATCAGAATCCAGAGTTTTGAGAAGATTGGAGAAAATTAATTTTTCATCCCCCGAAAAAAAAACATAAGGGGTAACACTGTCATTTTTTTTTTCTGGTCAAAATTTTGAGTTTCAATATCTCAGCTCTGGAAGGGTCTACAGCCTCAATTTTTGCACCCAGGTCCATGTCTCGTGGCCCTCTATCAGAATCCAGAGTTTTGAGAAGATTGGAGAAAATTAATTTTTCATCCCCCGAAAAAAAACATAAGGGGTAACACTGTCATTTTTTTTTCTGGTCAAAATTTTGAGTTTCAATATCTCAGCTGAGCCCGTTCTCATCCCAAAGCGCCATATACGACGCTTTTGCAAAAGCGTAAATATCGAACGCACATGGCACCCTTTAGCGCCAAATGAGACGCAGAAATATTAGGTCCAAAAGCGCCCCCTAGTGTTCTAACCCTCACCCCACCCCATACCTAAACTTAACCAAAACGAAAGCGTCTAATTAGACGTTAAAGGGTGCCATGAGCGCCGCATTTTTACGCTTTTGCAAAAGTGTCAAATATAACGCTTTGGGATGAGAATGCGTTGCTCAGCTCTGGAAGGGTCTACAGCCTCAATTTTTGCACCCAGGTCCATGTCTCGTGGCCCTCTATCAGAATCCAGAGTTTTGAGAAGATTGGAGAAACTTAATTTTTCACCCCCCGAAAAAAAACATAAGGGGTAACACTGTCATTTTTTTTTTTCTGGTCAAAATTTTGTGTTTCAATATCTCAGCTCTGGAAGGGTCTACAGCCTCAATTTTTGCACCCAGGTCCATGTCTCGTGGCCCTCTATCAGAATCCAGAGTTTTGAGAAGATTGGAGAAAATTAATTTTTTTCATCTCCCGAAAAAAAACATAAGGGGTAACACTGTCATTTTTTTTCTGGTCAAAATTTTGAGTTTCAATATCTCAGCTCTGGAAGGGTCTACAGCCTCAATTTTTGCACCCAGGTCCATGTCTCGTGGCCCTCTATCAGAATCCAGAGTTTTGAGAAGATTGGAGAAAATTAATTTTTCATCCCCCGAAAAAAAACATAAGGGGTAACACTGTCATTTTTTTTTCTGGTCAAAATTTTGAGTTTCAATATCTCAGCTGAGCCCGTTCTCATCCCAAAGCGCCATATACGACGCTTTTGCAAAAGCGTAAATATCGAACGCACATGGCACCCTTTAGCGCCAAATGAGACGCAGAAATATTAGGTCCAAAAGCGCCCCCTAGTGTTCTAACCCTCACCCCACCCCATACCTAAACTTAACCAAAACGAAAGCGTCTAATTAGACGTTAAAGGGTGCCATGAGCGCCGCATTTTTACGCTTTTGCAAAAGTGTCAAATATAACGCTTTGGGATGAGAATGCGTTGCTCAGCTCTGGAAGGGTCTACAGCCTCAATTTTTGCACCCAGGTCCATGTCTCGTGGCCCTCTATCAGAATCCAGAGTTTTGAGAAGATTGGAGAAACTTAATTTTTCACCCCCCGAAAAAAAACATAAGGGGTAACACTGTCATTTTTTTTTTTTTCTGGTCAAAATTTTGTGTTTCAATATCTCAGCTCTGGAAGGGTCTACAGCCTCAATTTTTGCACCCAGGTCCATGTCTCGTGGCCCTCTATCAGAATCCAGAGTTTTGAGAAGATTGGAGAAACTTATTTTTTCACCCCCCGAAAAAAAAAAACCATAAGGGGTAACACTGTCATTTTTTTTTTCTGGTCAAAATTTTGAGTTTCAATATCTCAGCTCTGGAAGGGTCTACAGCCTCAATTTTTGCACCCAGGTCCATGTCTCGTGGCCCTCTATCAGAATCCAGAGTTTTGAGAAGATTGGAGAAATTATTTTTTCACCCCCCGAAAAAAAAACATAAGGGGTAACACTCTCATTTTTTTTTTCTGGTCAAAATTTTGAGTTTCAATATCTCAGCTCTGGAAGGGTCTAAAGCCTCAATTTTTGCACCCAGGTCCATGTCTCGTGGCCCTCTATCAGAATCCAGAGTTTTGAGAAGATTGGAGAAACTTAATTTTTCACCCCCCGAAAAAAAAAACATAAGAGGTAATACTGTCATTTTTTTTTTTCTGGTCAAAATTTTGAGTTTCAATATCTCAGCTCTGAAAGAGTCTACAGCCTCAATTTTTGCACCCAGGTCCATGTCTCGTGGCCCTCTATCAGAATCCAGAAATTTGAGAAGATTGGAGAAACTTAAATATTCACCCCCCGAAAAAAAACATAAGGGGTAACACTGTCATTTTTTTTTTCTGGTCAAAATTTTGAGTTTCAATATCTCAGCTCTGGAAGGGTCTACAGCCTCAATTTTTGCAACCAGGTCCATGTCTCGTGGCCCTCTATCAGAATCCAGAGTTTTGAGAAACTTAATTTTTCACCCCCCGAAAAAAAAACATAAGGGGTAACACTGTCATTTTTTTCTGGTCAAAATTTTGAGTTTCAATATCTCAGCTCTGGAAGGGTCTACAGCCTCAATTTTTGCACCCAGGTCCATGTCTCGTGGCCCTCTATCAGAATCCAGAGTTTTGAGAAGATTGGAAAAACATAATTTTTCACCCACCGAAAAAAAAAACATAAGGGGTAACACCGTCGTTTTTTTTTTTTTTTTTTTTTTGTCGAAATTTTGACGTTCTCCGATCTTCTTGAAACTCTGGATTCTGATAGAGGGCCACGAGACTTCGACCAGAGTGCAAAAATGGAGGCTCTAGACCCTTCCAGAGCTGAGATATTGAAACTCAAAATATGGACCTGAAAAAAAAATATAAGGGGTAACACTGTGGTTTTTTTTTTTTTGGTCGAAATTTTGAAGTTCTCCGATCTTCTTGAAACTCTGGATTCTGATAGAGGGCCACGAGACTTCGACCAGAGTGCAAAAATGGAGGCTCTAGACCCTTCCAGAGCTGAGATATCGAAACTCAAAATTTTGACCTGAAAAAAAAACATAAGGGGTAACACTGTCGTTTTTTTTTTTTTTTTGGTCAAAATTTTGACGTTCTCTGATCTTCTTGAAACTCTGGATTCTGATACAGGGCCACAAGACTTCGTCCAGAGTGCAAAAATGGAGGCTCTAGACCCTTCCAGAGCTGAGATACTGAAACTCAAAATTTTGATCTGAAAAAACAACATAAGGGGTAACACTGTCGTTTTTTTTTTTTTTTTTTTTTTGGTCGAAATTTTGACGTTCTCCGATGTTCTTGAAACTCTGGATTCTGATAGAGGGCCATGAGACTTCGACCAGAGTGCAAAAATGGAGGCTCTAGACCCTTCCAGAGCTGAGATATGGAAACTCAAAATTTCGACCAGAAAAATAAAAACGACAGTGTTACCACTTACGTTTTGTTTTTGTTTTTTTGGACGAAAAATTAAGTTTCACCAATCTTCTCGAAACTCTGTATTCTGATAGAGGGCCATGAGACTTAGACCTGAGTGCAAAAATGGAGGCTCTAGACCCTTCCAGAGCTGAGATATGGAAACTCAAAATTTCGACCAGAAAAAAAAACGACAGTGTTACCCCTTATGTTTTTTTTTTTTTTTTTTTGGACGAAAAATTAAGTTTCACCAATCTTCTCGAAACTCTGGATTCTGATAGAGGGCCATGAGACTTAGACCTGAGTGCAAAAATGGAGGCTCTAGACCCTTCCAGAGCTGAGAAATGGAAACTCAAAATTTCGACCAGAAAAAAAACCGACAGTGTTACCCCTTATGTTTTTTTTGGGGGGCGAAAAATTAAGTTTCACCAATCTTCTCGAAACTCTGGATTCTGACAGAGGTCCATGAGACTTAGACCTGAGTGCAAAAATGGAGGCTCTAGACCCTTCCAGAGCTGAGATATGGAAACTCAAAATTTCGACCAGAAAAAAAAAAACAACAGTGTTACCCCTTATGTTTTTTTTTTTTTGGACGAAAAATTAAGTTTCACCAATCTTCTCGAAACTCTGGATTCTGATAGAGGGCCATGAGACTTAGTCCTGAGCGCCAAAATGGGGGCTATAGGCCCTTCCAGAGATGAGATATGGAAACTCAAAATTTCAACCAGAAAAATAAAAACGACAGTGTTACCCCTTATGTTTTTTTTTGGACGAAAAATCAAGTTTCACCAATCTTCACGAAACTCTGGATTCTGATGGAGGGCCATGAGACTTAGAACTGAGTGCAAAAATGGAGGCTCTAGACCCTTCCAGAGCTGACATATAGAAACTCAAAATTTCGACCAGAAAAAAAAACACAGTGTTACCCCTTATGTTTTTTTTTTTTTTTTTTTTTTTTTTTTTTTTTTTTTGACTAAAAATTAGGTTTCACCAATCTCCTCGAAACTCTGGATTTTGATAGAGGGCCATATGGAAACTCAAAATTTCGACCAGAAAAAAAAAACGACAGTGTTACCCCTTATGTTTTTTTTTTTTTGTTTTTTGTTTTTTGTTTTTTGGGGCGAAAAATTAAGTTTCACCAATCTTCTCGAATCTCTGGATTCTGATAGAGGGCCATGAGACTTAGACCTGAGTGCAAAAATGGAGGCTCTAGACCCTTCCAGAGCTGAGATATGGAAACTCAAAATTTCGACAAGTAAAAAAAAACGACAGTGTTACCCCTTATGTTTTTTTTTTCTTGGGCGAAAAATTAAGTTTCACTAAGCTTTTCGAAACTCTTGATTCTGATAGAGGGCCATGAGACTTAGACCTGAGTGCAAAAATGGAGGCTCTAGACCCTTCCAGAGCTGAGATATGGAAATCAAAATTTCGACCAGAAAAAAACAACAACAGTGTTACCCCTTATGTTTTTTTTTGGGGGGGGGGGGGGGGGGGGGAATTAAGTTTCAACAATCTTCTCGAAACTCTGGATTCTGATAGAGGGCCATGAGACTTAGACCTGAGTGCCAAAATGGAGGCTCTAGACCCTTCCAGAGCTGAGATATGGAAACTCAAAATTTCGACCAGAAAAATAAAAACGACAGTGTTACCCCTTATGTTTTTTTTTTTGGACGAAAAATTAAGTTTCACCAATCTTCACGAAACTCTGGATTCTGATCGAGGGCCATGAGACTTAGAACTGAGTGCAAAAATGGAGGCTCTAGACCCTTCCAGAGCTGACATATAGAAACTCAAAATTTCGACCAGAAAAAAAAACACAGTGTTACCCCTTATGTTTTTTTTTTTTTTTTTTTTTTTTTTTTTTGACTAAAAATTAGGTTTCACCAATCTCCTCGAAACTCTGGATTTTGATAGAGGGCCATATGGAAACTCAAAATTTCGACCAGAAAAAAAAAAACGATAGTGTTACCCCTTATGTTTTTTTTTTTTTGGGGCGAAAAATTAAGTTTCACCAATCTTCTCGAATCTCTGGATTCTGATAGAGGGCCATGAGACTTAGACCTGAGTGCAAAAGTGGAGGCTCTAGACCCTTCCAGAGCTGAGATATGGAAACTCAAAATTTCGCCCAGAAAAAAAAAAAAAAAAAAAAAAAAACGACAGTGTTACCCCTTGTTTTTTTTTTTTTTTTTTTGGGTGAAAAATTAATTTTCACCAATCTTCTCGAAACTCTGGATTCTGATAGAGGGCCATGAGACTTAGACCTGAGTGCAAAAATGGAGGCTCTAGACCCTTCCAGAGCTGAGATATGGAAACTCAAAATTTCGACAAGAAAAAAAAAGCAGCAGGTACCTCCAAGGTTTACACAAATCACTGCCTGCGCAGTACCATGGTGCAGAGATTGTCCGATGCTGGTCTCGAATCGAGGGAGATTATGTCTGTGAGTGGACATAAGTGTGAAAGTTCACTATAGAGCTACTGGAGGCCAACCTTAAAACAAAGAAAGCACTGCAGTGACATTCTTGCTGTAACAGAAAACACCGCTGACAGCGCTGAGCCCCAACAAAAGAGGACCGCGTTAAATATCACCACAGTAGAGCCGATTGAAATGAAACAGATATTTAATGTGTGCACAATAAACAGAGATGTTCAAATAAATTTAAATAAACAACAATAAATAAAGTATCTCTTGTTAGGCAGCATTTTAGCGACTAAATTAATAACTAGATTAAAGACCTAACTATTATCTATAAAAATATGTGCCCTTCTGTTTATTTTATTTGTTTTTTTGCTGAGAGATAAGCTATACCTATTTGTGTGAGGAAATTTCACAAACTTTGTGTTGTAAAAAATAAAAAGAATGAGACAAAGTTTGAGAATGGTTTGTTATTTTTATTTGAGCTTTCCTGCATATTACACATTGTAACGTTGCTCTTCACAGTCAGGGACTATATTTTTCTAGCGGAAGGAATGTTTTTATTGATTACATGAAAGTTGCACTAATACATTGTTTTTTTTTTGTTTTTGTTTTTTTTTTTACTTTAATATTGTGTGGCAACCGTTTTATAAAAGCAATAAGGTACTCGAGGCAAGTGCTGGTACTCCGCTTCGCGTCGTGCCTAACAACGCCCTTCAGCCGTTACTTATTCACGATACAGCACAGCCTCTCGTGCCTTATTGCTTACTTAATATGTCTTTCTAGTTGGCTTTTGTCTGATTTCAGCAATGCAGAAAACGTGGACCGAATTGCAGAATCCAGTCATAAATGGAATTTACACCTCTGAAGGTGGGATCCACTCTAAAAATTGCTGGGTTGTTTTAACCCAACTTTGGGTCAAATATGGACAAACCCAAACATTGGGTTAAAAAATATTACAATAAAAATTTAACCCAATGGCTGGGTTAGTCCATATTTGACCCAAAGTAAGGTTAAAACAACCAAGCATTTTTTAGAGTGATATGAATCTTATGCTTTTAAAGCTACAGTAGCTTGTTAGCCCCCTTGCAATTAAAAAAAATTGCCTGCCCTCCATTAGCACTTGTTTATATGTGAAGCTAAATGCCAAATGTCTTTGATTTCATATACAGCTCAAATGTAATCATATGGAGGCATAGTTTATAGCCCCATTAAATGAAAGCAGTATATTTGGGGTATGTGGTGGTCTTAATATGCAGCACAATATGCACCAGAAGTGTGATCATTAATAAAACATCTAAGAAGCCTGTGTTCTTAAAGCCAACTATGGATTTTATGATTATGTTAAGGCTTGTCCTCTCTCCACCAAACATATTTTTAAGATCCTGACAACAGAACTTACATTACAAGGATTCAACCAAATTTTACCTTGATCATAAAAATTGTCAAAATATGGAAATGTGGAGCAACAGAACACCTTATATAAGGTAATTAGAGCAATAACCGGTTAAAAGGAAACTCTCGGGGGGAAATTAATTGTATCCATGAATAAAACATCAGTTCAACCAGGTTTTTTTTTTTTTTTTTTTTTTTTTTTTTACAATTCAGTCAACTAATGACAAAACAAGTTCACCTGTCTGGCTATAAAATAGAGGTTATAGAAGATAAAAGCAGCAACCTCTTTAATATAATGCTGCCGTTAGAACAGGACATATAC
This sequence comes from Cyprinella venusta, assembly GCA_038021265.1. Classification (NCBI taxonomy): domain Eukaryota; kingdom Metazoa; phylum Chordata; class Actinopteri; order Cypriniformes; family Leuciscidae; genus Cyprinella; species Cyprinella venusta. Next base: position 16,582,173 of record CM075874.1, on the reverse strand, counting down.
AGGGGTCGGACAATGAAACTGAAACACCTGGTCTTACAACACAATCGTTTATTAGGATGGGGAGGGCCTCATTTTGCATCCAAATAAAGCACCAATTCATCATGGGAATGACAGATCGAAGTCCTTCACAGTGACCAGAGGGATTACGAGGCGTTCCTCTTCCAGAACAGTGTCCAGGTCACTATATGATGCTGGTGGAGGAAAACGTTTTCTGACACCTCAATAATATTCAAATCTGGTGACTGTGCAGACCATGGGAGGTGTTCAACGTCACTTTCATCTTCATCAAACCCTTCTGTCACAAGTCTTTTGTGTGTTGGTGCATGATCATGCAGATACGCAGTTTGAGCATCAGGTGCTCATGATCCTCCAGCTCATGATTTTTGACTCGTGTCCATCAAACAGTCAGGATTGTCATGATATTGCAGCGCAAACCATCACTGATCCACCCGTGCTTCACTCTGAAGATTGGCCACCAGGCATATAGATGTGAAACCTCCAAACATTGGCCAGTGTTACAGTTTCATTGTCCAACCCCTGTTTTTCACACTGTTTACACGCCTTCAGCATTACATCTCAAAATGTGTTACGATGCAGTTCTCTGATATGCTTTTCACTGTACTTCCTAATTAATTAAAGTGTTACCCAAAAGACAATAGTCACTACTTAATGCTACACATAATGCTACTTTAATATTTCTTTTTTTTTTTTACTCCACAAATGTTTAACAGTAGAATTAACTACCACGCATTTGCAAGAATCAAACAGCAGTGCCATTTTGTTCCCAAATAAATCATAGTTTTTAAACAAATTGGTGAAATGCATAATTCAATGACTCACACAAAAGAAATTTGAGGACTGGGTCTAACTGTTGTATCCATTTCAATCCTAGCATTTGCTTAGTGGTTCTAAAATCAGGATAAGTGTAAGGCTTGAAAGATTTTACATGTTGACTAAAGTGCATTTTGCCACCCTCTCACTCTCATTGTCACTCTGCATACTCACAGATTTATACCACTCTCTGTTAATCTCTCTGTTCAGAACAGACCCAGAAATGCATGTGTTTGTGTAAACAGTGTAATTTCATTCTGTTAATGGATGTTGTTGGCAGTCTCTATTCTGGCGCTTATTAAATGTGATAAATCTCATTTTGTCTATAGTCAATATGAACAACACATAATAATTAAAGTGTCAAAATAATACTATTTGCTTGCACTGCATTATCTGGCACAGGAAAACCGTAACAGTGTTTTTCCATTTGCACAGCACACAGTTTAAACACCCCCATTTTCGACACAGCTGTGCCTGTCTGGATTGATTCCATTATGAGTCAATATGAAGCTATTTAGACATTTAAGGTCAATATTATTTTTTTTTGAAACACAAGTATAGCTCTACATGTCATTAGGGTCTGTGATGGACTCAAATATCTCATATGCCTCCACTAGAGGGAGCGGCACACACATTTTGAGTGTTGCTTAATGAGAGTGTGAAATAATCTTTATGTAAACTGGATACATTACCATGCTGAGAATCCCTTCGATTTACTAAGAGCAAACATGGGGTAATTATTGTTAATGATTTTTTGTGAGCGTTTATGTGTGTCAGTGCATGACTATAGAGAGTCTGCATGAGACCCGACCCTGGCAAACAATATTGGCACCATTCGCTGTGGCATCTTTCCACTTTACAACATTGTTGGAGCCCTTTCTTCAAGACGTTTTTCTCCCCATAACTGGCCGTCAGTAGGTCACTGAGTTCAGTAGCTCTTAAAATACATTCCCAGAGCTTCTGTATTCTAAATGCCAATTGAGCCATTTTGTTAAATTTGTTTTAAATTACAGCTCCAGACAATAAGCAGTTTTATAATTGATAGCACTTCTCTGGCTACTAATCCGGATTGAAAATGGTGTTTTTGTTTCAAAAAATTCTGTTAATACTAGTGTTTTCATGAATTTTCCAAAAGTTCCTCATCCACACTGAAATGTCGGAAAACATTTAAATCTTGCCTATCAGGTCTTCCAGCCTGACCAGCTAAAGATTTGGTCAAACCCCCTCTAAACCATCTTGAACACTAAAACGAGTCAATAAGTTAAGGATGACTTTAGATGTTTTTTCAGCAGGTAAAAATCACGCGTAAAACATAATAAAAGCTCTCTGAGATGATACTCTCTGAGATGAGAGAACAGACATGATCCAAGTTCCCATGGTATTCTTCTAGCACAATCATGCTATAGCAAGATATCCAAGTACTTACTGGTGCATCCAGCTCACACTCAGGTGCATCCAGGTCACAATATCCATATCTAAAATACAAGCTCCCTCATGTTTTACCATGGGAAGCCATTTTTCGTCAACTTCGCAGAAATGTAATATGAAAAATTGAGTAAATTTGATTTTTCACAACACATTGAAAATAAATTTCATGGCACAACAATGGTATAACCATATGTGGTTAAAATATGCGTCACATGACTAAACGTGTCATCGTTTTTGAATCCCTCCATTTTCAAAGTCCAAAGATTTCAAATGTATCCACTTGGGACAGTTTAGGACAAACACGCATTGTGGACAGAAGGACAGAAGGAGAGAAAAAGATGTGTTTTCAAATGTATCCTGATTAATGTAAATGTATCCTCCAATCAAGTGCTTCAGCTTTATTCATGTGCATACGAGTAAGTTCTCCCCAAACCAAACAGCTTGGCCCTCTCACTGACCGCAGAGCTTTGATTGGGAGCCTGATGACTGGAGAGCTTGACTCAGGGTTCTGTGGAGTGTAAAGCATGATTGTGCGAATGCATTTAAGTGTGCATGGAGTGAGATGACGCACAGCGTGAAAAGTTGGCATAGCGCTATAAGCCCTCCACATCTGTAAGACACCACTCTCTGGAGATTTTCAGCTGCAAGAAAAACAACGAGACACACACAACTGCTTTGCTATTACCTCACCACCACTGCAAGGGTTGGAGGTCACACCTGTGGGTGAACAGTGTAGGAAGGGTATTTCAAAGTCTCTTTTAAATCAGTGCAGAACAGCTAAATGATGCAAACAAAGCAGATTGTGTAACAAAACGGAACATGCACAGCCTTGGGCGTTAATTGATGTGAGAAATAACAATGGGGTGATCCAGAAGTTCCAAAAAAAAAAAAAAAACAAGAAAAAAAAAAAACAAGCAAAAAGGCTTCTGTGTACATGAGACCATCAGGAATAATGTAACTTTTATATATATTCAGTATATATTGTATATGATTTTCTCACATATGTCTGCTACAAATTAAAATCTACATCTTGTCCCTAAACTGTGTAAATTAATGTCAAGTGCAAATAGTGATGTTGTTACAACCTCCCCTACTGCTGGAAACAGGCGGTCATTGCATGAGCAGTAGAAAGCTACATCTTTGTCCAGTGTATGCGCTATTTCTCTCCTAACTTCACATCAGTTTAAGCTTTCTACATGCATTTATTTTGTTAATCAAATGTACTTTAAAATAGATTCACAATATTTTCTTTTATTTTAATAAATTTTACATAAATGTAAAAAATAAAGTTTTAAGCATTTAAATCAAAACAGCAAATTATTTTTTTGATAATTAAATGCATTAAATATGATCAAACAATTAAAATATAATCAAAGTCTCCTAAGAAAATGTAACTGTTTTACAGTAAATCGGTGGTGAATTGTTGTAAGTTTTTGCAAAAATCTCTGAAAACTTATATAATTCTGATTTGACAAGAGCTCAAGTCAATTGAAGTGAGGTGGATTGTGAATCCTCTGTGTCATTATTGTTATAGCTGTCGTATGGACATTCCTGTTCTTACAGAATTAGAATGATTATAAAAACGGTATCACTTTAAAAATTAGTTCAGGTGACCTGTTACCACAACTTAAATAAATGAATGGTTGTAAATTAAAAATTCTAATTTATTGTTTTAATTAAATTTTTTAAGTTGCAAACATTATTTTGTAGAGTTCTGTTGACATAATGTTAATCATCACATCAACTTAATATCGTCTGTAATTTACACTCAAATTTCTGCATTGGCTTTAGTAACTTAATGAAATTGTGTTGATAACTTATTTCTAGTTCCTAGAAAAGGAACTTTTGCATAGGACTTTGTGTATCTTTTTATGTGCTTTGCATAGGAGTGAATAAGGAGAATAAATGTTAAAATTAAGCATTTATTTAGGGAGAGACCTGTTAGTGTTTAATGCTATTATGTTTTACATTTCTGTGATGTTGACTTTTTGTACCATTGCTGAGGAGTAGATACAGATTAACACTAAATTGCCTTGACTGCGCTAATTCCAATAACATATCTTGTTCATTAAATATTCATGTTAAATAAGTTGTTAGCATGTGCTATGCTGGCTGTTGATTTGATCTGAAATAGATAAGATTAATTGGTTCACTCTGGTAGTTGGAGTGACTGAATATTTTTGTGTAATCAAATTAATGTGTGTTTATACTACAAAAATTATGTTGTTCCTCTAGCTCAAAGTAGCTTGTTGGTTGAACGTACATTTTTTTTTTACATTAATAGATTATGTAAAATTAATCAAGATAATCTTTTTATTAAGATGTTACCAGTTATGTCATTTAACATGCATTAGCTGGATCACAAATAAAATTATAGAAGTAACCTATAAACATGGATTTTGTTAACGATTGAGGTTAGGTTAGCGTTTGAGGTTAGCGATTGTGTATAATAGTGATCAGCCATCTTCCACACCGAGTGTTACAAGCATCTATCCTCTCTACTGTTATACTTACTGTTGTAAACTGTTGAAAAGATGTGCTACAAAACCATGAGCTATTAGTTTTTAAACAAATCATTTTATGTCAGTTCAGCGGACCATCTTAAAGTAATTATTCAAATATTTCATTTGACACACAATATTTAAAAATACACATCTGTTTATTTTTGTGAAGTGACCTATTTTTCCACCAGCTTTATGCTTAAGATTATAGGGCGCTTCAGTACATGTCCCATTGTAGTGGCAAATGGGTTTGTAAGGGTTGTTTACAAAAGCCCAGTATGTGTTTACCGCTGCATGTCAACGTTAGATGAATAATTTCCTGTGTGCGTCTGCACTTAAACCACCCAGATCGAGTCCACGGAACTTCTCCAATGGCACATCTCTTCAGACTGTGTGAGAGATTGGATGTATACAGTGACCCACTAACTTGCCAGTTCTGATGGAACTCAATGGAAAGTGTGTCAAAAGAGTTTCACAGTCTGGCTCCCAGCGCTGCTGCGATATTGAATTTGAGACTGAAATAAGGTGGCCAAGTGGAGCTGTTTGGATTAAGCCACTCTGTTTCTTTTTCTCTGTCTCTCACACCCTCACCCTCTCTCTCTCTCTCTCTCTCTCTCTCTCTCTCTCTCTCTCTCTCTCTCTCTCTCTCTCTCTCTCTCTCTCTCTCTCTCTCTCTCTCTCTCTCGTGTTTCATTTCATTAATCATGCTGAAGTGCTTCAGTCTGGACAAGTGCTGGATTTTGATGTGATTTCATTGTATGGCCTGGTTTCACAGACAGCTCATTAAGCCAGGATTATACCATAGTTCACTTAAGACGTTCAAGTAGCTAAAAAAAAAAGAACATCTCAAAATTACTCTCCAAACAATGGCAGTGACATATTTTAAGATATGTCAGTGATAGTTGCTTTCAGTTAAAACAGCTCAAACATGCATTTAGTCTGGGACTAGCTTGTCTGTGAAACCAGGGGTATATGTTTACTGGTTCCAACTAGATTAGTGAAACTAGTGGTCAGTCCAACTCGTGAACATAGATTCACCTGGGATGCGTTTAGCCATGACAAAAAGTCACAAAACGATTTTTAAAACGGAAATGGTGGTGCGTTGAATACTGTTCAGATGATGCAAGAGTTGCAATAGTTGCTTGCAGCATCACTATAGCATCTGAGAAGGCCATTCTTTGGGTTTTTTTTTTCTTGTTGTTGTTTTATTTTGAGCCTGATGAAACTTTTTGAGCCTTATGAAATCGGTATAAATACGCTTAATACTGCAAAATACGATCGATGTTACAGTCACTGCCCTTGCCTTCCAGAATAAAAGAGAACATCCCAATCGAGTGAAAGATGAAAAGACAAACAGGAACAAAGTATAATCCACTTCTTACCTCCGAAACAGTGTTATGATCTACATGACCTTATTATTTTTATTGTGAGTTTTAGGCTCATCATTATAACTGATCACTGTTGATACATGGTATTTTTACTATAAAACTCCTACGACAAACTTGTCTTCTAATATCTTCAATTGTTCAGCATATCGAGCTGCAGCGGACACATTTTTAAACGACTTTACTTGCCGATTGTGGTAATGTCTCTATTGTGCGACAGAAAGTCCTATGGTTATGATGCAATCTTTAGCCTATTTTTTACAAAAACGGCTTCTGCGGGGCCATAACGTAAGATACAAAGTAATGGAGCATTTTATACAGTGTCGTGTTTCTTTAGAAATAAATAATGGACAAATTAAGTCTTTGGATGCCTCAGATGTAAAGTTATTCGCTGTCAAAAAGATGCAAAAATGAATGGGAGTCAATGGGATGCTAACAGCAGGTGAAGTTCTGCTACAATGGCGGCTCCCGCGAGGCTTCAACTTCCGGCTGATGGATTTTGCCTTGTGTACCTTATTGCTTTTATAAAACCGTTACCACACAATAAAAATATTAAAGTAAAAAAAATATATATGTATTAGTACAACTTTCATGAAGTAAAATTAAAAGCCTTAATTCTGCTAGAAAAAAAATTGTCCCTGGCCGTGAACTGCAACAACATTACAATGTGCAATATGCATGAAAGCTCAAATAACAACATAGGAACCGCAGTGTTGTGCAGTGATAAATAGAACCGTTGGGTGAAGCAGTCATAACCGTGTTTAATCATTAATAAAGCACAGCTATTGACCAATCAGAATCAAGGATTGGAACCAACCGGTTTATAAAGTGTGTTGAAAAGTGACGTCAATATGCAATGAGTTGGGAGTGAGAATGTGTTGCTAAAAGATATTAAATAGTAGCTACTACTTAAATAGCTTCAATTATGTAAGAAATATCAAGACAAACAGTGAAATAAAGGTTCATAAAGTCTGTACAGTTGTAAGAGGACCACCTGCAAGCCAAATAAAGATCAAAACCTTGCAGTGATAATATTGATGTTATTGCATCAGCTCTTGACGCCCAGCGTTTCACTCTGTCATTCACTGAACTTTCTTTCATTTCTTTCTGTTTACCTCAAATTTGTTTCTTATGGCCCTCATTTAACTTTAGCACATGTGCACATATGTCCCTGTCTGAATTGAATAGGGCGTTTCTCATTTCTTGTGTATCACTCTCTCTCTCTAACCCTCTCTCATCTCTAATGTGGACCAGGCACCTGGCTTCCCCTGGGCAGATCAATACTAGGCTCATAATGTTTCCCATGATGCAAGACCATTAATTAAAGCTTCTAATCAAATAATTGTGCTCAAATGCTTTTTATGAACTCTACAATAATAATTTATCACACATTTTGGGATATTGCTTTGCTGCTCCTGGCTCCTCTTTAGGTGACATCACTACCCTTTCCCTCTGCATGGTCCTGTTTATTGGGGGGGGGGGGGGGATAGTCACTAGAATTTTTTTTTCATCTAATTTACAGTAAATTACAAATACAAATTCAATCCCTATAGCAACTTGAGGTTTAGTGTTTTGCATAATAATTGATTCGCAAACTTCTGGCTGGGGGCAAGGGCAGGGGCAGGGGACAGACATCCTGTTGAGGTAGGGGCCAAAGCCCGGGGAGTGGAGACTCCATCCCGAGGTGGTGGAGATCCTATGGAAACATTTTAGTCACGCCGAGGTAGACCTACTTGCATCCAGGGAAACATCACCCTGCCAAATGGGGTTTTCCCTGAGTCATCCAGTCCCTCTGGGGTTGGATGCGATGGTACAGGAGTGGCTGAGGTCACACCTGTATGCATTTTCCCCGATTGCTCTGCTCCCAGAAGTTCTGGAGAGGGTTCGCCGGGACGGGGTCAGTCTATTGTTGGTAGCCCCGTACTGGCCAGCCCGAGTTTGGTTCGTGGACCTAATTTCTCTCCTTGACGGCTCTCCTCTGGAGATTCCGAACAGGAGGCACCTTCTCTCTCAGGCGAGCGGGTCGATACTTTACCCCCGCCCAGATTTATGGAGGTTGTGGGCTTGGCCCAGCTCATAGAATCTGGTCTATCAACTGAGGTTGTGGAGACCATCCTCCACTCCAGAGCTCCAGCCACTAGGAAATTATATGCCTTGAGGTGGAAGATGTTCACCTCTTCACCGGATATGTTCACTAAACATATTTAGATATATTGAAATCGTCTTCCATTGCTATTTCCTGTATATCAAACATGTTTAGATATTCACAGTGAAAGGTAAAACTTCCGAAATCCCTGTGTAAACAATGAGTGACGTACACACGCAAGTGATCACTTCCGGTGCATGCGAAGACCGAAATGCCCGTGCCTTCAGATCAGTTGGACATGGCTGTGGTTACACGAGGTAAAAACGATATAAATACTGTTTTTCTCACACAAACCGCTCGTTTTGTGTCTTAGGCCATCAATGTGTACTTACATTTACGAGTCATTAAATCATGTTTAATTTGGACTTCTCTGTGCATGTTCTTCGAGGTGGACCAAGGTGGACCCCCTAAACCTGCATTATATGACTAATAGACAACCGTTTGACTGAAAATTTTCAAACTTGAAAATACTGTGGAAACAAAGACACCTACATCTTAGATGCACTTGAGGTTAGCTAAAACATATCAAAAATTAATTTCAAAGTGAAATTACTCAATGAAATACTCAATTTTACACATTGCACCTTTAATACTACTACTACTACTACTACTACTACTAATATTATGTATATATATATATATATATATATATATATATATAATGTGTGTGTGTGTGTGTGTGTTATTAATCCATTTTTAATTTGTATTGCTCATTAGGCCCATATTCCTCTTTAAAATAAAGCATCTGCAATATTCAAATGTAAATTGTACAATATGGCAAGCAACAATAATAAAATGCAGAACAAATAATAAAGTACTATTCCAGATGTATTGGTGAATTAAATGGTTTGGCTTGATCACTTTGAAACTAACATCACTTAACTCGTAAGCCATGTGATAAGGTTGTTTGGAGGTTCAGAGAGACTGATTGCACTTTAAAACGGCTAATGCAAACATGTGAGCATAGATGCATGTGTATGTGTAAACAGCTGAAATATTCGGATCTCGGTTCTTTCATTTGATGCTGACCTTCTTCACCCTTTGCTAATGACACGTCTGAAAAAGTACCTCATGCTCTGATGATTGATGATTATGAAATCACTTCAAAGGAGAACTTTGATTAACATTTGGACCTTTCAAAAACTCTTAAAACTGACACTTAAAAGAGCCTAAATAAATAAAAAGGCCTCAAAGAAAATACTAATATATCACTAAAAGTCTAAATAAAATTAAAATTGATGCCCTTTGATGGACATAAATCATTTATTGGTGCACATTATTCCAATGAAAAAAGTTTGGCTTTGACTTTGTATTGAAGTAACTTCTACAATGTACAGTAGTCCAGGGTTTCCCAAATACAGCCTGGTAGGGCCTCAGTCCTGCAAAGTTTAGCTCAAACCATGATCACTCACTTGTCTGCAATTTTCTTATAACTCTATAATATATTAATATATTCCACTTGAAGGAGTGAATGAAAACAAGTCAGTGAATTCGGACACTGGGTGCGCCGGAATGGTGTTTGCAGAGTTTGTGCTTGTTGTTTAATAATCATTTGAAACTTAACAAACTGCCAGCTCCATACCAGTTGTAAGATTAAAAGATTTATCTTGAACTTTGTCATGAAAACTAGCAAGTATAAACATTAATTAAACTATTTAATAATCAATTAAATATGAATTTCTACCTGTATGATATAACGCTGTAGCCACATTGGACCAGAGGTTTTGAAAACGGATGGATGGATGATTCAGCACCAGGCGCCGTCTTCTGGTCGAGAATTTAGGTAACACTTTACAATAAGGTTCATTAGTTACTACATTAGTTAACATTAACAAAGAATGAACAATACTTCTTCAGCATTTGTTAATCTTTGGTAATGTTAATTTCAACATTTACTAATACTTTATTAAATCTTGTTAACATTAGTTAATGCACTGTGAACTAACATGAACAAACAATAAACAGCTAGATAACTAATGTTAACAAAGAATAACAAATACAGTAATGGTTAGTTCATGTTAGTTAATGCATGAACTAATGTTTAATAAATGAACCTTATTGTAAAGTGTTACCCCCATAATGTTAGTATGGTTTTTAGATCAAAAATAGTCATAATTTAGAAATAAAAGTCTTTTTTTTTTCCTAGCCTGATTTTAGCCTCTGATTTGAGCTGAGGCCCTTTCAGTTTGAAGGGGCGTGTCTGTTGTGGGATTCAGTGTAACAGGCCACTGCTGTGATTGGCTGACATGCTTGCATATGAAATAGCTACATATTACATGTGAAACTCTCTCGAGAAGTTTTTTAAGTATTTAGATCTATTGCCGTCACATAAAATGTTACCGTGATGAGCATTGGGCAAGCAGATGACAGTATGATCGCGAAAATGAAAAACTTGTCATTCCAATGCAGTTTCCGCACTCTCTCTAATGCTTTCACCAAAGCAAACAAGATTGTGCACATACTATAAGAGCTTCTTTGTGTAGTGGAATGTGCGTAATTGTTATAATAATGAGTTGTCCAGATAAAGTTTCACAGCCTGAAAATATTGTTCTTTGATGCTTTCTATCTATAATTTGTTCACAACTTTAAATAAGATAGTTACTGGCTTGATTCACTGATGCATTACAGTGATCAATTTTGAGAAAAAATTACCTGTCTGAATTTGATTTATTGAGGCCAGCTCTGTATTGGCCCAAGTTGAGGAAAGTCAAGTCAAGTCGAAAGTCAAGTCAATTATAAACCCATTAAAAACATTTTCAATGACATTTAATACATATGTGAGCGATATCAAGCTGTAATGACTCACGGAACACAGAGGAATCCATTTGCAGCTTTTATTAAACAATGTCGTACAGGCAGGGTCAAAACCGGGGCAGACAGAGCAATGCAGGTAAAGCGATAGGGAAATCCAGAGAACAGGCAGAGTTCGGGGCAGGCAGCAATAATCACAGTCCAGAGACAGTCCAAGATCAGGCCAGGCAGATATCACTCGAAGAATAGTCAAACAGTCCAAAGTCAAAACCAGGAAACCAGAAACAGGGAATAAACGCTCAGAAATGATCACCGGGGCAAATCAAGACTTCGCACTGGTGTGGTGTGTGGACGTGGCTTTTATGTGTGTGTGTTAATGGCGTGCAGGTGTGTGACGCAATCAGTCCCAGGTACGAGGCATGATGGGAATTTGAGTTTAACGCCAATGATCAATACTCGGGTGAAGGCTCCCTCTGGTGGCGGAGAGGAGACGGAACGGGAGCTTCCACTGTAACAGAGCCCCCCCCCTGCGAGCGGCTCCTGACGCGAGGAGGCAATTGACGTCGGGGTCTCCTACGAGGTCTCCCACGAGGTCTGGGGGCCGGTTTCTCCGGGTGTGTCCTATGAAACTCTTCCGTGAGAGTGGGATCCAGGATATCACTCGCATTGACCCAGGACTGTTCCTCCGGACCGTAACCCTCCCAATCGACCAGATACTGGAGAACGTTACCCCGACGTCTGGAGTCAAGCAACTGGTGCACACGGTACGCCTCCTCGCCGTCGACCAGGATGGGTGGAGGACTCTGAGAAGTGGGTCCCTCATCCGCTTCTCCTCTCGGACCACCAGCGGGTTTCAGCAGAGACACATGAAAAGTAGGAGAGATACGGTAATTAGCGGGCAGGTCTAAACGGAAAGATACTGGAGAAAGTTGCTTAGTAATTTGGAAGGGACCAACATACCTGGGACTGAGTTTGCGACATGGAAGTCTGAGTCGAAGATCTCTGGTGGATAGCCAAACCCATTGACCGATCTGGTATTCTGGAGCGGGGCGTCGATGACGATTGGCCTGCTGTTCTTGACGTCTTACGGCGTGTCTTAGGTGTGTGTGTGCCTGATCCCAGACCTCCTCGCTCTTGTGTAGCCATTCTGTGACCGATGGGAGTTCTGTGGGTTCGCCCGACCAGGGGAAGAGAGGAGGTTGAAAACCAAGAATGCATTTAAACGGAGTGATGCCAGTGGATGGTTTGACCAGGGAGTTTTGGGCGTACTCGGCCCAGAACAAATATCTGCTCCATTCATGTTGATGTTGCTGACAGTAGGTACGCAGGAAGCGGATAACATCTTGGTTAAGACGCTCAGTTTGTCCGTTGGACTGTGGATGGTAACCGGAGGTGAGACTGATATTCACGTTAAGACTTTTGAAGAATGCAGTCCATACTCGCGACGTAAACTGTGGTCCCCTGTCGGACACGATGTCTTCAGGTAATCCATAGAATCTGAACACATGGTTACAAAGTAGTTCGGCAGTTTCGAAGGCAGAGGGGAGCTTAGTGAGGGGAATTAGGCGACAGGCTTTAGAAAAGCGATCCACTATGGTGAAGATGGTGGTGTAACCTTGGGAATTAGGGAGATCTGTGATGAAATCGACTGCAATGTGAGACCATGGGCGTTGAGGAGTGGGTAGTGGACAAAGTAAACCAGCGGGTAGTTTTCGGGGTGTTTTCGAGGTCTGACAGTGGGTACAGTTCTGGATGTGACGGATGGTATCGATGGAGAGCGTGGGCCACCAGAATCGGTTTTGGAGTAATTGGACTGTTGCATTAATACCAGGGTGACCAGAGCTGGGGTTAGAGTGGACTTGATCGATGAGGCGTGAACGGAGTGTTTCAGGTACAAATAAGAGGTCGGCTGGGCATTCGGCTGGAACGGGTGATTGTAGGTTGGTTTGCTGGATCTCGGTCATGATGTCCCATTGGACAGGGGCCACTAACAGCTTGTCGTCCAGTATGTTTCCGGGGTTGAGATTCTGGGTGACTTCTTCAGTTTGTCGGGATAGAGCATCAGCTTTGGTGTTTTTGGTACCAGGACGATATGTGACGGTGAAATTAAATCTGGTGAAGAACAGGGCCCATCTGGCTTGGCGTGGATTAAGGCGTTTCGCAGATCTGAGATATTCCAGGTTCTTGTGGTCAGTGAGAATGATGAATGGCTCTGTTGCTCCCTCTAGCCAGTGTCGCCACTCCTCCAAAGCCAACTTCATGGCTAGTAATTCGCGATTTCCCACATCGTAGTTACGTTCTGCAGGTGATAGTTTGCGAGAAAAGAAAGCACAGGGGAACATTTTGGCTGGATCTCCCTGACGCTGTGATAGTATGGCCCCTACCCCTGTATTTGAAGCATCAACTTCCACAATGAATTGTCGTTCAGGATCCGGATGATGTAAGATGGGTGCAGTAGTAAATCGTGTCTTCAGTTCTTGGAAGGCATGCTGTGCTTCGGGGTTCCATGAAAGACGATGGCTGTGACGTTTGGTGAGAGCAGTCAATGGCGCGGCGATGAGGCTGAAGTTACGGATGAATCTCCGGTAGAAATTGGCAAAGCCCAGGAATCTCTGCAGTTCTTTTACGGTTTGTGGTAATGGCCAATCGACTACCCCCTTTACCTTTCTCTCATCCATGGCAACGCCCTCTGGACTGATGATGTAACCCAAGAAGGAGATGCTTGTTTGATGGAATTCACATTTCTCCCTCTTTGCGTACAGATGAAACTGGATCAGGCGCTGTAGGACTGTACGAACATGTTGAATGTGTTCTTCGAGTGAATTAGAGTAAATCAGGATGTCGTCAATGTACACAATTACCCATTTGTCCAACATATCACGAAACACGTCATTCATGAAGGCCTGGAAGACAGAAGGACTGTTGGACAAGCCGAAAGGCATGACAAGATACTCATAGTGCCCACTAGTGGTGGAAAAGGCAGTTTTCCACTCATCACCCTCTCGTATGCGGATTAAGTTGTAAGCATTGCGTAGATCGAGCTTGGTATAGTATCTGGCCTGACGGAGTTGTTCCAGTGCAGCTGGAACCAGAGGTAAAGGATAGCGATATTTTATGGTTATATCATTTAAGCCTCGATAATCAATGCAGGGTCGAAGTCCTCCATCCTTTTTTTTCACGAAGAAGAATCCGGCGGATGCTGGTGAGGTTGAAGGACGAATGAAGCCTTTAGCGAGTTCTTCCTCAATGTACTGTTTCATAGCGTCAGATTCAGGCTTTGACAGGGGAAAAATTCTTCCTTTAGGAGGCGTGGTACCAGGGATTAGTTCTATAGCGCAGTCCGTGGATCGATGTTCGGGGAGTTGTGCGGCTTTCTCTTTGCTGAAGGCTTCAGTCAAATCCGCATAGACAGACGGGAGATCCTCCCGCTCAGGCTCTGGAGCAATGGACTCTGGTTTGGAACTGCTTACTCGAGTGACTCTGGACAGACAATGATTGTTACAAGCCTCACCCCAACGAATGATCTGGCCCTCCTTCCAGGAGATGTGTGGGTTATGAGTCTGTAACCAGGGGTGTCCCAGAATGATATTGTGATGCAACGAGTGGATGACATAAAACTGGATGTTCTCAGAGTGAAGAGACCCTATGTGCAAACGAATCATCTCTGTGATATGTTGAATCTTGCCCGCTCCGATGGGATGCCCATCTAGCGCCTCCACTGTCAGGGACGAAGGACACGGCTTGAGTTGAATATTGTGTTGTTTGGCAAAAGCCTGTGAAATAAAGTTCCCTGCGGCTCCAGAGTCGATGAGAGCAGATGTGTCAACGGGTTGATCTTGGACAGTTAATCGAACTGGGAGTGAGAAACTGGTGATGGGAGGTTTGGAAAGGACTGGTAGACTCCCCGAGGTGTTGCGGTTGGTGGGTCGAACGGAACAGTCGATCTTCATGTGTCCAGATTGACCGCAATACATGCACAAGCGGTGTTGAACTCGACGCTCACGTTCCTCTGGGGTGATGTGAGTAGCCCCTAGCTGCATGGGTTCCGGATGACTGGCCACTGCGAAGGGGGGCTGGACTGGTAGCCTGGGTTTACGTCTGGATCGCAGGAGATTATCGACTTGAATGGCCAGGGCGATGTATTCGTTCAAGTTCTTTCCTTCATCACGACAGGCCAGCTCAGACTGAAGCTCATTAGTAAGTCCCCTTCTGAACAGTGTCTTTAAAGTGTCTTCTACCCAGTTGGTTTGTGCCGCCAGCGTGCGAAACGTGAGAGCATAATCAGCGGCGGTTTCTTTTCCTTGAGTGAGTGTTAACAGCTGATCGCCTGCATTACCCTTCTCAGTCGAATGTTCAAATACTTGACGAAACTGCTGCGTGAACTCTTGAAATGTGGAAAAGGTATTGCCCTCCGGTTTCCAGATTGCCGTAGCCCAGTCTAATGCTCTGCCGGTTAGCAATGAACAAACAAAGGCAATGCGGCTCTCATGACTGGCGTATAACGTGGGTTGTTGTTCAACGAAGAGTGTACATTGAAGCAGGAACCCCTTGCATTTCGTTGGCGTACCATCAAATTTATCAGGGAAAGCGAGTCTTGGGTTTACTGTTGTACTCACAGTAGTTGGGGGAGCACTCGGTGGTGGTGGTGCAACAGGTGTGCTTGGTACCGTCCCGACAGCGGTGCGAAGCTCCTGTATCCCCTGTACTAGCTGCTCAGTGAGGGTAGTCAGGTGGCAGAGCTGTTGATGGTGTAAATCCAACCGGGACGCTTGGGAGGTAAGCTCGGTGGTCAGTTGCATGACGGCTGCTGGATTTGTTGACGGCGAAGTCTTCTGTAATGACTCACGGAACACAGAGGAATCCATTTGCAGCTTTTATTAAACAATGTCGTACAGGCAGGGTCAAAACCGGGGCAGACAGAGCAATGCAGGTAAAGCGATAGGGAAATCCAGAGAACAGGCAGAGTTCGGGGCAGGCAGCAATAATCACAGTCCAGAGACAGTCCAAGATCAGGCCAGGCAGATATCACTCGAAGAATAGTCAAACAGTCCAAAGTCAAAACCAGGAAACCAGAAACAGGGAATAAACGCTCAGAAATGATCACCGGGGCAAATCAAGACTTCGCACTGGTGTGGTGTGTGGACGTGGCTTTTATGTGTGTGTGTTAATGGCGTGCAGGTGTGTGACGCAATCAGTCCCAGGTACGAGGCATGATGGGAATTTGAGTTTAACGCCAATGATCAATACTCGGGTGAAGGCTCCCTCTGGTGGCGGAGAGGAGACGGAACGGGAGCTTCCACTGTAACACAAGCATATATATATATATATATATATATATATATATATATATATATATATATATTACATCTCAATATGTAAATTGTATAGTGTATATAAATATAAAGTGTACTGAAGCTTTAGTTTCCTCCACATGCAAATGGTTATTGATCTCTTCTTCATTGCAGTTAATCAATCTGTAAATTATCCATGCTCATTGCTACATCTTGAAACTGTGCCTTCTTACTGAAATCCCTTTGGCTCATCATACAAAAGCTTGATGTGATGCTAAAGAGCTTGGGAGTGCCTCTTAAATCATATGTTTTGAATTTCAAAAGCTTCTCACAAATGTGTGAGGGTGGCGTGTGCTCTGTCGTACGCAAGCGCGTGAACAGATGTTGCACAAACGACTAGATAACTTCTGTAATATGAAGCACAATGCCACATGGATTTGACAACCAGACCGAGCCCACACCCAGTCCCAGGGGATCGAACAGAACAGTGGTCCTCTCTTGTGAGCATGGCAGGGATAGTCATGTAGCAGGATGTTCCCTGGTTTATGTAGCATCTTGAACACAACAAAGTGCCAAATAGCATTAAAATCAAACATATAAACATCCTAAATAAATTCGCATGTTGCATCTCTAATCACACTATCGCCACACCCATAATTAAAAAATAGGCACCCGAGCTTTGTGCATGTTTATTCATAACATATTTTGCCTAATATAAAGTGATATTATATTGCTTTTTTTAAACAGTTAAACACAACAAACTTGAATAAATTGCATTTTTTTGTACTTCCTCTAATGAAAATAAAAACCATTTCGTGTCTCCAAGCAACACACAGTACTGATGTTCCAATACATTACGTTTTTTAATTAATCAGTTGAGAGAATGATTCAATGACTTTAATGAAGACAGACATTAACTGGAGCACAAAAAGAACCAGAAGAGCGATTCAAAAGCAAACAGAGCTGTCTGCTCTCTAATCGGCTGCTGTCACGATTGGCTGAATTGGCTGAATCCGAAATCGCTTCCTACACCCTCAAATAGGGCATTATTTGAGGGGACAGTCATTTGCAGTGATGTCCCAAACCATACTGTGCATTTCCCGAAAGCATCGTTAGCCAACTATGGTCACAAGTTCTGTCGTTATCTGCATAGTTTAACGAGTCGGTGTTTCCCGAAACCATCGTTCCAACGTACATTCGCAAACAGCATCGCAAAGTTGGGTGGTTAGAACAACAGCTCTCGACCTGTGGTTAGAGGCATCGTTTCTATATCGCATCACAGTAATTATACTTATCTGGAGCAAAATAAGCAAGCTGACATTCAGTACATCCGGTGCCTTTTATTTAGAATACATACAAATGTAATTTAAGTCTTTTAGTTTTTCAAAAGATTTGAAGTAACGTGTTTGAAAAGTGCGCATGTGCAAACGTGCTCTACTATGTAAGAACGAGCCAAATATTGAGTCTGGTAATAAAGCAAAATAACTGAGAACAATTAGAAATAGTCCTCAGATGACATGTCTGTAATTTATATAAAACAAATCTAGCGTTAATTGGATCTCAAGCAGTTTCATTAAAAGTAGTTATTACTCCACCACATGCGAAACCAAAGTGGTTGAACGATATTTTGCGACAGTGGGTTTCGGGAAACAGTTGTGACTAGCTAGTTGATTTTTCCAATGACACATCGTACTATGGTAGTGAAACAGCGAACTACGTCGTTGTACGGGAAACACACCCCTGGACGTTATTGAGTGTTCACTCATTCAATCCCACATTGCTCTGCAATAACGAGTGTACAACCGATGTACGCTCAACGGCTGTCCAAATTAGTGAACTAATTGACTATCATGAATAAAGATTTAGGGATTCAGATAGTGTTTATAAATGAATAGGTTCAATTAATTATTCAATTGACGCACATAAAGTCACTTACCGCCACCTACTGTAACAAAATAACCTGCAGAATGGTTTGCTAAAAAAATGTCCCATGTGTGTTTGGACTGTTTTATCAGCACTCTTTGAACACTCTTTAGAACATTTAAAAAGGTCCAGTTTTTGTCTGGACCCATATCCAGCTGATCAATGTATCCCTTAGGGTGAACAAACAAGATATTTATAAAACAAGATATATATAAAATATTTTCCATATGTCAAAACTGTATTTGCTATGAACTATAGAGGGCTGTGAGACTGTTTTGCATAGACACAAGTATCAATATTTCAGACTTTATTTTTAGTGCAATACTGAGGTGGGAATTTTGCTTCTTTCCTCTTTTATTTATTCACAACCTTTGACGTGAGTTGGCTTGCAGATCATGAAGTCTCCTAACAGATCTCATTCACATATATTCGTCATCTTATGTTTGAAAAAGCCAGCTCATTTTAATCAGGCTCAGGGGAGACCAAACAGCAATCTCTGCTGTAAAAGAGACCATTTGTTTTCTTCATTTATGAGAATTCAAGCTGGCATGATTTCTTCACAAACTCACTGGTTTGGGTTTTTCTCTCTTTTTCTGCTCTGTTGTTGGCTCTGAACCTTGGACTGCATTCTGTGGCATCTGGGATTAACCCAGATTAAAAGACTTCAGTTAAGAGTGGTTAAACAAAATATAGACAGTGATGTGCTCCTACTTTGCACAAAAAAAAGCTGGCATAGTTTTTGAAGAAGATCATACATTCTAGCTAAAGTAGACATTACGATTTCAACAGTGGCTCATTAACTTTATGCACCAATGTCAAAACATTTATTCCAAATTTAGCACGGTTTTTACTTTACATGAGATAAAATTTTTCACAGTGACATTCCCGCGCAATGCAAAATTCACAATTTCAGCGTGACCTGGTTTGCTCCCTAGGGAAAATTTAAATTGTTCCTCAGGGACTGAGTTTCGAAGAAGTGCTCACTCATTACATCTGTGTGTGATTTATGCAAACGGAAAGGCAGTATATCTCTTTTCTAGCATAATTTCCAGAGTGCAAGCAGAGCTCATCTCTTTTCATTCACACAGCGAAAGTTGAGTTTGATGGATGAACCTGTCGGACCCTGCTGTTAGAGGTTAATGAACACAAAGCAAAATATTTGATTCAAAGACTCCTAAGTTTGCACTTGATAAGCTGTTCTGGCAAGAGAGAGACTCACTACTTAATCATTACTTTTTACTTTTTTTGCTGGTTTTATATTTGTCCTCTTGTAGAGAAATTCCCCTTCAAACAAACCTTGGTCCAAGTAATACACTTGTCTGGCTCTAACAGACAATAGAGTTAGCTGTTCAATTTGGTGTGTTGGGTACTTTTCTGTGCTGTGTGAATGTGATTATTGGTTGTTGAGTGTGTTTTCGGGGCACCACCCTTCTTTAACTCTGATACACAAGACATTATTGGATGAAGAAACAAAGGCAACTTTGTCTGCCAAGAGCGACTTAAACGATTGAGCATTGGCCAGATTCAATCTAGAAAAACTAAACAAAAGAAACAAGCAAACGTATATGTATAGTATTTTCTGTGCTGGTTGCATTTGAACCATGTAATAAACAAAAGCACCAAATAATAAACAAAATCATTTTTTTTTGTTAATTTATTTATGCCTTCTTGCTTTTTTGTAGTTGTTCACTGAAAAAAGTTTAGTCGGTTCACCTTAGAAAATGTACTTTGTGTGGTAATAACTGGGTTAATAACAATAGTCCCTGATGTTATAGTGTTTTTTAGTGTGTTTTTAATGAAATGCATGTTTTCGGAATGAGAATGTTGCCAGTGTTATGGTGGAATGAGCTTATTTTGAGACATATATAAAGTGTTTTGTTGGTCTGAGATTAACTGTTTGGCCAAAATTCAACCAGGTAATGCAGATTGTATGAAGAGTTTGGAAAATGTGGCCTCAGTATTGACCAATGCTTGTTAGCAATTGGGAAAAAAATGTAATGTGTTTCATAACCCCAAATCACAATTTCTCATTGAAGCAAAATTCACAGGTGCATGTATCGAATGTGTCCATCCTGAGCTTTATTGGAAATTGTATGTTGGGTCAATGTTACTCATATAAGTTATACCAGTATTCCCTTGTTTTATGTTGCATCAAACTGATTGAAGTAGGCTACAACAACAAAATTAGAATATGTATGTAGAATCAGGTTGTTTTTTTAATAGTTTTTTTTTTTTATTTTTTTGTAAAATTTTTAATTATTTATTATTGTAGTCATTTATGTTGTACAGATATCAAACATCTACAATATAAACTAGATTATTTTTTTGATTATGATTAATTTCCACTTGTGTCTTAAACTGCTGATTAATTTCACTTGAATTAAAGTGTATTTTAGTTATATTTAATTTTGCAAACTATGTTTATCTATATGGATGTAAATTATCACACTTTACAACGCAGGGCATTTCTAAGGCTCCAGGTTTGCAGATGTGACAAAAAAAGGATTTATGACCTAGTGAACCTTTGACCAGGGAATTCTCCCAATTAAGTGTTTACATGCTATTTCCTGTCATGTGAGACAGGTCAATTCAAACAACACAGAGCTTCACACTGGGCTTATCCCACAAAACCCATGACCTCATCTTGAAATTTTTAAAATTGATTCTTGAATTTTATTAGACACACAGATTGCTTAAATACCCAACAGAACAGGGCAATGTGAGAAATTGTCCAATAAAGGCAATACTGGAAGACTGCTGTCTCAGTGGAATAATCTTTAAGGATTTGCATGTTGCAGAGGGACCATTTGTCTTCATCACAGTGTAAATTTTCTGCCAAAACTTTCAGTTTAGGATGATTTATAACCATGTTGAATGGGCAGCCTGGGGTTTAAGATGGGCTCCGGTATGTCCTGAATGAAAGAGACTGAGTTGCATGTCTCTGGTATTGGTAGGTGGTCACATCAGTCACTTTTAGCCAATCCCCCACACATTCCATCCCTCTAAATTTAACCACAATTACTTAATTTACCCAATTTTACTAATCACCCTACTAATTGGGAAAGCACTTTCTTGTGTTCCATTCTCTGGATGAAGTAAAGAGGAGCACTCTTGACATTATGAAAAAAAAAAACATTTACTTGATCATCTCAGGATTCATTATCTTAAATCATAAAGATATAAAAATGGCGATTAAATAACATAAAACAAACACCTAATTTTGTCCGCGTTTTGTTGAGTGTGAGCAAAACTTTATAGGGTAAACAGAAACAACTCTCACCTGAAACAAACTCTTAACAACCGTAGTGTGGTTTGATATCTTGCATGACTGAGTTACATAAATTCAATTCATAAAGCTCCATGAGGGACAAAGAGTGGGCCAGAAAAAGAAAAAGAAGGCTTGACTCTCAGAGTTCTCAGAACTAGTGGTTCATTATTCCTTTAAAAATCCTTATTAAGCTACTTTGAAGGTTCCTAATTTTGTTTTGGAGGTCTCCTACGACAGGTTTACATGCAATCAAAGTCAAAGGTCATTGGTATGTTTCGTTAGGCCTGGAAGAAATAGACAGCTGAGTATCATCAGCATAACAGTGAAAGCTAATTCCATGTTTCCTAAAGATATCTCCTAATGGCAGCATGTACAGAGTGAACAGCGGCGGTCCTAGTACTGAGCCTTGTGGTAAACCATACTGAACATGTGATTGATAAGACATCTCTTCATTTACTGCTACAAACTGATAACGGTCAGATAAGTATGATTTAAACCAATAATACAATTCCATTAATGCCAAAATAGTTTTTATCATGGCCAGCTTAAAGGTTTTTGGTACATATCCTAGAGAAAAGACGAATTAATGATATTGTGAAGATGATTTATGACATTTGGAAGCATAACATTCTTGTAATTATGGAATACAACACATGACACGATAATGTCGCAGGTCCCTTCCAGGGTTACCTTGAGGTGGCGTAGGCCTGTTGAAAGCATGTTTCCAGTGCCTGTGATCATCTCCTCGGGCTCTCGTCCTCTAGTGTTTCTGATGTAAGGATGGATGAGGTTATGAATGTATCTTATATTGACTGTAAATAAAAACGGTACCGCTCAAATGAAAATGGATAGGGATATGACAAAAAAGAATCCACTCAGGGCCTCAAAATCCTCTCCCGACGTAAATGTAACTCCTTACAAAGTAATACAGGCTCTGTCTTCATCAACAGAATCGTTCATAAAAGGACATGCTATTTCATTGTTTAAACACAGCTTCCTCTTTAAAAAAGAGGAGGAGACCAAAATAAACTCTGGATTTACAGTACAGAAGAAAACATGCTCCCGACCAGGTTAGGTTCATTATGGAGTAAGTTGCCATGGTAACTGACTCGTAAGTTACCTCTCTTTGAGAAACAGGCTTGACTTACTCTGTTTTCTCGGGTTTAACATACCTCCCATTCTGAAACGGAAAACCCAGAGTTTCCCTCATTTCAGGGTTAACACACTCAGAGTTTCCACTTAACCTCCTTTCTGAAACAGGCCCCAGTCCAGTCCAGTGAAGTCTGTCCGGTTCTGTTTTCCCCCCTCGGTGTAGTTTTTGTTGTGTTTGTTTTATTTTATTATTTAATAAAGAAATGAAACACAAACCTGTGTTTAAGTCCTCTCTCCTACCACAATAACGTGTCACTTCTCCTAGCAGGCGGACTGCTGGTAAAGTTCATATTTGAGGACAAAAAAGAGAAAAAAAACACTGCACAAAATCACATCTTTTGGTTCCGTGTTCTGTAACAGGTCGTGGTTGTATTAAGCGCACAACAGAGACGGAATGAAAACAAAACACAAATAACCATACGCAGAACTTAACCCTGATAGTGTGAATTGTTTAATGCATTTTGCAAATGAAATGTATTGTTACGTCAAGCTGAAAGATGGTTAGGAGAACCATGTGAAGAGTTTTGAAAAGGTGACCTAAGTATTAAGAAATTGTAAAAAACAACTCAATAGGTTAATAGATGATAGGTGTAGATAGAGTACAGCTCACATGATTTTAAATATTTGTAAATGTATATACAGAAACAGACAATGCCTGCAGCTCATCTGCAGACACAGTATTTTACAAGCCCTTGGTGTGATTCACACCATTCAGTTTTTCCACCTCCACCTGGCAGTCACATCAAGTGTATTGTTACCTCTGTGTGGACATCTTCCCAAAGCCCAGGGAGTGCTTGAGAACATGACATAAGTTAAACCCATTGCCATTTCAGGGAATAGTCCTGTTGTAAAACTTATTTAGGATGTCCAGGCTGCTTTTTTTCCCCCATACAGTGACCAAGGTTATCCACCATTTGGAGATTGAATTGATGAAGCAAAATTAAAGTATAATTTAAATGATAGAAAATTAAAGAAACTAAAGAAAGTTTAATTTTGAATAGAAAATCAATGAAATCTTCATCAAAGAAAATGTTGCCGGTTGGCTTGACTGAGCAGTAAATTGAATTTAGAAAGTATTGAAATTTTGAAGTTTGGATAGACAAACAGACAGACAGACAGACAGACAGACAGACAGACAGACAGACAGTCAGATAGACAACAACATTTTTTGAATGATGTTAAGATAATGAAGACTTTTTTGTGAAATATCTCTTTAAAACCGATTATGGCACCATTGTGCACAGTTGTGCTGCATGGGATAAGTCCTGTTGAACACATATCCCTCATAAATAGCATTACATTGAACTTCCAGGAATTCTGCAACATTTAGTAAAGGTCTTGTCCTATTCTACACATGACTGGAGCTTA
Source organism: Cyprinella venusta (assembly GCA_038021265.1). NCBI lineage: Eukaryota > Metazoa > Chordata > Actinopteri > Cypriniformes > Leuciscidae > Cyprinella > Cyprinella venusta. The sequence continues at coordinate 16,558,129 of CM075874.1, read as the reverse complement.
CAGATGGAATCCTCTCCACCTGTGGCTGAGTGGAATAGAATACATTGCTGCCAAGACTGCACACTGTCTGCGATGAGAATTTTTTTGCACAGCCAGGGAAGACGGCGTCTGGGTTCAAGCCGTCATCAGTCCAAGGTTTTCCCAAGACTGCCATGGGCACAATTTAGAGTTGTCAGCAGTGTTTGAGATGGATATCTCCTGCCAAGGCTACGGCTATACGAACAGAATAATGAACTCTTTTTTACAGAACCGTGAGTTTCATCTCTACCCTGACCCATGAAATCATCTTTGATTTATAGCCCAATGTGACAGCATGCACTGAGGGATTATGCTGCAACAATGCAGACATGTTTAAGTGCACAGTCTAGACTTCCACTACGTGGCTACTTACACTGTATATGTCATAAACAAAAAGCTTCTCCATGGCAATCCTGCTTCCTGATACAGCATAGACATAATTGTTCTATTCATCCCTCATCAGCTGCTGATGAAATAGCAGAACAAAGTCCAAGCAAGGTCCTTGTGCATAAGAACAGTATAAAGTCTCGGGAATTCCCCTGATCACTATACTAACAGATGCCAGAGTTAGAGAGAGGGATTCATCAGTCATATATTTATTTTTCAAGAACATGATGCTTACAAAGGCAACAGCATGTTGGATATGCATTATAAAGTATTTTATTTTATTTGGCACAAACACAAAATGATCTTTATGACAATACTGCCTTAGTAAAAGCTCTCATCAATTACAATCTGTTGTTTATTGTAACACAAAATAACATTACTCATCATGACATTGGCACTTGGCAATAAATCATTATCTTAAACATTTGGTAAATGTTAAAATAACGCTGGCAAATAAAATCAGGAAATGAAGGCATGGCATTACTTGGAAATTAAGGTTTGCCACCTCTAGAAAAGCTGATTTGCAAATGCTCTGGGCATTGATGGATGACATAAGATTGTGTGAAATAATAACAATCACTAGAGGCAACTGTGCCTCAGTTTTGTGCAAATATTTCTGTGTCAATTTCTGGAGAATTTGCATAGAAATGTGATTTTGACACATGCTGAAATTGCATAGATTGTGTGGGACAATTCAAAACATTCAACTGAACCAGCAAAAGATACTTATATATATTTTAAATCATGTTAGAAAACCATAAATCTTGGTGTTGTATAAATAGACTGGTCATAACTCCATGTAATACTTATTATAATAACACAGGTTCATCAACCCCTCTTGTCAACAAATAACTTATCCCTAGATTTGCCTTTTATTGCTGTCATCACAGAGACAAATCCAGCTTCTTAATTTCACATTTTGGTCAGACAGGCAAGTCTTCCTCAAATTTATTGAAAATAGAAAATCTTTGGTGGCAAAGCAAAAAAAAAAATAAAAATAAACAAGTCTATATAAAAGGCAATAATAAAATACATTATGCAAATACAAAGTACAGCACAATCAAAAAATACTCAGAAGTTCTGCTTTGGATTTCAGTCTAAAAATGTATACATAATATATTTTATATATATAAAACAAACTAAAGTAAAAATCATAAATTACTTACGAAAAAACTGAGTCTCATCCGACGCTCACACAATGCAAACATAACCATTGAGGTATTTTGTTCCTTAAAGTTCTATATCAAGCATTATGCATATTGAAAGTGAACGTGAAAGTGCAAAGAATACTAAAACATCAAGAGTGTCAAAGCTCGCATATTACAATGTGTTTCCTTTTTCACTGCAAAGGAATGTCCTTATTAACAGTCACAGCAGCACTGATGTCTCTTTTCGGCGTCACTTCCTGTCACCTGCGGAGAGCCCGCCTTCAGATAGCAGTCTGAGATTGTTTTTAATGTAAACGTAGAAAGGATGAAGGACACTGGGAAATACTACACATCAAGAACCATGTCATACTGTTGTCCTTTCTTCCTCTTGCCACACTTCATAATGAGGACTGCATACAAAGTCAAGAACACGACCCAGTAGCTGGCATACACGATTGCGCCGATAATCAAAACTATTTTTTCAGACTCTGGGAACGGCTTTCGGGTCTCTTGGATTATTGAATATATAATGCCAACAAAAAGAATGGTGAACCAAACTGAGATCGGAATAAGTCCGATAAAGTTCACCACGACGGTCTTCCTTCCAGACGTTCCCCAACCGGATTTGTTTATGGTGGCTATTGCAAACATCTTTGCCGGGAGCAGACTTGACATGTATAACACTGAGTAGAAGGACATGAAGACCATGACGATGTTTCCACGGAGGCAACTGGCAAACGAAGCCTTGATGAGTGCCACGACCTGGACGATAAGCAGGAACAGAAGGATGTTCCAGATCCTGCCCTGGTAGAAGAGCTGGATCGCAGTGGCGATGAGGAAGAAGGGGAAGAAGCCGGTGATGACGGCCTCGTAGGTCATCCACAAGTGGTGCTTGTGGAACCACATAGAGTTGTAAAGCCACTCTCTGAAATACGATTTACTCCAACGGGTCTGCTGGTTGAGCCAGCGCAAGTAGGTGATGGGTGTCTCGGTCAAGCACTTGGAGCGGGCGGTGTATTTTGTTGCATATCCCAGGCTAAGGACTCGATTGGTCAGATGGCGGTCGTCGCCAAAACTGCAGTGGCTTCCCATGAATGTCTGATTGTACCAGTCCTCCAGAAACTCATGAAGCAGGGAGTTCCTGTACATCCCCAGTGGCCCACTGATACACTGAACGCACCCGAAATATGACTGGCAAGCTCTTTCGATGTTGAATGCCATCCAATATCTCACACTGCTGAGGAAGGAGACCCATGATTCATATTTGTTCAGAATCTAGAGGGATAGATTAACAAAGAGAATATAAAATCAAAGGCCTGTAGTTGATCATATACAATGTCACATACATGTACCTGTATGTCTTGATCATCAGCCACACTGTGTTTGTGTGTACTGTGTTTGAAAATGAATCAGAATGTAGAGTGAAACACTAAGGAACCGCGAGAACCCATCAAAGATTTAAAGGCTCTTTGTACAGGATGTCCAGTGATATGCTTTTCTGTTGACATCTGAACATAGCAAAGTTTGGTGTGGGAATATTTTGGTATCATGAACAATCGATTTAACCCTCCTCCACCCCCAAAAACAACAACTCCCCTGACTATCCATTTGAAGAATGGGTGGGGAAAAACCCTGAATTCAGATTTTAAAGAGATATTTTTTTTCAGTCCATGTTGCCATATTAAAGTTTAGCACTGTATGTAACAAACAAACAGTGCGTTTACAGTAACTCTCAATGTATAATATAACATTGTATAAAATAAATGACATTTAATATCAAAGGAAACATATTTCTCATTATGGATATGAATTGCTCTGAAATTATTTGGACACTTGTCACAGCATTAGATAAAATATTTAAACCAAATCGAATCCACAAACAAGTTGCTTTTGAAGTTTATTTTTCAGTTACTTTAAAAAAAAATTAAGTGTACCTATGTATGACAAAGAGTCCATGTCAAAGTTTGCTTGTTAAACATACTGCCACACTTAAACTTGAAATGAAAAAGCATATATGCCGTATATCATTTAAATGTTTGATGAGTTATAGTGATACAGTAGAATTAAAACTGAAACAGAACACGTACCTGCACATCTCCGCCTACTCCTCCAACCATGGGATCTTCTTCCAGAACTTTCACCATCTCAACTGAGGAGGCCGGGTCCAACATGGTGTCTGAATCACACACCTGCATCCAGCACAATATACAAACAAAATTAATTAATAAATAAATTAATTGAATGAACACTGCCCTTATAACGTCTGCCATGCATAGTGTCCACTAGAGGACGCAGTGTCTTGTTCCCCTTCTCAGGGAACAATGGTTGCATGTGTAACCTGTGACGTTCTTTTTCAAATGGGAACTCGCACTGCATCCTCAAGTGAACACTATGGGAAACACCTCATAATGTCCACTAGGTGATACAGTGTCTTGTTCCCCTGTAGCCATGGCTCCCTAATGCCGATTTTAGCTATGATTTTGGCTCGCCGACAGGTTTCGGGAAATCTGCGACAAATGCCCGAAATCACAGGCAAATCGGTGCTTGTTCACCCGAGTGACAATCACGCAGTGTGAATGAGCAAAGACGAGATCTGAGAGAATCGTCGACGAGTCGCCGACGCCCGTGAGATATTTGGCATGCTAAATATCTGGACCTGTCAGTGATTCAAAATCCTGCTGTGTGAAAAGTGTTCTGACTGAAAACTACATCGGCGACTACCGACAGCCAATGAGAGAGCAAGATACAGAGCAGCGGGGAGTTCGAGGAGGAGTTATAGATCACATATCATGCATGGCATTGTTTTAGAAAAAAGGCTTCTTCTCTGTCTATTTGGACACAAGAAATGTGAGAAAAATTAATAGAAATTTGGCTGGAGCACTCGTGTCTGTTTGACGTTTCAATGTGTGATGTCGCATTGTTTCCTTGTCACATCTCGCGTGTGTTTGTTGTGAAACGTAGTTTGCGCTCAGAGTGTTAGACAGAGTTGTCGGCGATTTTTCGTCATGCAGCGTGAAACCTTGTGTCGCCGATCCATCGTGCAGTGTGACCAGCAGCAACTGAATGCTGGCCAAGATAGTCATGCAGTGTGAAAAGAACAGCAACCCGACTACTTTGAAAATTGTGCAGTCTGAACTTGGCATAAGACGTTCTTCTAGGTTTTAAGAACTTAAAACTTCCTTACGTCATTACTGATTGCACAATTATTTGGACTACTTAAGAGGACATTTGATCACTAGTTTTGCCAATAAAGCTCCAGAAAGACATTTTGTACAAAAGTAAATATCCTCAAGTATCTACCAAAGCCAAATAGAGTCTATTTTACAATGTGAAAACACATGTATACATCTGTCCCCAACTGTGTGGCATTATTAAAGTCTTCAAAATAATTAGTCTCTTTTGGTTGTAGCTCGTAAAAATCCAGGAGCACAAATTACATGTTTAGAATAAACCACCATGTGACTTATTTATGAACATGTATTTATGTGACATGTTCCACTGAGCTAAATAACCACTCAATGTCATGAGCTAATAGTATGTGCTCTGAGATGACATATACCAGCGATCTGTTCTGCAAGTTGCCAGAAATAGCCCCGGAATATGCAAACGATTTCCCACAGAAGTCCCTCAATGAACAGCATCAGTGTTAACCAGGAATGTACTTTCCTCACTCTCAGTGCACTACATGTTTCAGCCTAGCATCCGTTTAAGAAGTCACAAAAGCTTCTTTGTACAATTTGCCTGTGTTGCCCCTGTGTACTTGGCCGGAGCCGCCTGAGAGAGACAGACTCACCTGTACGTAGTCGACACTTCTTCCCAGGGCTTTGAAGGCGGTGTACATGACCTCCCTCTTCCCGCCCCACTTCTGCATGATGCACACACATTTATTGTTGAGAACCAGGCGAGAAATGTGCTGCAAGCTCTCGGCATACAACTCTTCGCTTTCATCCGGTCCTTTCTGGTGGTAGTTGCTTTTCCAAATATAAGTGGCTGCCTTGTCGCGGCCCATGATTTCCCGAAAGATCTCCATCATGTAGCAGTCGTCATCATTGTTCCCGTCGATAACCATAATGACCTTTATCCCGGGGTAGGTGAGTCTCTTCACAGATATTAAACACTTTCTTAGGTAGTTGGGGTCTTCCTGATAGGCTGCGACGCAAAGGGCCAGTGACTTGTTGAGTTTGATCGGTGTTTCCAGGGAGCGTTTCATGTTCCTGTGTTCCAGTAGAGCAAAAAAGCTCTGAATGATGAGGTGAACGACGAGAATTGCTCCATAAAGACCAAAGGACAAATAGTTCCCTGCAGTCGTTATGAGTTTATACCCCATGATATAAGCAGTAGAGATTCCCACAAGCAGCGAAATGCCGAACAGTGTTGTCCCAACAATCCTTAAGTAGCTGATCGCTTTGTCACATCTCATCTGAAAGAAACAAAACAAAAACAATAGGATATCGAGGGGTGAATGATATCCATACTTTTTAATAAACCAAATCAAAATTCAGAACACAAATGAAGAGATTTAGAAAAATCTCTCTTTTGGATCCCAATTACTTTGAAAAAAAGTCCCTCAAAACATCTTTTTTTGTGCTTTGCATAAGAACAAAACTCATGCAGATTTGGAACGACACGAGGATAACAAGTAAACAATGACAAAATCTTAACTTTTGCCCGAACCTTCCCTTTATGAGCAGCTTAATGGACAGCACTCATGAATGAAATTAAAGCAGACTTGTGGACAGCTTTGCGGTGGCAATGACATGCTTTTTGCTCATATACAAGCATAGAATACATGCATCTGTTCTTGCCGCAAAAGCAGCAGTATATTTCAGACAGCATCATATTTCTTCCTCTTTCCTCCTCTTCTGAATCTGAGCGGTCTTTATGACCATTTGTTCCAAGTTTCCTAACTAATACAGTTCCCCATCTGCTTGGCAGACGTGACTATGCAGCACCACCCTCTGACATCATCTGTTTATATCTCCGTGGGAACGCATGAACAGTGAATTTTAGATTTCAGAGGGCTGCACTAAAGACCCTCTGTCTTATTTCTGCTGAGGACGGCCATTGTATTAATGATGGTGTCTTGTTTTATCGATTTCTTTGATATTATGCCTCTTGGTTTAGATTTTACAGCGGTTCTGGTCTGGGAGAGAGGCTGATATGATGGACTACAGCACAGTGTGAATCTAACTGGCACGTGTCACAACCTTGAACGTCATCCTGCATGTTTACGAGGCCCTCTGGACCCTCAAAAACCCCACCTTATCCAACAGACACGTGCAAGCCTGTTGGAATAAGGGCCACATGTGGTGTTAATGTCTCAAACGCCTGTACTCTTGGGGTATCCCTAAACCTCTTTTCATGTCTTGTTCAAACTCTGCATGAACCCGAAAGACTAATTTGAAACTTCTAAGACTGCTGACAAGACAAAATGTGGCCCACACCTAAAAAGCCTCTACAGCTAACCACGGTCATATGGGATATCAGAAGCATTGCTGTCTTTGTAAATGACCTAATTTCTAATGCTTACACAAAATTGGTGCAGGTTTTGTCTCTAAGGATGAATGTGCAGGGTTTACAAGTGCAGATTGACTCGTCTTGTTGTGAATGGGGATGTGCGTCCTATTAGATAATCCTTCTGATGAAGTGGTCCTGTGTGAAACATTTGCGATCAATAGATTTTGTCTGACTGAATGAAATATGGTAATTTGCAGTAAAGGCCCATTCACACCAAGGACAGTAAACGGGGCCGTAAAGTTGTAATAATCATTCTAATTCAATGAGAATAGCCACACTATAACGATATCAACACAGAGGAACGATATCATTGGAATCACTTTGGAAACTTCTTTCTTCCAGCTGATGGCCGATACAAACATTGATAGCCAATCAGACTTAGTGCACGCTTATAGTGAACTGAAGATTAACATCCATTAATGTGGATGGAAAAGTTGTCATTAAAGTTGTCTTTCTTATCATTGTGAAATAGCAGGTATATATATAATGCTTTTGTTTGCATTACTAGTTGACTATTTCGTGTATATCATCTGGCCATGATCCAACAGAGCAGGGAGGAGACACTCTTGACTTGGATCACTGAGAGTTGAATCATCCTCAATGGGGAAAACTATAACTCTAGCTTTGAAGGTAGATTAAATATTGCAGTGCAAGAAAAATACATTTGCACGAGCCAAAAGGGACCCAGGCCTGCAACGCCTCCTGAGCACCACCAGAAAATGACTTTGCTTGACTCTTATGCATTGAAATGTTATTAATCTAGAGAGGATTTTTACACTATGCCTGAATGTAGGGGGAGGTAGATTGTTTAACTTAATGGAGACAGAGGATTTGTTCATCTTTATCCTCAGATTTGGAGGAGATTCCTTTAGACAAAGCTTCGTTTAGGTCGTGAATGGTCATCAACGACAATTGATATGCAGCAGGAAATCCATGGCTCATTGCTAAATACTTCTTTTGAGGAACTGGGTAGAAAAGTAGGAGATAATCTGAACTTAACGACAGTGGATGCTGTGAGAGTTGTCTTCGAAAATTAGCAAAAGTACTTTGGTGATCTGCTGATCCTGTATTCATAAACTGTCATGTGGTTTAAATATTTCAATGTTAAATAATAAAAAAATAAAATATACAATATTACAAAATATGAATTAATAAATAATTAATTTAAGTAAATAAAACAATTAGAGTACTTAAAAGAGACAGACATCTTTCAAAAATGTCTGCAAACTTCCTAGTAGCATAAACTCTATAGCTAATGGACTTTCTCATCAAATAAGTTGTTTCACTGAAATTGTGTTGGTGGGAATTTTGGCTCAGAGACAAAGCTAGAGACACTGCCTTGTTGCTCAAACTGCCCTTCTGAGACACCCTAGTGTATTCCTAGGCATTGGAGGAAGCTTCTGCTTCTCCTAAGTGGGTGGTTATGAGGTGACGGGGAATCTAGGAACTTGGGGAACTGCCATAGCTGCCTCCTAAAGGATATATCCAACCACTAGCACTGAGACACATCCATCACTCTGCAATGGCTCTGTGGTGTGGCTTTGTCAGACTTTATAATTGCCAAATTGTTCAGGCTGCTGCCACCGGGTCAGAAGAAATAATGTGGTATTTCCACAAGTTGTTATAAGTGCCTTGAAGGCTAACTGCAATTAGCTTATTGCATGAACTTTTACCAGTGGTACCCTGGACTTGACACACATTCTTTTGTCTGTGCTAGACTGTGTGGTGAATAGCTGGGTCTTATCCCAGGCACATGGCCAAGGTCATAGCCTTATGACCTCAAAATGCAGCCAGATTTGCAATGACACAACCACACACCCTGCATACTTACAACATGCAATATCAAAATGCTGAGGAAGTTTGGCATAAAATTGATCAAAATAATCTTGTGAGGGTTTATTCTTCCAAACCTGTATGAATTTCTTTTTTTTTCTGCTGAGCGCAAAAGAAGATATTTGGAAGAATATGGGTAATTACGTAATGTACGTTTCACTAGCCTTTTCAAATAACCGCAAAATTTGATTAGCCTACAAGTTAGTCAAATCACATTAAGACACTGGCTAATAGAAGTCGCGTTCTTGAAGAGGTGATGATAGGTTACCATGATGGTAGGCTAGACTGGCTTCAGTTTTGAAACCTAAGTTAAAAAATATATATATTAAAACAATATAAAAAAGTGACATAGTTACACGTTGTTACATGCACTTACCATGGTAGTAACAGTAAAGTATGCTTAATTAACAGTAACTAAACAGTAACCAAACCCTAACTCTAGACCGGCCTTCTGTTAGTAGCCTACATGTAATTAATATTACTCAGTACTTATTTAAGTAAGTACAATGTAACTACGCCACCTTAAAATAGTGTAACCAAAAATATTCATACATATACCAATTTATTATAGGCTACACGTTTTGATTTAAAAGTATTTTAGAAAATGACATTTGTATAAAAAGTTAAGGTTTAGTTTATATTATTTCACGTATACAGGGTAATCTCCCGAGAGAGCCAACTGAAAATCGTCATTACGCATCATAACTAGCCCGGGCTGCGTCACACCATTACAGCTGCTGCTGGACTGCGCGCAATATCTGTTCTGTTCTATTATAGGTCAGAGTGTCCTTATGGTGTTTAATTGGCTAATGGCCCTTGTAGAATTTCAAGTACACAAAATGGTTTAAGTAAGTAAAAGTATTAAGCCGATGTTGAAGCTTAAAACTTGTATGAAACCTGTCAGAAAGAGCAGCTGATGCATCTTACCAATACTTCTGTAAAGGTAAATAAATAATGCTATGAAAATGTAGGCTATGCTGTTATTTATCAGCTGTACAGCTGAGTCTTACCAAGAAATACGGTGAGAGAGAAATAGCCAACAAAACATTAGTAAATAATAAATAAATGGCACGTGTATTGCAAACACTATGGCTGAACTCCATTCATTCAAATTCACCCCCTCATGAATGTTTAAAATTCCATTATAACATGAAATGCACGCACGTATAACTATTAATCTAACAGAGCAAAGTATAGCCTATTTTTTTTAAAGAGTTGTACACTGAATAATTCATTATCTTACCTTGGAGCAGCTATATGAAGATGTCCCGTTAGTTTAACAGGGAGGCTGTCCGACGAGTCTCTGGACGTTCCAGACACTGCACAAAACTTCCCATACAAGTTTGTGGGCAAAAAAACAGAGGAGACCGACATGGAGCATCTAAAAAATCCTTGCTTCGAATTGCAAAGATGTGCAGTATCCACGTTTTCCATATAACGAATGAACATTCAAGTTTCACTCCTCCTCCTATCATGTACAGTTTGCATCATTCTGCTGTGATGAGGTCTGTTGGAGCATCTTGGCAGTTCAGTCTGACTTTGTCAGCTGATAAAATAAAATAAAATAAAATAAAGTTATCCAACAGTAGCCTAGTCAATGTTGGTGACTCAAAATGTAATTGATTCAAGTTTTTCCAAGCGCACAGATTTTAAGTAGCCAGGTTAACTGTCCTTTTCTGCGTCTAATTTCTTTCAGACGCTTTAGGTTTATGCTTCCTGTTAGCAATACATTTTCGAGACTCTTTTAACCGGGCAGGGTTTTGGACTTGTTTTAATAAGGGGGCTGGTTCGGGGGCGAGGAGGAGCGAACATCTAAGAGAAAAAAGGTGCTGCCCATTCAAACTTCCGAAATGGGGGTGGGTATGAGTTTATCAAGCAATTAGCCAAACAGTCTTCAGCTAAAAAAAAAAAAAGAAAAAGAAAGCTGTAAGTTATAAATATAACCTAATAATAATTAATATTTCAAAAAATGATATTTTGCCAATTGTACAGAAAGAATATCATAAATAAAACTCGCCGGTTAACTTTTTAATGCTCATAGGTTCTCAGTTGCGCTCGTGATTTTAAGGGAAGGAAGCTTATTTACCACCAGAGCGCGCCATACAATTCGAAATGTGTTCACATTCAGAACAGTGGAAGTTGGTTTATAACAGGCCTACTGTCAGTGATGCAGACTTTGCAATGTTTTTGACATACGAAGAGCCATTGAATTATATTTTTTTTATATCAAGCTTGTATGTGAGTTATTTCACTTTAGTGGCAAAGATTAATTGTCGTTAAAGTGAAATTAATACGAGCTTGATAAAAATGCGAATTTAAGAAGAAAATAGATGGCACATGAGGCTTTTACATCTAAAGTCTTTAAAAAATGTGCTTTTCACTACTCCCATATGTATGATTTCAGAAAAAAATAGGCCATATGTTGGAATTGAACATTGATGAAGCAACAAAACGTGTGAAAATAAATCATAAAAGTTGTTTATTTTGTTTAAAAGTTATAATTATATGAGTTGGCAAGGTGAGGGTCTCATACTTAAATCTACAACATTTTAGATTGGATATTAGATTGAATTAGCAAAGAATCCACTTTTGCGCTTCTGCCTAATGCCGAGGATGAGCCAAATTTCCATGTGTATCTTTTGGAAAGTGCTACGGCAAATTTTTGTGCCATCTGGTAGTATGGGAAAATAAGATCAAAGGACTTTCTACCCTAACCTATATGCATTTGTTCATTGTTTATTTATATCCACTTTTCATCTTTCAACCAAATATCTACAAAGTTCAGAAGAGTTTTTCTGCCCAGCAGGGGCAGCACATGGACAGACAGGAAATGGTCCATTCATGTGCAAAGGCAGTTTCTTACATGTCAATTTGGGCTACTGTTTATTTGAGCAAGGATTCACAGTAAGAAGAGGATGGCAACCACTGTATGTGCCTCTGTAGGATAACCTCCACTAAAGCATGGCAAACAAGAAAATGCTGGACTCTTCTAGCAGACTGCAGAGGTGCTGAAGGATGGAGGCTAATGAGTCCCCGCTTCACAGTTGGGGTTTCTTTGACCCTAAACTGACTTTGATGAAGAGCAACCACATGTTTTGCTGACTCATTTAAAAAAAAAAAAAAGAAAGAAAGAAAGTACCACTAGTGTCTAGTACAGTACAGCATTGTGTTCCATACGAATGGATCTTATCCTTGTCGGGCACTCCAAACATCACCTGGGGGCTTGTGCCTGTTATATGGGGCTAGAAATCTGAGATAGCTCACTTTTTAGTTTTAGTTGCACAGATGTTCGTGGTCTTTCTTGATTTCACTCGGAACAATGGTATCATTGAGAGGACATGTGCAACTCATTTTTGCATTTTGTTTAGATCAAAGACACTGATATTATTATTGTTCTCTCTGTGTTCAGCTCTAGAACATGAGCATCACTAGTAGATTCAAATGTGGTGCCATATCTGCTCTTTGTCATCTTTCCAATATCCGCTTCTTCGCTTACTCTTCATCAGCCCAGAAATCCTCTATACAACCCTTTTCTCTCAGAGTCAATTTTTCGACATCTAGGGTTGTGGACAGGAAAGAAAGTTCAATGTGCATGAACAAAGCCCAAGTCATTAAGACTGATTGGTGCTATGTCACCCCTCACTTTAGTCTGGCCTTAATTTAGACAGTCCTGCTCCTTAACCAAAACCACAAATGTTAAACAAATATGTGCATTTAACAGCGGGTAGAGTTGAATGTTTTCAGTTGGAGGTTGATCCTCACTGCCTTTGAGATGATTGCTCAATTCCTCACCGCCAAAACAATTCTCAGCTGAATATATATAACCGTGAAGAAATATAAATGTGAACCAATTCGAAAAATAATAAAACATTTTATTTAATTGAATAGATTAATCTATCTATCTATCTATCTATCTATCTATCTATCTATCTATCTATCTATCTATCTATCTATCTATCTATCTATCTATCTATCTATCTATCTATCTATCTATCTATCTATCTATCTATCTATCTATCTATCTATCTATCTATCTATCTATCTATCTATCTATCTATCTATCTATCTATCTATCTTGACAGTGAATACTGTTGTGAGTAATGAGGGGAAGTACCTTTTGAACTTTAAAGCAAAGCACCTTACTCACATTTTCCAAAAGTGCATCCGGTGGCTCAGCTATCATCTGTAGTCAATAACTGGGCCTTTCACTGAGAGGTGATTATCATCAGACGTGGGAGAGCTGCTCTGAGAAAGAGGGCATTGAGCACAGAGTGTGCCTCTCCAACATGTGTTTCCTCAGTGTGTCACTGTACGTGTGGGGGTGCATATGTGTGTGTGTGAGTGTGAGAAAGAGAGTTAAACTCAGGTCCACATACTCCACCCTGCTTGTTTTGTGGTTTCCATGGTGAGTGATGTTAGCATGGCACCGAACAGAATTAAGATGAACTGATTTCATTATAGGAATTTAATTTGAATATTCTCCTCTTTTCACTGAGCTTTAGAGACAGAATGCGATGTTAGGTCACCCTTAAAGGGATAGTCCACTACAAGTTAAGCTTGATTATAGCATTTGTTGTATAATACTACAACAACATTTCAACTTACAATGTAATTAAATAGGGGCAGTTTTTAGATGTTTTAAAAGCAGAAATGTTGAGTTTAGAATTTTTTGAAGCTCTTACATTATTCTTATGTTAAAACTTCTTCTGTTTTATTTGAGCCGTGACAAAGAAACTGAATATATCTTTACATAAAAAAGAAAGTGTTTGTTCATTCTAAAATCATGTTACAGTTTTTTTTATTCGCTTTGGTACTATTTTCACAAGTAAGGTGTACATTTTCAAAACTCATTTATTTACAAAAATTATTAACATTTATTTACAAAAATCCAAACTGATCACACTTGTAACGCAGCTCATTCTTTCAAAACCTGATGTAATGCTTTCAGTCAGTTGCACATGTTTTCAGTCCACATAATCATTATTTCAAACACAAGATTATTGTAATATGTAATGAGAACATTTGGTTTAATCATTGAAACACAACAATATGATCTTCTTTCAGTTTAGTACTTTTAACAATCAGTTCATCCAACAGCAAACAATGCAAGATACATTTTTCAAATCGGCCTTAGAAGTGCTGAAATGAATATGCTACACTACTATAAAAGACAGATTACACAGTTTTACTGTAGCATTAGGCAATACACTTACAGTACCCAACATTTACCTAATCTATAATTTCCAAATATCCATCATAGTCAAGTGAAGGATCAATGAAGACATCCTCTACAATCATTTAGGCAAATTATAGTTTTTACTGTATTTTTCAGATATAATTGTAACATACGTATACTTTCTATAATGAAATTTAACTAAATGAGAATAACACATAACATTTAGTGCACACATTACAGTAAATTACTGTAATTTGGATCGAGCCTGTCCTGAGCATTTGGCCATAGATTCTCGTCCACATCACAATGAAGGTTACAGTATAGGCCAATTGTAGTTACCACTATGTGAAATCAATTACTGTAGCTATAACGAGTATTCATCATGTGTGGTTACATGTAATTTACTGTAAATATTTATACAAACACACATTTTATTTCTGTAGTTCTCAAAATCCATATACTGTATATTGCTGAAATGAAAATCTAGGTTTACCAAATGATTAATTGATTAACCATTAAGATCTGTTGGATTAAATAAAAGACAAAAGTATGAAACTGAACAAAAAGAGATGCAAATCAAAAGTTTGATAGTAAGAGCTTTATGAAAGGCAGTTACTGTGAATGAATCAATAATGTAGATGAAACACTTACTTTGTGTTGTGAAAAGGATACTTTGTGATTGTGTGAATTAACACAGTTGAAAACATGATGAAATGTTTGAAAAAAGTGCACTTTTGATGATCTGCTGTGATATTAGCACTAAGAGTTTTGAAAATGTACACCTTACTTGTGAAAATAGTACCAAAGCGAATAAAAAAAAACTGTAACATGTTAATATGTCTTGTGTCTATTGAAACATTTTAATATTAACAGATTTTCACCATTCACTTCCATTGTAAATACCTAATTGTAACTCAGATTTTTGCTCTTTTTTTTTATGAAAGTCCCTGGAAAATTCCTTGAATTGATGTTTGTGTCAGTGAAGATTGCAGAAATATTAGCCTACTTGATAGTTTAGGCAATGAACCAAGAGTCATCAAGTCATTTTATGTCCTATGCTTTTTTCATCTGTTGCTGCTGTGTACATTGTCATGACATGAAGATGGTCATTAGGCTAAAAAATACAGACTATTTATTTACTGTGAAATGACATAGTTTCCTTTGATGGGCAAAACACCAAATTACACACCAAACCACATGGGCTAAATGGGACCAGGGAGCTGTCGATATTTGAAATTTCATAGGGGTGAATGAAGGTGGATCGTTTTCTTTGTGTTCATTATGGATTTAATGGAGCTTAGGGGGTCAGAAAGTTAACCACAGCTGCTTGGGCCGACAGGAAATGCGAGTGCTTCTGTTTATAGTCTCTCTTCCACATTGAAGCACTTCTCTAGGCTTCAAAGCAGCTTTACTGCATGAGTATCCTGCCTGTAGGCTAAATACTCAAGGCTCTGGCCTTTGCCACACAATTACATTATTTCTCGTAGAGCAGTGCTCATTTTGAAAGAATTTAGCAAACAAACACCATTGATGTTATAGTGCAATGACTCCTGTAAATGGTTGTGATGAAGCATATCATCCAATTATAAAGCCAATCCCTTCTGGTCTTGCACTAATAGGCTGAGAAAGATGTATTAGATGAGTAGGAAGACACATGTAGGAACAAAAATCATGTATGTTTCATGTTTTTAACAATTTAAATTAATTGTAATTTATTCAATTGCATTTTATTGATTATGTAATTACATGGTAACACTTCATTTTAGGGTTCAATTTTCACTGTTAACTAGTAGCATGACCATATTCTACGCCCCTTAATCCTACTCGATACCTACTGAACAACTACCTTACTAACTATTAATAAGCAGTAATTAAGAGTTTGATGAGGCATCAATAGTTAGTTAATAGTGAGAATTAGATCCTAATCTGTGTGACCAAATACATTTACAATTTTATAAATAGGATATACAAGACATTACATTATTGGAAGGCAAACTTCTAGCTATTTCCCAATGTCTCGCACCTTATTTTTAGGGTGTGCTCTCTTGGCTCTTTTGGTCCACACTAAAAAATAAAATTATACGTTTAATCCTGTTTGCTTAGTGTCCCAAATACATTCCTCACATATGTTTCCCTGTCTGCATTTCCCATGGACACTAGTCACTAGACGTCAGTTAGGTGACGCCTTGGGATGAGAATGGGCTTGCAGGATTTCATCTGACGGTATTTTTATTTTACACTAAAAAGTTAAATAAGCATATCTGTTCTGTGCAACAGTACCACATGACGAGTGTGGTCTTTATATCTACAGACGGTTTTAAATCTAAACTCAAAACAGCAATGAAATTGTCAGACATCTATTAGTGCATGCGAGGGAAACAACTGGAAATACAGTGCTGGTTGTTCTCTCGATACTCGACAACGATGGAATCCAATGGCGTGCATGGGCGAAGGTATAATGCGTGTATTAAATTGTATGAAGTAATCAAACACTGCTGAGGGTGACACCAACAGACAGCAGACAAACGACAAGCAGTGACAGCAGCGGCAATCCGCCTGTCACTCAAGTGGCCACGCCCTTAATTATGCAGACCTATAAGGCTTAATATAATTTAAACTTGTAAAACTTGTAAAGTTGTTAAAAAAAAATCACCCCCCTCACAGTCGTCATGAAGGGCAAAATTAGACCAAAACAACTATTTGCCACCAGGCTGTAAACATATTTTTTTCTGCTGGGAAGTTGGGTGAGACACAGAATTGACTCACTTTTGGTGTCAGCCTCAAGCGGCCAGTCGATGAATTGTAGTTTAATTCACGTCCGTGTTGGTTTCAAGATAGAGATGGGGAGGTTGTGGGCCGCTTGGTTATAATCATTCAAAACCCACAACCCAACCATAACAGCATGTGGGCTCTTGCAGCAATTAGAAAATGGATAAGTAGGCTACATAATCAAATTTACAAATATTACACCACTTAAATATTATTCAAATACATAGGCTACTGAGTTACTTAAACAATCTTTGTTAAATAATACACTTGTTTGTTCGCAATAATACACGTTGCGGCTGGTTATGACAAAAACTCTTATAAACACGGAAAAGGTACCTTTTATCGTGCATTGAGGTGGAAAATTGCATATTTTTCTACATTATTTAACACTTTTATATTGTCACAATTATTAAGATGTTATATTGCTACACTGTTTTTGTTTTATCTTAAACTGATTTTACTTTATTTTTTTAAGGGTAACACTTCATTCTGATGGTCCCTTTTGAACACTTTGTTGACTATAAGTTAAGATGCACCTTTGTGTCAACTAACTCTCAGTAGAGTTTTATATATGCTTAACTCTTTATTGTGATGATCCTCCAACAGACATTCTACTGACTATAAGTAACTTTGCAACTACATGTCAATTTATTTGAACTCTAACCCGACCAGCCTACTCTTCTCTACAAATACTCCAATGAGAGCTAGTAGAAATGTAGGTGCAACATAACTAATAGTCAACAGAATGTGCTAAAGGAACCATAAAAATAAAGTGAAACCTTTTTATTTTAGCTTAGCTACTCTCAGGGTTGGGAAGGGGCACCATTTAGGGCCATACTGTATAACATGTTTTTTAAAAAGCAGGGGATGTGGCACAATGGCCAAAGGTGCTAAACAATCCCATTTGTTAGTCTTTTCAATGTTGAAAGCATTGTTATTGACCTCCAGGTCAGAGCCTAACAAGGACTTCACATAGAGATCAGAGAGTTGGACAGCACACCTAGGTCATAAAGTGAAAGTCTGTTAGTCAAGCACACCTCTCACTTAATTGTCGAGTCTTTGGCATTGATGTGACATTGACTTCAGCTCTGAGAGCACTGTTATCCTCCCTGCTCTGTTCATGACACATCCATGCTGTGACAAAAAAACAGCTCCGCCTTAAACAGAGCATTAGAAGGACTCTGAGGATTTACACTTTAAGCAACACCCAAGCTTGTTCTTATCACCTCAGCAATGATCTGCAGCCCTCTTGGGGTCTTGTCTGTCTGTCACGCTGGCCCTATCACCTCTATGAGCTCATGTAGTGTGATAACAGTCCTGTTGAGTTGGAAAAGTGAGTGACCACTATGAAAGTGAAGTTTTTTTATGAGCTTTGACTCTTCCGCACTCCCCCAGCTTTGCGAACCCCCGAATGCAGAGGTCAGCAGTGTCAGAACAATGGCGTAAATTCACCACCCACTTCCGTCCTCTCTGGAGGGGACAAAAACAGCCAGTCTGATTAATAGCATTAATGATTGTTACTCATTTTGTGAAACTCTCTTTCTTACAGAGCAAGAAGCTACAAGCAAGAACATGGAGGTTTGTTTTGAATCACTTTCAAGTGAATTTATAATTGTGTTTAGTTTACAAGACAGAATCAGTCGTTGTACCACAAAAGTCCTGGATCTGCGGTTTGATTCTATGATGTTGCAATATTACAGAGAACAGAAGAGTCTGTTTTTTAAACTCACGCACATTCTCACAGAGCCGTCCAGCTCTGGTTTTGTTCAATGGTGTGCAAAGGGACACTCCAGTTTCAATATCTAGGAACAAAATAAACCAATTTGCTACATAAAAATAAATCATTTTCTAGCTAGTATTTATTTCTGTTGGAAGAAAAATTATTTCACAGTTTACATTGGGAAGTACGACTTTTACCTGTGTAATGGTAAAGTAACGACAGCTGAGCCTTTGGGACCTGGGGCTAATTTGAGTCGTGTCTGGTTTTGGATCACTTCCTGCTTCTGGATAGTAGGGAGCACTTTCTTTCTTTTCACTATTACTTTTTTCATTCATCATCATGAAAGACAAAAGGCTTTTTTAAAGGATAAATGCAATCAGTTCAGACTATATATATTTGGATAAATTCACTATAAGAAAAATGTTGCTGCCATACATTTTTAAGTACAGTCAAATTGGATGTTTAAGACATTTCAACCTAAATAACATTAAACTCACTTTAAAAAAAAGAACTTAAAGATTTGCTTTACACGTTTGCATGATTACTTTTTGATGATTTGCTCGTCCAGCTGTCTTCATGTGGTTACTAAAGAAGATAATAGTATTCTTTGCCTCTATTGAGAAAAGTTGTAGCTTTTTGGGGGTCTGAATAAAGCTATCACACCCAGAGTTGTACCAGCTGGAAGTGTTTACCTGCTGATATATGGCCTGGTTTTTAGAGCGGATTCAAACTGTGAAAGAAAGCCTTTTCTGTTTAGTGTTTCTAACAAACTCTTCCAGATTACATTCAACACCCTTGTGTACTCAAAGTCTTGCACGTCGCTCGTTTGGACTAAATTGGGGCTTTTGAGGAAAGAGAGTAATCCTGAAACATAAAAAAACAGTTCGAGGGAAGAGAGCAACACGCAAAAGTAATAATACATTTCCAAGAAAGATTGCAACATGCATCTACTTTGTATATGTTTAGGGAAAAAGCGCACATCAATAGAGAATATTAGATGACACACCAACAATAATGGCTTGGTGTGTGGTAGTATTTTGTGTGTGTGTGGACAAAAGGATGTGCAGAGTTGACATTGATGGTCATCAATGGGGGTACATGATGAGAGATGCTCGTAGTCTGATGGGGGTCTGTGTGTGACATTTGTTAAACCAGTGGAAATTAAGAACATGTTTTTGGAACCAGAGTGGTACACTTATACACACTGGGAACATCTGTTTGAATCACTTATCGCGCTTTAGCACCAAGAATAGAGTCTTTGTTCCTGGCCTATTATGATCCATACCACCAAACTTAACCTGCAGCAGAGGTCCGTCTAATCTGTAGATAGGGTTGCGTTTGCCAATTTAAAGCCTTTCAATGAAAAGACTTAATGCTTCTGCTGAAAATGGTCAAATCCCAGGTGGTCTGTCCTTAGTTGCATCACATGGATTTACCCAATAATACAATATAAACTATTGCTTGGAAATAAACTCTTGTTTAGCATTGCGGAGATGCTGTTTCACAATAATTTAATATTAATAATATAATTTTACTTTTTTAAAGCATGCAATGGTGAGAACAATTACTATTAAAAATACTTGACACGTGACGGTGGCTGCAATGAAGCGGACAACAATAGAGAATCCTGCGAAGGGCCAGTAGCACAGTTGTCGAGCATGTTTCAGAACCTTATCAGCAGATAGATGACCAGTTTCATGACCAGATTTCCATGCAGCATCCGCAGAACAGTGTTCAAAGGGAAAATCAGTTGATGGAGCATTGATGTTGAGGATGGGTTGAAAACTTTATGGCAGAGTACACCATTATGAAAGATAAGTCTTTGGAACTCGTGCCAAAGTGCCTTCTCAGTAAGTGTGTGTGTTTTTTTTTTCATGCACCAGTATGGTGGTTTCTGTCCTTTAACTGTCCAGCTAATGACCTCTGACAATATGGAGTCTCGCTCCTTTTTTAAATCATCCTCAGGGAACTGAAGCAAAATCACAAAAAAGGTCAGACTGAATGCCTTCTTTGGATACAACATGGCCAAGAAAATGTACCTGAACTCTTGCAAAACAGCATTTTGAGGGATTCAGCTTCAGGCCACTTGACTGGAATCTGGAGAGAATTTCTTGCAAGTGCTGGAAATGAGTGGCTGTAGATGAGGACATCATTCAAATACACTAGGCAGGTTTTCCATGGGAGGCCACAAAGTACCATTTCCATCAAGCGCTGGCATGTGGCTGGAGCGTTGTTGAGACCCATTGACATAACTTTAAAGTGTTAAAGGCCACTACCTGTTGTGAATGTTTTTTTGTTTTTTTCCCCCCGGTCCTCCTGTAGCTCAACTTGCCAATAGCCATGTTGCAGGTCCATTGTGGAGAACTAGGCAGAGCCCGACAAAGCATTCAGTGCGTCGTCGACTCTCGGAAGAGTGTGGGAATCTTTGATTGTCACTGCATTGAGTTTTCTGTAGTCCAGGCGGAAACACCATGTGCCATTTTGCCATGTGCGCACCAAAACAACAGGCGCAGCCCAGAGACTGTAGCTTTCCTCAATGACATCTGCTTTTACAGCACAGTCTCATCACAACGAGCATTCAGTCTGACCTTTTTGTGGACGTCTTTTGAACATACGTCAACATCAGCCTTTTTAGGGTACCCTGAAACGTCGGTTAGATGACGTTATCGGATCCTAACCCTACCCCAGACCTAAACCTACCCCTAAACCTACCCCTAAACCTATCCCGTCACCTAAATGACATTAAAGGTAAAGCGTCAGTTGTATGACGGCCCGGAATCGTCATCTAACCAACGTTTAAGGGTTCCCTAAAAAGGCGGATGTTGACGTATGGTCAAAAGACGTCCCAAGATGTCAGTTATATGACATCTTGGGATGAGACTGTATTAGCTTTTAACAGGTTTTCAACTTGAGCCTGTATTTTACCTCTCTGTTCTGGTGTTACTCTATAGGCTCTCTGTTTTTATTGGTGTGGCATCACCGGTGTGGATTTGATGCTTGATGATGCTCGTGTGACCTCTGTCCTCTGAGTGTTTACTGAATATTGCTGAGTATTTCTGAAGAAGCGATTTCAGAGACTGAACTTGGGAAAGTGACAAGTCGCTGTTGCTGCCACCAAATGTAACACGAGGGTTCGGTATGTGGTGGTGGATCACTCTTTGTGATAATAAACAACTGAATGGAGACGGAGGACTTTCTCAAGTGGACACAGATCACGTGACCCCCCTAACCAACCAGAGGCAGAAAACCCACCAAATGGTGAAATTTGACATATTACAGGTTTTGAGACTATATCAAAGCTGAGTTCAAGCCCTTTCTAAACCTGTTTTTATTTCTTTTATCGTTTTTCTGTAACAAAAGTTGTGGTCGTGTGTATGTATGTATGTTTTCTTTATATATATATATATATATATATATATATATATATATATATATATATATATATAATAGATTTTTCTGTTTGGATTTTAATGGCTTAAGCACCTATTAACAATATTTTGGGATTTTCTTAAAGATACAATGAGTCTCTTGTTGATTTCCATAGTTAAAACCCAGCCCATAATCGTCAATGTTTAAAACAAAACTTTCCACCAAAATGTCTCAACAATCTTTGGCAATTTGCTCCTCACTCACACCTAACATTTTCTTCATGTTTGCTGAAGTCATTCCTGCCGTTAGACGTTGTCTAATGCGTCATTCGAGAGCTCCCCCTCTTGTTGAATTCAGACATCAAACAGACAGAGTTCTGTTCTGAGGTGCTCACACATTACAACACGTCTGACACAAGCTGGTGCTGATGTTATATTGCCCTGGTGGTCGCTGGGTTCACAAGGGGCTGGTCTCAAGAGGTTTCCCTTTCAGCTGCCGGTGATACCTGTCTGCTGGTGCCACTGAACCCAAACATGACCTCACACCACATTCTAATTAGAGTCCTGGGAAATCCCTGTAACAATTTTCTCTTCACTGCAGCACAAATGATCACCAACTACTGAAGCAATAGATTCAGTATAGTCATGCGGCTGAATTGTAAGTTAACGTTGCTGTTTAGTAATGCCTAGTTTAGTAAAAAGGGATGTTTTCCCTGTTCAGTGGCGTACCTCACTGCTTAACCACCATTGTATGAAGCATTATTGTAGAAACTAGTTAGCCAAGACTACCACACAGTCGACTCTACTAACTTTAGGTAACTTTGCAGCTACATGTCAACAACTCTCAGTAGACTGTAGTCTGCTGAGACTGTTTGGTAAGGGTTCTGTGTTAGGGTTCGGGTTAGTAGAATAAATTGACATGTAAAGTTATTTATAGTCAGTAGAATGTATGTTGCATGACCACCAACATAAAGTCTTAGCTGCTATTAAGCAGACAGTCCAACGCTATCTTACGACCAATTCGTACAAATTCGTATGAGTGAGTAAAAGCTGGCTCACCTGTACGGATTCGTACGATTTGTCTAAACCTCAGTGGGTTTAGGGGTTGGTCAGGGGTAGGTCATTCGTATGAATTCATACCAATTGGCTTACTCATAAGATATGTAATTTAGCAAAAATCTTACAAATTCATACGAGTGAGGTCGTATGAATTCGTACGAATTAGCCACCTCGTAAAATTTGTACGAATTTGTATGAATCCGAGAACTATTTCACTGTTTGTTCCTTGTCTTTTTGTTTCATTTGATGTTTGATTCTTTGCGGATTCCCTTATACATTCCCTTATGCACATGCAAACTCCTCAGAAACGGGCGCTTATTGTTTGCAGGCAAAGATAGATCTAAGTCCACATCATTTTAACAATAAATGATGCTTTTAACCACAGCTTTAGAGCCAGCCATGTAAGTTTGCTAATCTTTGCTGGAATCATTGTTCTCTGATGTGTGTGATACTGATCTCTTATAGTGTTTTGCGTACTGCTTTGTGGCCCCTGAACTTTCGAAGCCGAGAGATCCTGGTCTAGATTGTGCTATATGGATCATTTTTTCATGAAGACTGATTAGGAAAGGATCAGTATTTAGCCAGAGAAAACACAGAGAGTATCCCTATAAGATGGCGTTGGGAGGGTGAGAGCTGTTTTAATTTGGACAGTAGAGTTCAATTTTGCCCACAACCGTGAGCTGGGCTGTCAGTGTTCCATTATACCACAGTCATTACTGTTTTATGGTCCCATGAGATCACCAACAGCTGTATTTCTCTAAGGAATTTCACAGAGATTGTCAGAGCACACAATGTGTCGCCTGTCGAAACATTGCTTGGTTTGGGAACCGTACTTTTATTTTATTCCCACTGGCAATGTTCATTCAGATTACGTTTTTTAGAGCACTCACAGGCCAGATACTGGACAAGTTTTTTTTTTAGCTCTTCCCCAAAAATGTTCAGCTAATGCATATTTTTGAGATTAGCTTCAGTGAATAGTAAAAGTACAACCTTAACCTGCTAGCTTCAATTAAAAATAGTGTGGAATCAAAATACTTTTTGTGTTCTGCAAAGTGTCTGATAGAATGTACAATTTGAATGTGACGTTTTCCTGCACATAACTGAATATCAATTGAAATCCAATGAAAATATATTATAGTTTAAATGTATTTCGCATGTAAGAAGAACTTTAGAATTATGTTGCTGACCCACTTCAGCATAACGTTTGTATATCTTTATGTATAATCTAATAATTACATTGTTTGAGATATGGTTAAAGTGAACTGCCAAATTCACATGTTAACTAAGATATACTTTGATCAAATTTCTTTTGAAACCTCTGTGCCATGTATTCAAAGTATATTCGTAATTGAACATTTGTAATGAAGTTACGATTTACATAAAAAATACATTAATTTTAAACTTTATATTAAATAAATGACAAAGTGCACTTTGTCATAGTCAAGAGTATCCTCTTTAAGTGTTTAAGTGGCATTTTATTCCATTACTATATGCAAGTACAGTTTTAAAATATATATATACTTGAAGTACATACAAGTACACTGTAAGGTTTGAAGTACACTACAAGCGCACACAACATTCAATAAAATTAATCACACAAGGGTAAGCATATACAATGGATGTTATATTTTATATTAAAATAAAGTTATAGACTGTAAAGTGTACATTCACTCAATCAAATGGTTGGTTTGATGAGAAAATGATAATAGTTAATAATAGTTGCCTTACATGTTGTTGGATAAAAATCCGAACGTGATACCCCAGAAACTTAACCCCAAAATCTGATTTGTGGATGTTCCTGGAACATGCCCTTGTGTAAATTATGTAGAATTCTGAGTCACCTAAAATCTATCTCAAATGTACAATCTGTTTAATCAAAAATCTGTGACACACACAATATGATTCAGGTAAACGTTTAATTTGGCTGTTTCACAGAGCAGGAAAAAAAAGCTGCATTGTGAAATGTTGGGTCATTACGAATTACGCTTGAATTCTCATCCCACAAAGATTGACTGTTATATTTCACTGATAACTGGCTGGATTACGTAATCATTAGAGCTATAATGCTTGTGTGCTACATTGCTTTTGATTTAGTTTTAGAGGTAAACGTGTGAAATGGGATGTGTCACGGCAGTTTCTTTGGTAAAGACTTGTGTGGTCAAATGTTTACAGTAAAGAATGAGAGTTTGCAGAAAACTCCTTTGAATTCACCTGGGAATCTGTTTAGGCAGCTGAATTGGTTTATTACTTATTTCATGACAGCATATTCACATGCAGGTAAGAAGTGAAATAAATAGTTAACCCTCTGACTTTCCACGAAAGCATGAGAGAAATAGTCAAATTAAAGAGTTGGAAGTGAATGGCTGCTCCCTGTAAATGTTTCTACACCTCTTTAACCCACAGAGACCCAAACATTCATTCATTGTCTCTTTGAATCATCCATCAAGTATTTTCAAAACTTTAAAATAGTCTGCAAAATTTGCATGTTGCAAAACTGTTTACATATTTTTTTAGTTAAGAACACAAACACACAGTCCTAAAATTTTAAGAACAACACTGTACAAAATTATCTTTTGATAATATAAACATGTTGGGTTCAGGAGTTGGTTTGTGATCTTTGTCATTAGTGGTAATTGAAGAACAATTTACAGACTGCAGTTGTGTGATAGGTAAACTCAATAAAGACCTAACCTCTGACATTTAATCAAATCTTAGTCTGATCTTAGCCTTTGTCCTGCTTTTAAGTTTTATTTATGGACTTTTCGGTGTGTTTTCATCTGCCATTTCTTTGTTCAGTTTCCCGCTACTCGTCTATCTCCTTGATATATTCTCTACTTAAGTTGTTCCTTCTTCTGCACTGCTTGTCCGGTCACCATAACCTACAGCGTGTTAATGTGGGTTTCCCTGCTTGATTCTTGAGTGTTACTATTAAAGTGTTTTCTGGATTTCACCTTCTGGGTCTTCATCATCTTCCTGACCACAACATTACATCACTTTCCTCTCACTTCATCTGCCAACTTGTATTTATTTCTGAACTTACATGTGTTTGCGAGTGAATGCAAGATTTCTCTGGGAACCCAAAACATTTATGAGAACTTTTTCTTCACCATGTCCCTTTAGGGAGTCTGTACATTCTGGTATTTCCTTCTCCACAAATTACAGATGCCATGGCATTAAGTTACCTACTTCAACCAAATGAAATTTTTGGACAGGGAGGTTTGTTGAGAGTGACTGATTTTAATGCCAATGAATTTGTACGATGTTATATGGAAAAGTATGATTTTTAGAAAAACAAGCATTAAGCTCCACTCCTAAAGACTGTAAAAAATATAGTTTCAAGATTTGTTATCACAACATTTTTTTCTTTTGTCAAATCAACTTAAATAATTTATTTAGTTCAGATAACTTATTATTTTGAGTTTCTGATGATTAAATCAATCACCTTCATTGTAACTCACTTTTTCAAGTTCAATCAACTTAAAATTTAAGGTAAACAGGTTACTTGATTTTTTTAAGTTAAACCAACAATATTTTTTTGCAGTGTAGGATCTTGCACATTTATACAAATTAACTACCAATTCGCCAAAATGTAAAATAGTTACAAATTGCAATGAGAATATTTTTGCAATATCTTACTTTGTCAGAAACACAGAGATTTTAGGATGTTTGCATTTCTATCAATCTACCAGTGAGATGTTAAGTGTGTTATCGCTGCCAAAGGCTAAGGTTGCCCAATACCTCCATGTGAGGGTCTCAACTGTATATTTGACCTGGGTTGCCTCATGGTGAGCCATGTGATCATGTGAAACCCCAATCCCAGATGTACAATCACCCACAGAGTCTCCAGAGGTTTGGTTTGCAAACCTTGTGTGGCAATATTTGTTATTAAAGTAAGAAGATTACTTCCTCCTTGAGAAAACGTGTTCTCCGACTAGATCTAACTGGAGGAAAGAGTCTGTCTTTAGGTAAACACAAACATCCATTATTAACCACATAAGAAATCAACAGCAAATTTGGCCCTTTGCTTCAGTTTTCCAACCTTAACTTGACATTCTGGAAACAGCAGTTACATTGACTGCAAAGTTAGCTTTATTAGATTATGATTTATTTAAAGACAAGCAAAGTTATAATCAGGTTTGAGAAAGAAAAATATATTATAAGATTATGTGGTATTTCGACCTCACTGGTGTTGGAATTTGCTTAAGAGAGTAGCTCATGTGTCCTCTCAAGTGCCTGTGGAAATTCAAGAAAAAGATGTAGCAGTAGCCTTATTTCACCCTTAGAAATGTAATTTTAGTGTGATTAACCAATGGCTATTGCTAAACTAATGATCCCAGTATCCTCCCCTGTTTGAGTTGGATATTCCTTTGTTTTATGTTTTCCTTTGACATTCCATTATGCTGAAAATTTCTTCCTCAGTGTAAATGCTGGATCATCAAATCCTGCCATAATTTAAAAGAGCCCTTCAGGTATTCAAAAGGTCATACTTCAGGTTTGTAGTGGCCATGTTTCAGTCTATTCACAGCACTAAGATGTGAGAGACTTACATGTTGTATCCAGTGGGACTGTAACAGCCCAATTTATCCTCATCCTTCATGATTCATGCCCTCAGGTCTCTTTAGGGTGCCTGAAATTTTAATGTGCAGGTCACAGTAATATGGATCATGATTTACAGTGCATAAAAGCTACCCTATTTCATGTTTTGTGTATGTTGCCACGTGCTGAGAGAGATTTAGGGCTTTGCTAGCATAGACTTTGACTCACTGCCAAAGTTACACTTTATTTCACATATCACCTATACGATATAAAACACTTTTGCTGAATTTCAGGCTAATTACTCAATGTCAGCCTTTCTAAAAGTCCAATGTTTAATTCAATCTATTCTAAATTATGTATGTCAGTCTATTCCAAATTATGTATGCTTCTGTCCAGTATTCTGGGCGTTACACTTCTTTATTTTTAACATGTTATTGGAAATACATGCATTTTATCTAAACTTTTGTTCTCATGATTTTTAGCATGTGGTGTTCTCAAAAAATGATTGTGTACAGTGGATCTTGAGGCTCCCCTAAATAATAACCATTTTTACCTCCTAGGGCCTGACATGGGACAAAAGCGGCACTCTCCAAATGAAAGCATGAACAGAAATATGGGACTACTCAAAGACTGATTGCAAATCCCAGTGAGCACACGTGTTGGAACTTGTTGATGTCTTTCCTTTCCTACAGTACAAAATAAAGTATTTTCTGATGCCTTCAGAACGCATAGGCTTGCAATGCTGTTGATTTTTACAAGTGATAATTTGACAGGTTTCTTACGAGAGGTTGTCTCATATTGTGTAAGTTGCTTACGCTATGGGTAAGTCCTTTTTTCTCAAGATATTGAAGCAAAAGCCATCAGACTTAGATCAGGCTATCTTGCAATACTCATTCCCTCTTCTAGAGAGAAACAAGGTTATGTATGTAACTGAATACGTTTCTTATGACAGTTTCTGGTTTTGAAGCAGGACAGCACTTTCTATGAATTGTCATGTTTGAGAATAATCCACTGAGTGCTGACTGTGAACATAAGAGGTCTAGAGGATTACAATCAAGCACCTTTCTCACATCACAATTGCATTTGCATTGCATTTTCATTGCAAGTGTGTTCACTACGGGTATGAGTTTCATGAAGCCCTTTGTGATAGCTCCTCAAAACATGGTTGACACATCGCAAGTGAGCCATGGTAATTTTTTCTTTGTTTTGTATGCATGAAATGAGATTGAAACAATCCGTAACAAATTTCTGACTATTTTTCCCTTTTAGGGGAGGGGCAGTTTTCTGCAGTACACATCAGGCTCTTTGAAATAAATCCATCTTAAGATCAAGCATTTACCTTGATTTAGTCCCTAGCTCATATATACGGCCCATTTTAGAACGACTGATGTTTAATGTGAAAAAAAAGACCAGACACTAGTCAACGACACTGCTGCATGTAAATAGCCACAATGATGACTGAACTGGTCAGAACTGTAAACATTTGTACATCATCAATGCAATCAAATGAGCGTTTTCCTTGTAATTGTTGACCTAGGGCGTAAAAAAATGTCTCCTTCTGTAAAGCTTGGGTGCCAAACCTGCACCAGAGTCCATGCTATGACTTCTCCTGTCATGAAATCATAAAAAAAAACGTGGCCAGGACTTTGTTCTAAATGAGATCATTTTGGTTTTCCTGGAGAGAGGGAAATAAGATCCGTTTCCACTCCTACACACTAGCTGCATGAATCTTACAATTTTGGATTTAGATGCCAACATAGAAAAAAAAATCGGAGTATGGTGAAACAGCCTTAAATGTTTGCTCTATTCAGCATTTTAAGGCATCATCTGTGTGCTCTCGATGTGAAGGCTGTTCCAAAAAGTAGATAAGGTATGAGAGGCTGTGCTGCTTCGTGAATAACTAACGGCTGAAGGGCATTGTTAGGCACGATGCAAAGTGAAGTACCTGCAACCCCTTTAGCCGTTACTTTAGCCGTTATCACGATACAGAACTTAGTGCCTTATTGCTTTTATAAAACGGTTAGCATACAATAAAAATTTTAAAGTAAAAAAATATGTATTAGTGCAACTTTCATGAAGTAAAATCACTAAAAGCCTTTTGCTAGAAAAAAAAATGGTCCCTGACCGTGAATAGCAACAACGTTCCAATGTGTAATCAAATAATCTGTATAATCATATATTCGCTGTATAATCAGCGAAAGCTCAAATAAAAACAACATAGGAACCGCAGTGTTATGCAGTGATAAATAGAACCATGGGATGAAGAAGTCATAACCGTGTTTTATCTAACACAGTCTCATCCCAAGACATCATATAACTGACGTCTTGGGACGTCTTTTGACCATACGTCAACATCCGCCGTTTTAGGGTACCCTTTAACGTCAGTTACATGACGACCCTGGGACGTCATACAACTGATGCTTTTCCTTTAACGTCAGTTAGGTGACGGGGTAGGTTTAGGTCTGGGGTAGGGTTAGGATCCGATAACGTCATCTAACCGACGTTAAAGATTACCCTAAAACGGCGGATGTTGACGTATAGTCAAAAGACGTCCCAAGACATGAATAAAGCACAACTATTGACCAAACAGAATCAATGATCGGAACTAACCGTTGAATAAATATAAATAGAGAATGGCTTTATACTTGAATGATTATTCAACATGGGCTTATTGGAAAAATGTGCCTGTTCAAAATTCACTGCAGATTCCAGCTTAGTGGCAGTAAAACACCAACTTTTCACTCAAATTATGATTACAGGAGTAGGATATTGAGCCTGTGTGCTGTTGCTGTAAGAACCATAAAGACATAGAAATTAATAAAAAAAAGAACCACACATTTAATGCAAAATCCCAACATTATAAGGAAAACTGAACGAAATAAAACAGAGACTCCACATTGAAAAGTGAAGACCGTGAAACGGTTAAACAGGATTTAATAATATATGACATGTTAAGACTTCTAACATTTCCAACTGGAACGAAACGAGCTTTAAGACTGCCACATGCTTGCATCACAATTCTCACTCTTGGCCTCAGATTCACAGCATGTCACAACTACTTATTTGAACTGACAAAATACAGTGGTTATATTAACCAAAGAATTGTATTTTAAAGGTGAGTTTTCCATTCACGGCCAATCTAACCTTTGTGGGAGACGATTTCAAGAGCTCAAAGAAAAAAAACTTTGTGGGTGATCTTGTTGTTTCAGCCTACAAACAAACTGTTGCCTCTCACCCCCATCTTTTCAAACAAGCACGAAACCTTCATGCCTTTTGGCCTCGACTGCCTGGTGGGTGAAAAATACTCACACACCCTTATGCCATTTGGCTACAGAGTTCATGATACGCTCACTCTCACTTGCTCACTGCCTTTAACTGCCAGAGCTCAAATCGGCAGAGATTTTGCAAATGCATTACGTCACAGAGGCAAACTGGCTGCTTAACTCCTTCTGGCACTGGGGAACTGCACGTGTTGCTTCCATCTTTGGCGCTTTCCATTTTATGGACTGCTGTAAGACCTCCAATGACAACGTAATGGTGCCATCCAAGTAAATCACAGGTGTATCCACAAGCCAACTGGCCCAGATCCCAAAGAAACACAGAGCAAATGGCAGAACCTTGTAATAAAATAGCTAACACCAGTAGTTGCAATAAGATTCGTCTAGACGGCAGTCATTTACACTCTGATTCTCAGTATTGTAGGAAAGCAGAATGTATAAAATAACCAATTTTTCTGTTTTCATTTAGTCGCTCTAAAATTCAAGGTCTAAAGATAAGCAAAACATTTCTCCAATAATGCAGACAGTTTTACAGTGTATATCAGAGAGATGAAATGGATGAAGACATGGCAAGAGTTGCAGCTAATATTCGTTCGTTTCATCTACTCCAAATATCTACTTCCAGTTTTTTGTCTTGACAGTCTTTATATGCATCAAGCTGACAAAACTAGTTCAAAGAAAGAGAAGGCAAATTATTCTAATCATGTAATTCTGATCTTTAAAATGGTCCTTGGTTCTTGGCTGTTTTTGCTTGGCTTGGGATTTTCAACTAATTTTCATCATGTCAGGGTTAGTGTAGGATGCCAAAGACATGATGACTTAAATATAATTGTTGTTGTTGTGTTTTTTTTGTTTTGTTTTTTGTTTTTCAAAAACTCAACTTAAAAGGACAAAGGCAAACTCGCCAGAACTTCAGTACACACTCAACCACACATTGACGACAACCAACAAACACCAAGGTAAAACACAGGGCTTAAATGAACAGGGACTAATGGGATAATTAACAGAACACAGGTTAAAGGAATTACTAATTAAACAGACCGGGAAACACTGAAAGGACTAAACCAAAATCACAAAGACAGGGAGACAAGATCACAAACGAACTAATAACAGGACTAAACCAAAATCACAAAGACAGGGGGAAATAACATCACAAAACAGAACTAAACACATCGAAAAACGTGACACATCACGATGAGCCAGAGCCATAAAATAGTTTGTCTGTATAATTTCACAGACCGATTCACAATCAGTGCTTTATATAACTATGCTGCTCTGATAAGTATCAGTATATTGTGATTTATTTTTACATTTATAATTAAGAAAATACTGTGAAACAAAATCACCGTGTTTTTAGGTTTTAAATTTTAAATCAAGTGAATGTTATATGAGCAAACTCTTCTGCAATGGAAAATGTGGTGTAAGTGGTAAATAAGTGTATATGACCTATTTAGGCTATTTTGTTGTAAGTGGATGTGTTATTATATGGTCAATACATAAATCCTTATGGGCATGGCTATGAAAAATACTTCATAATTGCTAGGGTTATTATGCATTAATTTACTCATCTCAATTGCACAAAAAACAGATTCGGTATTTCTCAAAACAAATAAAAATGCATTTCCAGAATATTACACAAACCTGCAATAATTAAATATGTTAAAAAGCGCAAATACTTTATGTATTTAATCTCTTTCTTTAAAAAGTAGCAACCCACAACTGAACTTCATCAAAAAGATTTTTATCCAAGCAGGCCTTCATCATGTCATCATGAGAAATAAGTGGATTAATAGCCTCTCCTGTCTCCTGTGACAGATGCTCTAGTACAGGTGCTGGCTACAAGAGGCCTAAATGATATAACACAAACACTTCATAAATTAAAGATTCTGACACTTCTATATAAAGCTGCTGTCTTGTCTGTGATACTGATTACTGATAACACACTCCCCCTCTCATGTTCTATTAAGCAGATTGAGAGGTCTTGCGTTGATACGTTGCCCTGATGGCCCCATATCTTGAAGCCTGAAGATATGACATGTCAGCAAAAGCTTCACAAAGATAAGAACTCACAGCTTCATCTACTTACATGACTGATAGTGAAAGTTAAGGCTACAGCATACATTTCCGATGCCCATCATTTGAAAGTTTAAAAAACATTGCATTTTTGCGAAGAATCAGTATAATTAGGGTCCGAGCATCGATAGTGAGAGGACCCTATGAATGTCTCAGTTTATTGCTATTTGTGATTGTTTCCTTGTTCTGAGTTCTATTTGGATTTACACTTGTTATCTTTTTGATGTCCATTGCAGAATATTGCATGTTATTCCATATTGTTTATTAGTCATTTCCAGTCCTCTCATTTGATTGGCCAAGCATTGTTTCCAGATTGCTGATATTTAGCATAATACCTTTGAGATGTTTTCAGTTTTTAACAATCAATCAATTACCCATGAATAATTATTTTATGCAAAACAATTTGGGTTTTTGCAGTTTCATTCAACTCTCTAACTCTCTCTCTCTCTCTCTCTCTCTCTCTCTCTCTCTCTCTCCTTTTTTCAGGAAATCTGGTGTCCTGCTGGAATATTCTGTGCATGAGAAACTGAACTTCCCATTGCACAGTTTGCTTCTCCATTAGTAGTCAGCTGGACTGCGGAACTCAGAGGTGACCATGATGAACTTAATTGGCATGGCAGCTTAACCGCTCTGCGCGAGTGAAAAATAGGCAGTCAGTGGAAATGAAGCAGCTTGTGTTTTTGCTTCACTTTTTATCAGACCATTTACAACAATCTTTTGATTTGGTGGAGTAGCTGTACTTGTAGCGTTTTATTGTTTTAGTAGATATGTTTTCTATATCCTGTAAAATATTCAGTCTATGCACTCCATTTCCATAATGCTCCATAGAAATAAATGGAGTATATCAGTATGTTGTTATAAGTACAATGACACAGCGATAAATATGGCACCTGAGATCTTGATACCGATGCATGACGTTATATGCACTCTAAAGACCACACTCAAACCATAACTATTTATCTTTAACATCATATGGCATATTCCAGCAGGAGTATTTATGTGTTTCAACCATGCATTATGAGGATGGGCCAAATATCAGCAGCCTTGGGTTCTGGCTAACATTTATGTTTTTTTCTTCTATAATTGTCTTTGAATGGTATAAAGTATGCATTTGGCAAATATAACCTGTTCTTAAAAAGTTGCAAACATAATGTATTGCTGGAAGTAAAAGGACAACTTTTAAATGAAAGTGTTAGAAATGTCATTAATGACTCACCCTCATGTCGTTCAAGCCCGTAACAGCTCTGTTCATCTTCGGAACACAGTTTAAAATATTTCAGATTTAGTCCGAGAGCCTTCTGTCCCTCCATTGGAAATGTATACACGGTATACTGTCCTTGTCCAGAAAGGAATAAAGACACCATCAAAGTAGCCCATATATGACATCAGTGGGTTAGTTAAAATACTTTGAAGCATCAAAAATACATTTTGGTCTAAAAACAATAACAAAACTTTGACTTCATTCAGTATTGTATTGTCTTCCAGTTCTGTTGTCAATTCGCTTCAGTGACGCTGATAACGTGTATCTGCAGCTTCCGTGTATTTGGGTTCAAATAAACATGGCTGGGCAAAAAAAATGCAAGTCTTCCTCTGTATCGAAATCCTTAAACATGTTTGCAAAGATTGTTTTGTTTACAGTGTGTCTCTCCCTCTGACTGTAAGCAAAGCTCGGGCGCACTGGATAACATGTCAGCAGCGTCTTACCTCAGCAGTATCACTGAACACGGATTGACAACAGAACTGGAAGAGAATAGAGTGCTGACTAAAGTCATATTTATTCTATATATTTCTTTTGTCATGATTTTCTGCATCTTTTATAAACTAATTAGATGTTGTTGTTGAAGTTAACTCATTGAGAAAGTTGAGAAAATGTGACCAATACCATATGATAACACCTACTACAATGGAAAATGATTCCGGATTTTTTTTTTATAGACAGTGGCATCAATTATATTATTACATTTATGCATTTATTCTGAAGTTTTTAACATGATAAAAAATACATATTTTCATAAATAACACTATACTTTGTATTTATTATTTTCAGGCAAAAAGGAACACATCAGTCAAGTCAAAAAAAAATTCTAAATGACAACAGTGGGAAAGGTAAGAAGAGGGAACGAGACCATGCATCAATGCTATGGGAACACCCCTGCATAAGTGTGTCATGAAGCACGTATGGAATCAGTTGGAGAAACAGAATGTCATAGGCGGGTGACGTCATCGACCAGGAAATATAAAGCACCCCCAAAACAAAAGCACGACAGCTTCTGTGCCTTTAGCAAGCACCATGTGAATCATTAAAGTGTTTTTGTCTGTCCTTAGTTGCCACTAGGCAGTAGTTTTTCACTATAAAAATATATATATATATATATATACTGTATATGAAGAGTTCAGATGCAAAAGCCTCTAAGTGCCATTTGAAATTTTCTTCAAAAATGATCATTTTTTATCAAGCTTGTATATTTAAATTCAGTAATTTCACTTTAATGGCATTGAAGATTACCTATTAATTGTCATTTAAGTGAAATTACTGAACTTAAATTTACAAGCTTGATAAAAATGATCATTTTAGAAGAAAATTTCAAATGGCATTTAGAGGCTTTTGCATCTGAACTCTTCATATATATAATTTTCCCCTTAGAACGGTCCTCTCCAGCCGAGCACTCTTTGAGGAGAGTGGTTCGGTCCACGATCCTCGCGAATCGGGTCTCGCTTTTGCCGAGGCAGAGTGGTTCTGACATTCGTGGGGATCGCAGATGGATCTAACAGCGGGGTTTAAAACAGGCTGATTTATTAAAAGATATTAGCAAGAGTAAGGAGGTTAGTGCTGACACGATTCGAGAGTTGCGTCAAGCAGCAGATTTGTGTCTTCATGCCACCAAGGAGACGGCCAAGTCAGTGGGTTGTTCTAAGGCAGCTCTGGTGGCCACGGAGAGGCACCTTTACTTGAATCTTTCTGGGATCAAAGAAAAAGATAAAAAAAATTCTTCTTTCCCCTGCTGGCCAGTGACTCAGTTAACTCTGTCAGGTTAGGTTTAGATATTAGGTTAGGTTAGGTTTAGAAACGATAGGTTTCAAGAAGAGAAAAAGCAGGCACCAGTGTTCCAGAAATTCCTTCCACTCTGTGTTCAGGTCTCAGGAACTGCTGGGCGGGATCAATCCTGGCCGCTGACAAGCTCCTCACATCGGGTGCAGCAGAAACAGTGTCGTGTCTCATGCTCCCCCACAGTAAGAATGGGACGCAGTGTGGCGCTCTCAGGCGAAGCCTTCGAAGGGTAAAACTGATCTGTGGACAGTTCTTATTGCTCAGAAGGCTTTGAAGAAGTCCTGATGCCACCAGTGCCAGGATGCTGAGGGTAGTCCCCACTCAGATCCGAGGTTTGTCACGATAGATCTAAAGGATGCCTACTTCCACATTTCCATACTTCCACAACACATGAAGTTCCTGAGGTCAGCTTTCGGGGGCGAAGTATACCAATATTGTGTTCTTCCTTTTGGTCTAGCCTTGTCACGCTGCACATTCATGAAGTGCATGGATTCAGCATCAGTTCCACTGCACCTCCAGGGCATTCGTATCCTAAACTATATTGATGATTGTTTGATTCTAACTCAATTGGAGCATCAGGCGGTTCTGCATCAAGATGTCGTTCTCACCCACATTAGGAAGTTGGGGTTGGAAAAGCATGTTATCTCCATCAGGGAGGACCTCTTTTCTGGGAGTTATGTGGAATTCGACGACAATGCAGGCATGCCTGTTGCCCGCTCGTATTGCTTCGATTCTCTCAGCAGTAAAGCAAGTGAAGCTAGGCCAGCTGCTCACTGTAAAGCAGTTTCAGAGACTGTTAAGTCTGATGGCATCAGCGTCCAACGTTGTATCTTGCGGCCTGCTGTACATGAGACCTTTACAGTGGTGGCTCAGGACCAAGGGATTCTCCCCGAGGGGAAACCCGCTCTGCACAAGCAAAGTCTCGTGGCGCTGCCTTTGTGCTCTGGTCATGTGGAAAAAACTTGGGTGGTCATGAGTGGTCGCCCAGCCCAAGGTTTGTGACTGTGGGCTTAGCCTCCCATCCTCCACTCCAGACTTCCGTCCACGAGAAAGTTATATGCCCTGAAGTGGAAAATTTTGACTTCATGGTGTGGTGAACACCATTGGCCCAGTTAACTGTCCAGTGGGTGCAGTGCTGGAGTTCCTGCAGGAGTGTTTCTCCACAGGGTTATCCCCCTCCACAGTGAAGGTGTACGTGGCGGCACTTGCTGCTTACCACGTCCCTTTAAGTTTTCTTCGAATTGAAGAAGTTTTTGAGAAATTCATCACTCTAAAAACTTTTTTTCTTGCTATGTCATCTCTCAAGAAAATTGGAGACATTCAAGCACTCTCGGTTTCTACCCCCTGCCCAGAATTTACGCCTGGCATGGTGAGGGCTTTTCTCCACCCTAGACCAGGCCACGTTCCTAAGCTTCCTACTAATATTGTTAGACCTATAGTTCTGTAGGCCTTTTGTCCTCCTCCATTTTTGACGTCAGACCAAGAGAAACTTAATCTGCTCTGCCCTGTTAGGGCCTTAGATCCTTATGTCCACAGAGCTGCCCTGTGGATTAAGTCTGAACAGTTGTTTGTTTGCTTTGGACCACCCAGGAAGGGGTGTCCTGCATCTAAACAGAGGATGAGCAAGTGGGTGGTCGAGGCCATCTCACTTGCTTACGAGTTGGCTGGTCAGCCCTCACCTTTAGCTGTTCGAGCTCAGCCGACTGGGACTATGGCTGCTTCTAAAGCTCTATTGTCGGGAGTTTCCATTAATGATGTTTGTGATGCGGCAGGATGGTCCTCACCGCACACGTTTGTAAGGTTCTATGACTTGGACCTCAGCTCCACTCGCAGGTGCTCTCGTCCTCTGTGCGCTCTGATTTCACATGACGGGCACTTGTTCTTATGGTGAAGTGGGTATTAGTGTTCCCACAGCGTTGAGTTACCTTGAAAGGGAACATCTCGGTTATGTATGTAACCCTAGTTCCCTGCGTCATTCTGCCATTCTCCCTGCATGCCCACTAGCACTTGCTTAGGCCTATCAGAAGCTGTCGATCTTGTGTTTTTAGGGTGCTTTATAGTTTCCTGGTCGATGACGTCACCTGCCTAGGATGTTCCATCTCTCCATTGGACTGATTCCATACATGCTTCATGACGCACTCACGCAGGGGCGTTCCCACAGCGTTGACGCAGTGTCTCGTTTCATCTTCAGGGAACTAGGGTTACATACGTAACTAGACATAATTATGGCTTTAGGAATGATGATTTCTTGTCTTTATTTATTTATTTATGTATTGTTCATATATTAGTACTAACTGAAAGTTAGTTGGTTAGTTAGTTCATTTGTTTGCTTGTTTGTTTGCTCATTCATTTATTAATTTGCTTGCTTGCAAAATCTGTCTTTTAGTTTTGTTGTTAGAACATAATAGAATTAATGGGAGTGCATTGGTGCAGAGTGTATAACCACAAGCAGAGCATACTGTGGAGTAAGTTGTATTGTCTCTCCATATCTCCCATATTTCCCTCTATGATGGCAATGCTCATGTGCATTGAGGTGACGGGGTTAAGGATCACTATGTCGAAGGATGATGTCAAAGAAAATGAAGGAACCTCCTGTTTATTTATACTGACAGATCCCAGGGATCCTCATGCAGTCTTGCCCTTCAGCTACAGCGGGACCCTCCTCCTAACAGCTGTTCCAATCTGTGTTTCCTACTCTCTTATCTCGAGTCAAATGTTCAGGTCACCCACAAACAAGCTGCTATCAGCGTCCCACTGGAGGACATGATGTCATCATCAGGCTTTCCTTATTTGCCAGAGTTATGGATGCTACGTATTAATTCCTTCTTGGGGACATTCTGTGACAGTGACTTTCAACTATGTTTTCTTTAATTTGGGGATGATTTTCCTTCTTTATTTCTAGTAAGTGATGAAGCAATGAGTTTTATCTCACCCATCAGGCCAGCTCTCCATATGACCCGAGTGGGCTGGACCCAACTCTAGAGGTTTTCTATTAAGAGGATTTGAAATTGAGAAGTTCTGCTATAGAAGCCATCATTGTCAAAGAAACAGAAAGTAAAAGCATGTTTCTCCCAGACAGCAATACATATCAAATGTGACACCATATAAACAATGTGAAATGCCTCCATCATGCGTATGTGCCACAGCATCAACCTGATTAAATTAAATTTCACAAATAATTACAAAGAAATGACAAGTTAAATGTGAAAATTGAAGTAGAAAGACTGAAATACTATATTCTTGTAAAATGTACTTATTGGCTGTTGGGGTAAACATGCAATATATTTACTACTCATTAAGCTTTGTTCAGCTTCATTTAGATTTCAGATTTTTAAAACAAATCATCCATAATTATTATCCACAAAACATAAGAGCAGGTCAGTGTTGGGCCACTTATGCAGTACACACCACTTTAGGACGCTATTATTTCACAATGTAATGGCAAACAGGCGCTCGAGCCAAATAACTGACACCTGTTTTATATTTGGTTCTCCACATAGTGCATAAGAGTGACACTGCTGAAACCCACCAACCATATGTTTGCCACCTTTCAACACCTTTTAGTAAAACATGATTTTGTTGTTAGTTATGCAAAAACTAAAATTTCAACAGCACTTTACAATAAAAAACTTAAATCTTATTCAAATCACTTGTATCATGAAGCACTTCTGAAGAACGAATTTTATGTATTAACATATCCTACAAACATCACATTTTCACATTATTGGGCATCATGTACGATATGAGTGCTAATTGATGTGTATGCTCATTCAGTGACCTTCATTCACTGCAGACGGCTGTGGGACTCTTGAGACCAGCTGTATGATTATGTTGACTTGTTGCTGAGGTGTGGTCATAGTTACGGGTTTGATATCTAAGAAATGAGAGAATAAGTAGTGGAATAAAACCAGCTGCAAAACAGAAGTGTGATGTGTTTTCGAGGAAAGAGAAAAAAAAAGAGAGGATAATGACATGCAGATACAGAAATCAAAATCATAATATCATCATGCTTTCTCAGAGCATAGTTAAAATCCGTTTTTATATTCTGTAGTTTAGTAGTCAAAGGTTTCTCCATGTGTGTATAAATGGGTTGTCAGTGGGGCAAAAAGGTTGATTTCGCCAAACCACCCACACAAAATGTAGTCACATAAATTCCTTTACATGGAATAATAATCATATAAAACTCAAGGATTTTCATATCCCACACCACAGCTAGAGCTTCATTCCAAAGCATCGGGTCCCGGATGGCTGGTGATTGCGAGAGTAAAGTGTAACGTGTAAAGTGTTGTTTGGTTTTTTTTTCTTTGACTTATTTAGCATTATTTATTTAATATTTATTTAGCATATCATAATGAATTTGGAATCATTTGGAGTTATTCATAAAATAACTACACTGTAAAAAAATATTTTCAAGATTTGTTATCACAACATTTTTTTCTTTTGTAATTTATTTAGTTCAGATAACTTATTATTCTGAGTTTCTGATGATTAAATCAATCTCCTTCATTGTATTAACTCACTTTTTCCAGTTCAATCAACTTAACATTTTAAGGCAACCAGGTTACTTAATTTTTTTTTAAAGTTAAACCAACAATATTTTTTACAGTGTAGCTAACCCTTACAAAATATATATATATATATATATATATATATATATATATATATATATATATATATATATAAGTATGATAATAAGTTCACTGACACACTTCCAAGTATACCTAACAGTATAAAATTACTAAACTGTTAACTGAAAGTATATACTTAAAAGTGTACTTTCAAAAAAAGTATTTCTGCTGTTATACTTAAAGTATACATAAAAGTATGCTTTTAAAAGTGGGCCAATTTAGTCCCAAATAGTATTGAATTAGTACACTTACAAGTTTACTACTAGTACATTGATAAATAATTGCATGGGCTGTCAATAAATTAATGCTTTGTTACATCGTGCTATCTCGCAAGTCTTTCTGGTAGAACTTTACTGTATTTAATTAACTTAACTTGAAGGATTGTAAGCTAAATGTAGCATGTCATTGTTATATGTTTCATAATTGTATACAATAAATAATATATAGAGGAAAAAATCCCCTTTTAAAGCTCATTGACCAGTGTAAGAATTTTTGAGACTGCTAGAAAAAGAATCAGTCATAATCACCCAGGAACATTTTCCTCTAATGTCAAAAAACCTCACGAATAGATCTGGCTGTATTGACTTAAATCTTTCTTCATACCATAAAAATAATTTTCACAGGATTTCAAGAGAGTGTAACATCCACCCTACTGAGAAGAGAGAAGCGGAAGTGACTTGACTCAAAGAGATGTGCATGCTACACGTGCTGGCAGCGGGCTTAGTATTGATTGTTTACTCATACATCTCAGATTAGGACAACAAACCGGGATGTTTATGGGAAATATTTAGTGTTGATATACAGTCGCATATTCCTGTAATCATTCCATCAAGATCTATTTAATTACCTTTATGGCAAGTCAAACATCCTGTAATGAAAAACATGTTTGCGCATTCATTTTGCATTGTCTCTTGCACATGCACTGTTCCAAAGATCGATCGAGTCTCTGGCAAAGGCAGATTCTGAGAATCTCGCCATCGCTGTGGCTTCGCAACAACATTACCTCTGGGTCTGCTTTTCCATGAACCCCAGCGGATCTCACGGCCAACCGCAAACAGACTGGACAAGAGTGTATAGAAGTGTTTAACAATTTGCACGAATGGCAGTTTTTCAAATCACTGCAAATATACGAAACATGACTAATATCCCTGGTGATTCCATTGTTTTCCTTTCTCTCTCCTGTTCCAGTTATTCTAGTCTGCAAAATGCTGAAGAACACATTGAATAGGACCATCAAGATTTCGTTTTTGAATAAGATGAAAAGTCCTCATTTATCGTCTGATTTCTCTAGCTTTCTTTATGCTTCTTGGAAATCCAAGATCTGTTCTTGGAAAGTATCACTGTTACACCAGAAGAAAAGGAGCCCAATGTGTGTTATAAAATTACTGCTTTTAATAAATGAATTATTGCTACTTTATATATACTGGATGACATAGAGGAAATGAGCCATATCAACAACAATCATCAGCTTTTGAAAGCAATTTGGACTATAAATCTACTTCGATAAACTGAAACCCCCTTCAAAATTTTAACTGATTGTTGATAGTTCAACAATCAACTGATTGTTGATTGTTGTAGTTCGTCTAATTTTGAGGGAAATGAAGGGAGACTGTGGGGGACACAGTAGCTGATAATGTAATATTTGTTGGATTGCTTTAACCCTCTACTCAAGGATCCAACATTAACATAGCCAAATGTGAGTAAAGATTAACTTTGAAGAGTAAATGAAACCGAGTTACTGTCCCATTGGCCCGTGTCGTTTTAGGGAATTGTGAAATAATTCATGGTTGAAATTGCCAAGTACTAAAAAGTGCTTTGTTTTTCAATCTTTTGAAAGAGATTCAAACTGTTTACTGAACTTTTACCTCATTGGACAACCTGCAAGTTTACATATCAGTAGAAGAATATTCTTGGTGTTAAGCGTTACATCATGTTATGACAGAAGATAAATATAAAAAGGAAAAATCTGACACACAAACACACTATATATATATATATATATATATATATATATATATATATATATATATATATATATATATATATATATGTGTGTGTGTGTGTGTTTGTTTGTATTGTATATAAAGGATATTTGAATATAGTTTAGCTCTCCTCAATATAAAGCTTAAAATACACACACAGCAAAACTTTTTGAATTGTAAATTAGTGCCAAGCTCTTTTTAGTGTTGGCTTTAAACAGATTGCCAAGACCACTTAAGACTACAAAGTCAGAGGTGACAGAGCAGCAAAGATGAACCATTTTATCACCTTATTTTAAGGAAGCTAAAACGGGCCCGCTCCAGCTAAAGGAGGATTTGGGGTGATAGGGTTATGTAACGTGAGTAAGGACAAGTTTACACAGTAAGTGAGCAGAACTGGCATGGGATGACTAGGCTGGTTTTAAGACTTATTGGCAGCTGTTCAAATAATGCAGTAAACGGGTCATCAGACTAATTTAGAGTTTCCATGTAATACATTTGGAAGTTTACTTTATACATTAAAACAATGCAGCTAGTGGAGAAACATTGTGTGTCATTTCCATTTAGTTTGATTTGCTTGTCATAATACTCATCATTATTAGCCATTAGTTTCGTTTGTATTTCTGGGAAAATGATCTCTTGATCTCTTGATTATATTTCACTAACATGTGCCTTAACAGACCTGTGCTTATTCATTTTTCCCGCAATGACTAAAGCTGTCTGAGATTGAATTCTGAAGTAGCAAGATAACGGCACAGCAGGAAACTAAGAAACACGATAAAGATTTGTTTTGGTTGGCTCCCAGGACAGCGCTGAAAATAGAGGTTGGAAGGAGAGTAGAGCAGTGTCATACCTCTGTTTCTGTGTTGCATTTCTCTGTAGTCTCGAAAGGAATGAGTCTGTTCTACTTCTGCACAATGGAGCTTCTGATGACTTTTTACTCACTGGCTTTATAGATCTCTTGGAACTACAGACCCTTTAAATAGCAATGAACACAATTTC
Source organism: Cyprinella venusta (assembly GCA_038021265.1). Classification (NCBI taxonomy): domain Eukaryota; kingdom Metazoa; phylum Chordata; class Actinopteri; order Cypriniformes; family Leuciscidae; genus Cyprinella; species Cyprinella venusta. Next base: position 16,514,589 of record CM075874.1, on the reverse strand, counting down.
ACAAATGTTCCCTTTCTCCCTACCACAAGGAAAGCTAAATTCCTCTCACAAACCATCAATCAGAGGTGACACAGTCAATTAGCAATCATTTTAACTGCCAAATGACCATAGACCTACTTTAACATGTTGCATGCCGTCTAAAGTCTACATTAGCATAAATTAATTAGAGTTTATAAATTAATCAAATTCACTGGGGTTCTAAGCAATATCAGACTTTTCTTTCATTGTAAGAACAAAAAAACGTTTTTCAGAATTGGTTTTCAAACAAATTGCATGTACGATCCGTTTACTCAACAATGGGCAATATTATCGGTCATATTTCGAATGTTTTGATGATTTGATTGATTGATTGAATGATCTGTAAATGACCAAACCGAATAAATGAAAAATGAAAATGAAATATTCTTGTAATTTATGAGGATGTGTCATTTCACAGCATTGATGATTAAGTTGACACCGTTTTGGTCTTGTCTGAAAAATGACCCATGTAGATGTGAAATGTGGAATCCAATCTGCAGGGGAAGAAAAGAATGTTCTTCTCTCTAAAAAAAAAGAGAGAGAGAGAGAGAGAGAGAGAGAGAGAGAGAGAGAGAGAGAATGAGACATGAGAATGAGATAAAGAGACATTAAAGGAACATCAGAGTTAACTACTCCTCTCCTATTAACTTTTTTTTTTGTTCTTGCAAAATGCTAAGATTGTCCTGATGTTTGTATACCTTGCAACAGCTACGCTTCCCAGGGTCACTGTGGCACACACTCTATGTTGTTGTGTCTACTTTCTCCCAGTATTTCACATCATAGAGACACTTAAGTCAGGGAGGTTTTGACATCAGCTCTGAGGTGTTTGATCAAGTTCCAAAAAAACTCCATTCATGGAGATCCTGATTATGGCTCTCCACTCAGTACTGAGGTATGTGACCATTAAATCGAATTTCCTGCATATATGCAGTTGGGAATCTTTCTATTCCTGTTTTAGCCTTTTTATGAGAAGCGTGATAAAACACACTTTTATCAAATGATTCATTCAGAAATATTCCATATTTTACATTTTGATATCATACATTACCATATTCAGCATTTCAGAGATCTTTGTGACCCATTCCTCCTCACTAACAGCCAACCTCCCCCAAAAACTTAGCCATCCCATTTCCCAGAACTGGGTTTGATAATTCAATAGGAAGTTGGCTTTCTGGCTAATTTTCTAAATATCCTGTCCAGTCATCTTGCTTTTTGGCAAGTCTATGCTGGCCTATAGTGAATCCAAACTTATAACCAATAGCTTCAACTGGAGTCTTGAGATTCAATTATTATATAGTCTTATTATACAACGCATCCTCATAGGGCGTCATCTAACTGACACTTTTGACCATGCATCTATATTCAACGAACATAGCAACCTTTAGCGTCAGATGACGCGGGTAGGTTTAGGTCTGGGGTAGGGTTAGGGTTAGACCACTAGGAGGCGCGTATCATATTGACACTAAATGGTGCCTTGTGCGTCCGATGTTGACGCATGTTCAAAAGAGTCAGTTAGATGACGCCTTGGGATAAGAACGGGCTGTATTATATCAATCCATCCACTTCGACACAAATGCCCATCTTCCCACCATCTTAGCCCACACATTAGAAACCTCCATCATTTCATTATCTATTTATTAATTTGTTAACTGTAAGTAATTCTCAAATTAGTTTCTAATTTCTTACACGTGTCTGATTAACTTATTACTCGCATGTAATTATTCACCCTCTCTCCATCCATCTAATCATAATCATCCATCCATTTTGCTCCAAGGGGTACCTTCTCTTTGCTGTAATATTCTTTGGGACTTCATGTGAGTAGAGTACCCTCATACAACATAGCCTTAAAAGCCCTCAACCAAAGGGGACCCACGGCGAGCTGCTTTCACATCTGGAACCATTTATCTATCCAGGCGGCAAACAATACAGGCAGTATGAATGTAGGTCAACTTAAGGAGAGGTGAAAGGCACACTGTTTCTGGCTAATAATGACTGTCTCAGCCTGAACGGAGCTCATATAGTCATAGAACAGACTGACCTAACGGTAGAGACACCATGACCAAAGGTACAAAGTGACCACAGAGGGGTGCTGGAAATTCAAACCCTAGATAGTTATTTTAATGGAGGTCTGGTGTTCTTGATCAATTGTAAGTTACCTTAACATATATGGTTAACAGTCCAATGCAGTGTTAAATCAGAAGCTATTAAAAATCTTTTGTATTTCAATTGAAATACAAAATAAAAGCTGAAATAAAATCAAATATAAACATCAGATGAAAGATATAATTTTAATTAGAAATATTGCATTGGCAACTAACTGAAACATGTTTATATTGAAGTATTAAGACAAGTAATATTAATGACAAAATCACATTACAAAATTACTAAAACTCAAACTAAAATGAAAAGGAAAACTGGAAATATAAAAAGGTAATTATGATGTTTATAATTCATCATAAGTATTCTACAGTAAAATTCAGTAAATTCTATTATAGTTTTTCAACATATACTGTATATGAACGATAATCAAGAAGACAGCATTTTTACATAAAAAAATTGTTAAAAAGGAAATTCTCAAAATTATCTGTCTTACATATATTTGTTAATATATAATTTTAATAGTCATCTCTCTTCTCACTTCTCAAGCTGTCATTAGGGTGTTTTATTTTTTTGTTATAAAAAAAAATCTGTCTGAAAATTAGAAAAAAAATTGACTGCTTTAAAATACTAAAGACAAAGTCCTTTGACTAGAATAACCTCATCATTTGGTGACCGTCACCTTTTCAAAGAGGTGCTGCAAGGTTCATGATATAATATTCTTATAAATGTGTACCGTTTATGGTTTCATGAGAAGGCAGTACCATATTCAGTGTGATGACAAAGTATTGCTTTAAACTGCAGTACCAGAAAGTTTGATTTTCAGATATTAAAACACTCCCTCTCAAAGTCCGTCTGCGTCATACCTCTCCAAAGAATACGCAGATAATACACATCCTGACTCATCAACAATACATGTCCTTTCATGATTTAGCTCAGTTTCACTCGACCAACATGATTTATGATTTGGTAAAAGCAGAGCAATACCTTGCCAGAGCTTTGCTTTGGGAATTCAATGCACCGACCATTCTGAACCAATTAATGGCAGGGTGGGGGTAAAATACAGCACATCTGTTGGCAATATATCCACAAACGTAAAAAATGAATCAAAGTTGTCCCCTGTTTTGAGGGACATTGATGTTCTTTGAGAAGACTTGTGAAAAAGAAGTACACTATTGTAATTGTATATTAACCCTTTAGTGTCTTTGGTGACCCAGGACATCATTAACTATACTCTTCATACATTTTTTTTAATTTAAACATCAATCTTCTTAGTATTCTCATTATATTATAATATAACAAAAACATAAAAATATAATTATAATGCCTGTTTTCCCATTTTTTTTTTTGTAAAGAGTTTATAGGGTTTCTAATGATGACCCAAGGTAAGTATAGCCTATACATTTTTGCACAACACTATGAATCTTTGATGACTGAACAAGTGCCATTCAACTTTATTCCACAAGGTGTCAAAGTCTGATACACAATAATGAAGTGGCGTTTCACTCATAGTTACCGCAAGCAGAAAACAAAAGAATATACAAGTATCATCAGCAAAACTTGAAATGGCTCAGTGATTTACTGCAGAGCAAGCACTTTTATCATGGATGGATGTGCTTTGATGGACTTCCAAAAAAATATACTGTACCCATTGATGCGCATTATCAAACTTGGAAAAGTCAGGACATTTTTTAATAAAACTCCAATTAAATTCGTCTGAAAGAATAATGTCATAGGCTACACACCTAAGATGGCGTCAGGGTGAGTAAATCATGGGCTAATTTTCATTTTTGGGTGAACTATTCCATAAAGGGGCTATACGTAGAATCCAAAAACCAAAGCGACACAAGTGGCCGGTAAGTGATCTACAGCCTGCAACTTTCACTCGTCCACTTGTAACGTACAAGACACTGAATATGACTTATTAATTGTTATTTATTGGTCTCCGATATACAGGTACTCACATTGAAGTTCTTTTTCGTCATTTGTTCAGAAGTAGATGAAGTTAGAAATACGTTTTCAGCAACATACTGCTAACGAACACCTCAACACCATCCACACTGCTAAATGATGTTTAGATGAATATGTAAAAAAAAAGTGCTGTGTGCTTTACTCTCAATAACAAATTAAACGCAAACACATTGCTTTCAGTATAAATGTAAACTATAGTACATTTTCATTTAATTGTAAATAGCATGCAGTTAAACATCTGAGAACATTTTAATAATACATTGTTTTATACAGGTTCATTAAAGTGTTTTTTTTTTTCAGATTGGCTATTTCAATTTAAAGTTTAAACTACAATAGGTTGTTGGAGAGTTTTTGTGTCAATCAAGGAAAAAGTTTGAGCTGCAAGTCCTGTCATCAGTTCTGTATAACATGTAGAACAAAATTATTTTGACATGCACACTCTGTCACAAGATGAAGACGAAGGTACTTATTTTAATACAGAACGTTTAACAGTGCGTGTGAAACAGACAACACACAAACATCGACCGACAACTGAATGGTGAAACAACTTGAGCAACTTGAACACACACACACAGTGATGGCGAGATGATAACGAACAGGTGTGATGATCTGAGCAGTGTCCATGACAACTGATGACTGGCGGGAAACTAACACAAACACAAGTGACTGAAAATAACAAGTCAAAAGTCCATGAAAACAGAAACTAAGAACAAACAAAACTTAAGACCAGTGACACCCTCGGTGTCTTGTGTATATTATGCATCATACATTCATCATAAAGGCTTTATTTAACCTCTGAACAGATGTGTTGGCAGTCGATTTGCTAAACAAAGCACTGATTTCTCCTCTTTTAGCTCCATCATGTTCTTTTGGCCCTCAAATTGTATTAGAACTGTATGCATCAACATGAATAATCAACCATAACAGTTTATTTAATTTCACAATTAAAATGTTTGGCAATGGTGCAGCAGTTCTCAATTTGCAATTTGGCCCTTTTTTCTTTCACCTTCTATAATGAATGGATCTCTTAGACCTCCATTTCCCTGATCCGTAACAATTTAGTTGGATTCCAGGGTTTTGAATTTCGACTGCAAGAGCAGTTCCAGGTCACTCGTGTCACCGGGAGAGTCAGAGAACGAGAGTACCTGCACGTCTGTCATGGCGCCACATGCTCTGAGTACACCCTGCTGAGACAGACGCCAGAAATGTCAGGAACCCAAGTACTGCTGTGCTTAAAGCTCCTGGTTTTAAGACCTTTAACTTCTGCCAACCAGCATCTGTACTGTGAGAATCCTGAACGTTTGCTTTATGCTGACTCATACAATAAAAAGATGCATCCCTGAATGAATCCCTGAATATGACGTCCTCGTCCTGTCTTACAGAAAATTTGTTCCTCAAACTTGACATCTTCTAATATATCCATGTTTGATTTGAGATATACAATAGTAGAGAAGATTTTCTTTGAATAACAACTTGTGTTAACCTCTTTCTCACTTTAAATAAATTTTTATGCTAAATTATGGACTGTGAGAATAAATTAATAAATAAATAATGAATAAATATCATTTATTTAATTTAATAAATATATTAAATTATTAATTGTATGGGTGAACTAACCCTTTAGTAATAATAATAAATTATTAAAATTACAAATTATAACAATAATTTATATGATATGTTTATATATTATTAAAATAAATACAATATTTATCTATATATTATAATAATCTTTTTTTATTCATAATAAAAAAAATTATAATCTAATTACATAACAATATAGCCTATAATAAAATGGTAACTCTTTATATTGGTTGTCCAGTTTAGATATTCTACTGACTGAGTAATTCAATATATTATATAATAAAATAAATATTATTGATGTATTTCTAATTAAATTTTTTGTGTATTTAAAATGGCCACTAAAAGTAAAAAAAAAAGATAAGTTAGTTCTTAAACTGTACTGATTGGATAATCTGACCATGACATAGTCATGGAATTCTTTTGGTCAAATGTTAATCATTCAGTAAATTGTTCATAATGTTTCTTCATTGGGCATAGAACGATACTAAATGCACATTTACCTTGAAAGATAAAACACATGTTTAGGTGGATCAAAACATTGTGTGGATGTAAAAACATTAACGAGAAGAGATTCCTTGGAATGTAAGTTCATATGCCCTGTGGCAGAGCAGAAGGGTAATTTATCAGTTATTCAACAGTTCTGTAATTATAACAAATCCTTGTGAGCTCACATGTGGAATAAACCTATTGAAATTAAAGGCAATCACAGTAATTGCCTTTCCAATCTATTACTGTATGTAACCGAGCACAGATGGAAGGGCAAGCCCTGGAGGTGTAGCCCCGGACCCTTTTGAGGAAAAGCCCCTCATCTTAATTATTATGTGAACCTCTGAACCCATGAGAGGTTTCAACACATTCTCATCCTTTGGCATCATATAGGTGACGCCATACGACATTTTGTCAAAATACTACACACATTGCACCCTTTAGCGTCAATATAACACACACTGTTATGGGGAGGTTTAGGTCTAGGGTAGGGTCTGCGTCTCATATTGATGCTAAAGGATGCCAGTCACCTATATGACACCTTGGGTTCTGAGTGTTATATTGACGCTAAAGGGTGCCATGTGCGTAGTATTTTGACGAAATGTTAAATGGCGTCACCTATGACGCCAAAGGATGAGAGTTTTCACGGGCTCAAAGTTTCCCGGAGACTCCAAACATAAAAGGCCAGCCCGTTCTTATCCCAAGGCGTCAACATCCGATGCACATGGCACCCTTTAGCGTCAATATGAGATGCGCCTCCTAGTGGTCTAACCCTAACCCTACCCCAGACCTAAACATACCTGCGTCATCTAACTGACGCTAAAGGTTGCCATTAGACGAATTTAGAATTTAGACGCATGGTCAAAAGTGTCACTTAGATGATGCCCTGGGATGAGAACGCATTGCAAAGGCATAAACTGAAGACATGCAGGTAACTGAGTTTTATGTTATTTTCTTTTTTTACTATAGTTTAAAATTAATGTGGGTTGACAGGGAATTTAGGAATAACGTCAGTAAGCACATTTGTTTATTTCATGCTTCAAATATTTGTACTTCTGTAATATCTGTATTCCAGAGCATTCAGCAGTGTCATTCACGGCTTTGATTCTGTCAGTGCCAAATCATGAGTGTTTGTTATACTTTCTCCTACTGAAGCAACAGATGTGGTTTGATGTTTGTGATGTGTGTACTATCCATTTTTCTTTTGAAGATCCAGAGGCAACCAAGAGTCAATGTCCTGACTGAAACTAGAGCGAAACATCTGGTGGAGTGTGACCAACATTGTCATCGTTTTTAAAGGAAGTCAAATCCTTCTGCTTTACACTCTGACTGACTGTGTGAAAACGAATTCATTGAATTTGCAAGACTGACTTATGCAAGGTCTGGGTGTATAATCATTCTATGAAAGCTACAATACTGTAGCTCTTGTGGTTGGACCACCAGAGCACACAATTTAGTTCTCTGGGATTTCTGAGTTATACAAACGTTCAGTTTTCGAAAAACTGTTCCACACGTTTTACTTTCTATTTAATCCTCTTTAATGTAGGATTTTCTGTATTTAAGAACGGATTATGGACCAGACCAATGGAGCCAGTTCCTGGACTTCAATTAGGTGTTACATTTACATTTTTGCATTTAGCAGGCGCTTTTTATCTATCACAACATACAAAAGAGGAGCAAAGCAAATCAGTTCATCAAGGAATCAACAATATTCATAATATAAAATGCAGATCAGTGCAGACAAAAATAAGTTGTTTTTTGTGTGTCTGTAAGATAATTTATTAATATTTATTATTAATATGATTTATATTATTTATACTAATTGGTCCGTATAATGTATCATTAACATGAATATAATTTATGAAAAAAAAAATCTAATTTTTGATTGGTCATTAAATGGGTTGGTAGCTTTTCTCTTGTATTTCATGACTAATCATTTACCAGTCATCTACCTTACACAATTCCCTTCATATTTTCACATAGAATGCCTTCCAAAAATGTTTTTAGGGCAGCACTTTGAGTCATTGATCAGACTGGAGAGCAGTGGGAGATGCATGTTCCTCTCATATCCTGTGTTTAGTCTTACATGTGTAGTCTAAACCAGGCTTGCCCTGACCCTGAACACTCAAAGCTCCCATGGGAAAAGCAGCGCCACCGAAGATTTCATGCTGAATGCATCACATACCTGGGTACAGCCAACAGACCTGTAAAGTTGTTCACTGTTTGTCATCAGTCTAACACCAGGCTCTGAACTGTAGGCCTAGTTATATCATATCTTCACTCCTTTTAAAAAGAAAAACCCACACCTCACAATGGAGACACTATGTTGGACTGTGTTTGAGGTTTGGATGAAGCTAATACAGGAAATGTATGGAGAGATTTGCTCTGATGCAACTTTGTTTTGATTAGCATAAGAGGCTTTATCTTCAATAACTATGTCTGAACAATAGCCTTAAGAATACACTTTAGAGAGAAATTCATTGTTCCCTAAACAATACTCACCGAGTTTTACCACATTTGGTAAACACTCTTTTGGAACAGATTCATCTATGTTGCTTTATTGTGTCCATGGATTTATGGTTAAGTACACATAAAAGAGGAAAGACACGCACAACTTTTGCCACAGTATTTAAAGGGATACTCCACTTTTTTGGAAATAGGCTCATTTCACCACTCCCCCAGAGTTAAACAGTTAGGTTTTACCGTTTTCGAATGTATTCAGACGATTTTTTTTTGTGTTTTGAAGAATATCAGCAACCAGACAGTTTCTGGTCTCATTGACTTCCAGAGTATATTTTTTTCCTACTATGGAAGTCAATGAGACCAGAAACTGGTTACTGATATTCTTCTAAATATCAGAAAATCTGCTGAATGGATTTGAAAACGGTAAAACTCAACTGTTTAACTCTGGTAGAGTGGTAAAATGAGCCTATTTACAAAAAAAGTGGAGTATCCCTTTAAGAATAAAACAACAGACACCAAATGATCTAAGCGTATTAAAATGTGAACTGAAAATAAAATAAATAACATTATTGAGTACATAAAAAATCATAAGAGTCAAAAGAAGTTGTGGCTATACACTATATAGGACTTAATTATGCCGGGTTCAGACACAATATTTTTTGTCTGTTACGATAGTCACTGTGTCAGATGCGATTTTGACTCCTAAATGTTTGTCGCGTTGTGGGCAAGAAACATGTCAGACTGCACATTGCTTCCTGACCGCTCATCGCTTATCGTATTAAACAAAGTGTTTGATGTCAAAGACTGACAGACTGACTTCCATTAACAAGAATGTAAACAAACAATGGCTACCGAAGCAGCGTGTTAGCTTAATGCTAATTTTCGTTTAAAATGCTAACTATCGTTTTCCAGCATTTATCTTTTTTCACTCTGTTGTGGTTGGCCCTTGAGTTGTCCCTTTACGATGTTTGGACAAATCGTACGAATTCGTACAAGTGAGGCCATACGAATTAGTAAGAATTAGACACTTTTTAATCATTTGTCGAATTCATATGAATTGGTCGTGAGATAGCATAGGAACCCGCCATTACTCTCAGTGAGACTTGGTGGATCTGCAGGCAAGTATAGTTCAAATTAATGAAAAAATAATAATTTATTTTAAGTGCCGGCCAAAGTTCCATATCGCACCTTTAAATTTAGTCTTTCTATTATTCTTAAGTAATTGACATTTTATTTACAAACGTCAGAGCTATTAACCTGTTAGAATCAAAGTCACATTCATTTACAAGGGATGTTCTGATGATCATGGCAAAATGATCTCATCAAATGACAAGCAAATGTTGGATAAGAGTATTATAATTGGGCATAAGAAAAAAAAACATTTGGATTTACAAAAATATTAATCTGTAGTAAACTGCATCCTCCACAGCCTCAGAACCATCACACAAGTTGTGATTCAGCACAGAATTTGAGGGTGTATTTACGATGGATAATCCATCAATTATTTGCAAAATGGGATGGTCCAGTTCTAAATCTTTTGCTTAGTGTGAAACAAGACACAAGGTTCAAATCCCAACCTCCCTCCAGCCACATGTTCTGTTGCATGGATCTTCTCCAGCACAAGGAAAAGTTTACTCTGCAGCACTTGGCACTATAATTGAGGACACATTCTGTGCTGCTTATATGGAGCCAGTTAAATGTGCTGCTGGCACTGATGGCCTGATACAGTAATGTTTTAGCAGCTGATAAGCCAATAGCAACACTTAACCATAATCCACATTTGCATGCTTGGAATAATACGACTTCCTCTGCCACTTCCCCCTTTTTCTTTTAGTAAATAAAAAAACGCATGAGTCAAAGAAGGTTTGTTTTCAGGTCGGCCTTTTTGTTTATTTTCCCAGAGTTTGTGTAAGTGAGAGTAAGAGAGAAAGGAGACTGTGATACTGCAGGGTGCTATAACTCAGCTGAGCTACAGGAAGAGGTGAAACTACTGGCGCGCAGCATGTAGCATGAGTAGCTCAATCACTCTATTTTATAGCAACAGCAGGAAATTCATTCTTACGACTTGAGTGGGTAAATGGCCTTGTACAGATATGTAGAGATCTGGCCTTTAAAAAAATATATGGGGTGGGGTAAAAATCAGCTTAATTAATGAAATGTCTTCCTTACTTGTGCAACACACTTTCGCTTGTTCTGTACTGCTTCTACAGAAACAAATGCAAGTCTCAACATTGATTACATCATTGCCGGTTGTGTGATGACCTGAAATTAAAGACCAATGTTTGAGGCACTAAAACATTCAGTAGTTGGCCAGCAGGGAGCCGGAAGTATGTGACAGAGCCTTTGAAGTCCTCTTGCCTTGGCTTTGACAAATCAGACCAACGTCCTGTCTAGTTCCTCCACAGTTGTGTAGGAATGATGGGTAATCCCCAACCATACCCACAGGGAAATATTTCAGAAAGTGTAAACACACGCTAGAGATGCTTTTCATCCCATTAAACAGAACAGTTCTGGTGGTCAATATCTGTTTCTACAACAATTACCTACTGTCTGCTGTAAAGTGGGATACAATTATATGACTCTAATACTAATATTACTAATATTCTAATATTACTATTGTTCTATACTACTATACTATTATTCTATACTATAGAAACTAATATTCTATTGAGAGTTAGATCACATTTAATTGCAAAGTTACTCATAGTTAGTGGAATGTCTAAAGTGGACAATCGAAATAATGTGTAACTTATGCCGTGTTCCATGCAACCTGTAACTCGTGTTTTTACAACCTTATACCCGTGAAAGTGCACTGGAACGGCTGTCAAACTCGTGACTTCCCACCCGTGAACTCGTACTAGACCGATGTACTCCCAGTTACGAGTTCTGACGTCACATAGCCCGCGAACCAATGACAGCCCCTACTTATGCAGTGTTTCTGCAGGCGGTACACGGTGAGAATAAACTTTAGGACAATATAACGTCAACTAGTTTTCAGTCCATTGAGTGCAACGATAAATATATACCAAATAAATTTCCAAATATACAAATAAAGTAAAATAAAGAGTATAACAGCTTATCTTGCCTCATGCGCTATTTTTCCTCCTCAGTTTCCCACAAATAAACAAGGAGTAAGCACCTTTGGCGTTAGAAAATATTATAAACGCGCGTGAGCCCCGTAAAGTCCGCCATGCTGGTTTGTTTACATCTAGGTAGTTTGGCGTGAATGACCTGGAATGCTACAAAGTCGTAAGTCGTGGTTTGAAGTCCTGATTTACGTGTTCAAAAACCTGCCTGGAACGCAGCATTACACAAGAGGTGTTTCCTCTGAGGAGGCAAGGGATGCAGTGCCTCCCAACCCGATCTCACGACCAAGTCGTACGAATTGGACGAATGATTAAAAAGTGGCTAATTCGTAACAATTCATACGACCTCACTCGTACGAATTAGTACGAGTTTGCTAAATCGTACATATTTTATGAATTGGCCAATTCGTATGAATTCGTACGAATGACCTACCCCTTACCCCACCCCTAAACCTAACCATCACGTGGGTTTAGACAAATCGTACAAATTCGTACGAGTGAGGTACGAATTAGACACTTTTTAATCATTCGTCGAATTCGTACGAATTGGGCGTGAGATAGTGTTGGTGCCTCCTCAAAAAACTGGATGAGAAAATAATCCAAAGATTAAAAATAAAACAATGCAAATATTACAAAATGTTATCAGACTAATATTAATAGATTTTATCTCAAAGTCAACAACTGACTGTATCTCAGTCTTCTGAGCTGACTCACTAGAACATTTGGGGTACACTTGAACTCAAAGTTTTTGTTTGTTTGTTTGTTTGTGTGTGTGTGTGTGTGTGTGTGTGTGTGTGTGTGTGTGTGTGTGAAATATGGCACATCAAAATGTTTAGTTGATAGCAAATTAAAATTGTCAATAAACATTCCAACGCATTCTCATCCTTTAACATCATATAGAAGGCTATATGCAAAAACGGCGCTATACTACGCACACGGCACCCGTTATCGTTAATATAACACGCGCTGTGAGGCTAAGTTTAGGTGTGGGGTAGGGTCTGTGTGTCATATTCACGCTAAAGGATTTATGACGTCTTGGGTTCGCGTGTTATATTAACGATAACGGATGCCATGTGCGTAGTAGCCTATAGCGCCGTTTTTGCATATAGCGTTCTATATGACGTTAAAAGATGAGAACGGGCTGAACATTCGCAAGTATAATTTTCTAAACCAAAATTGTGTTAATGTCTGTACAGATACAAATTATATTTCAATTACAAAATTATAAAATTATAAATTATATAGTTCTTAATATTCTCATATTGAGTGAGGCACCATGGTAATCCGATTTTCTAAACAATAAACAACTGTAATAAAATATATGAATATACAGGAAGTTTATTCGTGGAAATTACATCCTTTTTCTTTCTCCTAAGATTTCCTTGGAAAAAAAATCCAGCCAGTTATCCTGCTAACAGCTAAGATATTTTGGGGAAATGCATGTCATATTCTATTTCAAATGAAATACCATGACCTTTTCTTGAACAAAAGACTACGGAAATTTTATTTTCTATGTTTCTGCATGCATCCTTCCTGTGCTGAATGTGTGTGTGGAAGCAGAACTTAGAAACTCTCTCAGCCAAACCTCAGTTAGATCCAACTGTATTACCAATCCAGATTGGAGACCCCTACACAGTCCCACCCAAGTTAAACCCCTACGGTCATGATCGGGTTTCTTTGTTGGGTGGCCATCCATACACATCTGTTATGACACATCAGGTGAAGAAGAGGTTGCCCTAGCGCTGATCACTGATGACACAATTCATTCTCATGTAGCACTAGTGAAAACATCCTCCGCAAGATTCCTTTCCATTTGTTGACATTAAAAAGAGTCATTTCAGTTCATGCTGTTGGTTGTCAGGGTACTTCTTAAAGGGGCAGTTCACTCAAGAAGTACAATTCTGTCATTTACTCACACTCATTAATTCCCTGTGTAAGCTGAATGACTTACTTTCTTTCATGGAACTCAAAGGGAAGTGATCAAAATGAGGTGAAAGAGGCATAAAGGTTTGGGGTGACACTAATGATGGATAACTGTCCCTTTAAATGTTCTGATGAAAGCTGTGGTTGCCATGGCTGTGTGGTCAACAACACTTTTGATAGTGTGTTGTCATCCAAAATTAAGGTTCTTGGACAAAATCAAATTGAACAAGTCAGACAGAACATCCCTTCATGAAGTATGTTAGCTCAGATAATAAGACGAATGGACAAGATGTGCTCTTTCTTTGAAGTTCGTGTATTTTGTTTTGAAGATTTAACAGATCCTTCCTGCATTACATGTCATTCTAATAGTTTTTATACTAGTTTCTGAATGAGGAACACCAGGGTCGAACAGGATACAGCATGTGAAAGTCTTGTAGAAGATTAAGAGATAGTTAAAACCCCTAAAGAAACATGATGTCATGGAAGTACTTTTGAGCTCCCAGTAATTCACTTGGTCTCCAAACCTGACCACCCTCACATACAAAGCTTCAACTCGTCAGCGTGTTTCTTGGGTGATGATTACTCATTTGCAGTTGGTGGAGGCTCATCATAGAATCACATCTGTTTGCCCTTCAAAAGACAAACTCTTTTCCTTCACTGCTTTTAAGAAACCATGTTGAAAACATAATACTCTTAGTGTTCAGAGACACTAAGGCCCTGTCCACACTGCGTTTTCGTTTAAAAACGGAGAATCAAAACAAATACGACCTCCATCCACACCAGCGTTTAATCTGCGTATTAGAAATGATCTCTGTCCACATTAAAGGTTCTATAAGCGATGTCGGGGCAAAACATTTTTTGTCACGTACAGCAAACGTCTCCTCACTATCGGCTAGCTGCCTGTCCCCTAAACACACTGTAAAAAAACGCAGTCTCTGTAGACACCACAGGCTCCACAAACGGCAACAAAAACAATCATGTCTTACCCGGACCACGAAACCTAACAAACAGTGTTCCAGCCAATCACTGGCAAGAAGTATTTGAGGGTGGGTCTGGGGGTTAGTGCGCGTGCACATGAAGGGGGTGTGTGTGTGAAGGAGAGACAAGCGTCAGAGGGAAGTTTGAAAAATGCCCGAGACACGACCAAAGAGACGTCGTTCTGAAGAACAAATTAACGCTGCCTTCACACTGGCAGATGAAATCAGCTCCGTAATACGCAATACGTTCCCAACGGACGTCGTACTACACAGTGAAAAACGTCGGACGCGGGTAGAACAAAAATGGCGGAGAGATTAAAGTTTTATGACAGTTTTGTATGATCTCTCTGATGAGAGGGTTATGCTGCGTGAGGAAAGTTGCTGAGGACGTTGACATGTCAGGTCGGCTAAAAATGTGATATAGTGGTCAATAGTTTAATATCTACCTTCAATTTAATTGTATTAACTGCCCTTATAAACGTTAGAAAGTCATGAAAATAAAAAATGACATGACAACTTAACGTTATAAAATCATTATTTATTTTATTAAAAGTTAATAATTCGGGTTTGTTTATCAGTACCATAGCAACGCTCAACTTCCGCTGGAATTGTCGGATAGGAACCGTCCGTAGCTTTTCGCAAGAGTTCAAATTTTTGAACGCATGCGGATGACCAACGGACACGATTTTCTTCGCACCGCACTCGGTCGGACCCGTTTCGGACCCTTTCGCATGCGGTCTGCGAATCTCCATAGGAAATGAATGACTTCCGGTCGTTTCGCAGCCGCATCGGAGCTGATTTCAACTGCCAGTGTGAAGGCAGTGTAAGAAGAAGGAGTCGGATAAAGAACGTGCGAAGTTCCGAATTTACATCGGTAGCAAAGCTTTTGAACGATGGCGAGAACTCCGGCGGCAGAAGGGCTTCCAGTCCGACGGTTACAATTATTTCAGGAAGCACGGAAGGGAGGGGGAGGAGATGAGATGCGGAGGAGGTAGGGTCTAGCTAGCCTCCGATTTGTTTGAAAATATTGCGAACGTCAACACTCCCAGGATCGCTTATAGGACCTTTAAAACGACTGAAAACGCGGATCACGTGACCATTCACCAACACTGGGCATGCGCACGCTGGTGTAAACAGTGTTTGGCGAATCAGGGAAAGACACGTCATGACTGATGACACCCAATCTTAGAGCCGAGCGTGAGCCTCTGCGTCATCGTTTGTAAAAACCTCCGTTTTGTCTCGTCCACCCAATAAAACGCTCTCCGGAGATTCAAAACGCAAAACGCAGCTGCAGCGTTTCTAAACTTCTCCGTTTTAGGTCTTCGTTTTTTTCCCGTTTTAGTGTGGACGGGAGGTGCAAACGTAGCAAAAGGTCTCCGTTTTTAAACGAAAACGCAGTAGTGTGGACGGGGCCAATGGCTGCATTTACACCGATTTTTTGACTTTATACAGCTTGCATCTTCTTTTAAAAGTGACCCATATAAAATATCTGAATTTACACTATCTAATATTACATATCGTAAATTCTATCTGAAATATTAATGGGAATGTTGCACAATTAATGTAACTAGTTGAGTATGAGACATCAAACTGTTGTGAATCTTGCATTGTGTTGTTCAGACAAGTAACACAAAGAAGGTTCATGAAGAAGGGTGCTTTTTGTATGATAAGACGAATCGTATCGTCGTACGAATTCGACGAATGATTAAAAAGTGGCTAATTTGTAACAATTCATACGACCTCACTCGTACGAATTAGTACGATTTTGCTAAATCGTACATATTTTACGAATTGGCCAATTCGTATGAATTCGTACGAATGACCTACCCCTTATCCCACCCCTAAACCTAACTATCACGTACGTTTAGACAAATCATACAAATTGGTACGAGTGAGATCGTACGAATTAGTACGAATTAGACACTTTTTAATCATTTGTCGAATTCGTACGAATTGGGCATGAGATAGTGTTGGATAAGAAATGGTTTGCGAGACATGTTTCATACAAATAATATAACACTGCACAGCATGAAATGTGGAACATTTCCCAGGGTGATTCAATATTTCATTCAATGATCATTCAATATGTAAAATAAAAAAATGAATGAATGATTCAATGATACTAACATACAATTCAATGATTCAATGATACTTAAATACATTGGAACAGTCACTGGTCGCCACCTACTTGCATACCAATGTAATAGATACTGTAATAGAAGCGTAACATTAGTTTCAAAGGTCATTTACTCATTTTGATCACTGCTTTTATCTCAATACTTTCGTTATTATGATGTTTAATACTGATTTTTTGTGAATCTGTTTAAAACTTACTTGTTATTATATGTTCTTTATAACATAACAAGTAAGTTGCTCTTTCTGGCTTGGCAGCAGAACGAAGGCAAATTTAAATATTCGGGTGTGATTGTAATTTCAAAGGTTTAATAGCATAGCATGAATCATTGTCATTTAGGAATAAGAATTGATTCTAGATCAAGATTTTGTTGTTGCTGTTGTTGATTAATCATATATACATATGGGCCTATAGCCTATATATTTTTGTATGTCATATTTGTACCAGACCTCAATAGTAACCAGGGCCTGGGTTAGAAGACAAACTGTATAACACATAACTATTTATTTGCAACTTTTGCTTAAGTAGACTGAAACTCAAAAATGGCATATATGTCATTAAAATTGAAAATGGTCTGTCATATTAGAAATATGCATGAAAAACTAAAACAATGATATATGATGTCATGTTCAGCCCACCTCTGTTGATAGAAGGCAGTTGCCTCACTGGAAAGGGCTACTGTTGTGATTTAGATAACAATGTGCATAGTATTACTAAGGTGATTCCATGAATTCCTGAAGAGAAGTCTAAATTCAAAGGGCATGACAAAAAAGAGCACAGGGCTTGCTGATAAAAGAAGATATATCAGTGTACATTCAGTTGACACGGATTGCATTTAAATTTTAATGTTTGCACATGCAGTGTGTCATATCGCAAAACTGCTCCGGTCAACTTTCACCCAGTTCTCACTGTTTTATTGACCATCTGTACTTCATTGCACAAAGAGTAGAAAAGCTCTCCAGCAGAATAATGCAGTGCACGCGTTGGTTGTCTTTGTACATATTTATACACACAGAGTTTGTTTTTTTGTCACTGTTTGTGGTTCGTCAACGCACAAGTGCCTGGGGATGTGCCCTTGTCTTGGCAAAAAGATAGAAAGAGCAATAGAAAGGGAAAGAGCATTTATCCTCTGCAGGGGGTATCCAGGGTTGGCACATATACTTTGAATTAATACTATAAGCATTACTCCATATGTATTCCATGACGCCTGGAGAGAAAAGAGAAAATAAGATTACTGGAATAAATAGTTGGAGGTTCCCAGAAGGTTTCAGAAAAATACGGGAATATACTGTGCATTAATCAGAAAACAAGATCTGACATGTATCCTGGTTTTCAGGGTGATTAAGTATTCGTATAAAGTGTGCAATAGACACTGAAACTTACGGTATTTCACAATTCCCTAATATTCTACGAACTCTAAAGGTTCATTTTTAAACTTGTCTCTGAATGTTAATTCATAAAAGGGTATGTTTTAAATGTTGTCAATGTTAATATTTTATGTTTTGGTGTCTATTTAAATGTAAAGTGTATGATTAAGTTATCTTTCTATGCATAAGTCCTTTAACAATAAGTCCTTTTTTGTCAACATTGAAGTGTTTCTAACTCATGTTGCAATACCATTTAAATAATTTAATTTTTTACATTAGATCATTTTATTGGGATTTTACAACTAGACAATGACGACCTCATGATCAAGTGACCTTAATCCTACATCAATCTCTGAGAATATGAGGCCTAATGTGCAAACAAATGCAATCAAAGTTCTACTTGTAATTGGGCATGTCGTATATCAAATCAAGTCAAATCAAGTCTAATCTAATCTAATCTAATCATCTAATGTAATCTAATGTAATCTAATCAATTAAAAATCAAATAAAATATAAGAATATCTAAGTTGGTTGGAGGTGTGAATTGGTTAATTGGGATCAAAGTCCCTTTTATTCTGTAGTCTTTGTTGGTATAGGCCCAGTGAAAAGAAATCAAAAACACCCTTTCAAATTGCAGATAAAAATGCTTTGAAATTCAGCAAATATGAATTTGACTGTTGCACAATTAATGTTGTCTCTACATATTGTGTCTTCTGTTTAAAGGAAGTTTGGCATTGGAAACAAAGAGCTATTAAATGCTTAACAAAACTTTTGTTTTACAAATGGTTTAGTATTACTGTAGTCATGAGCTCTATAAATGCAATGGAACTCTTCCATGATCAAAATTTAATCTAGGAAAATATTGAGGCACGGCTTATCTTTACATTTAATTCTGTGATCCTTGTATGAGAAATCATTATAGGCTTTGAACTGCTCCAAAGGGAAATACATGCCTTTAATTTAAACCAGAGCCAACAAGTTACATCAGTGTTCAGTCTACAAACTAAAGCATTGTCCTGGGTAGATTTTAATATGGTTGGAAGGGAGGAAGGTCCAGATTTCCTTTCGGTGAACAGGGTCCCAGGTAGAGCAAGTGAGAACAGATCCAGATGTGACAGTACCCTCAGCAGCTGAAGCTCCTCTGCTTCATCTTGCTTCATTCCCCGAGGGATGAACACTCACACTGCGGTGAAATGAGGGCAATCACAGGTTATTGGCAGTATGGTGAAATTGCTTCCATGTTTGGAGAGAGGAGACAATACAAAACTAATTCAACAGCCATTAAGAGACAACAAGATTGTGCATTGAGTTGTTATAGTTTTTAATGTTTTAGTAGTCAACTATAATTTGTCATTGAATGGATTACACTATGTGCTGATTAATCAAATAAATCACAATTAATTTCATCTGCATTTCATGCATTTGACACAAGGATGCTCGTCCATTTCCGGTTGTGGAGATTAAAGCGGAGAAAAAACGAGGAAAACGGGATTGTGGCAGAGTCTTCAAAATTTACTCTCCTCCCGTCTTTGAAACGAAACGTACATACGTTTAGAAGTAATTTTATTTATAGTTATGTTTATTTAATATAATTTTAAAAAGAAGCGTAAACACAACGAAGGGTGTGTCTGTTTTATCTGTTTTTGTGACTAACGTTCCTTTAGTGTAACCATGGAGTATAAAATTCAATATAAATTCTTGGTATTGCATTGGACTCTACGATCGGCGGAAGTTATCGAGCATCCTTAAACCTTCACCGGAAATACCGCCGTGCATAGAGCCCATTACACTAAAAAAATTAGCAAATTTAGAAATTTAGAAAACGTATTTTTTAGAAAAATATCTAAAATTCTTCAAACATAATTATTTATGAAGCAACACTACATTTTAAATATTTAATCATATCTTTAATAAAAATGTATTTCATATTTCTACATAGCAGAGTATTTAACTTAAAACAAAATACTATGGGTGATTGTTTCCGCCACAAAAGAGAATTATTTCTCGCAATTCTAATTCAATTTATAAAGTCAGAATTGTGGGATATAAATGAAAGTTTATATCTCACAATTCGTTTTTTCCCCTCGCAATCATGAGTTTATATCCCGAAATTCTAGCTTGTCTGAATAGTGAGATATAAACTCACAATTTTGAGTTATAAAGTACAATTCTGACTTTATAACTCGCAATTGCAAGATTTCATCTTGCAAATCTATCTTTATAACTCTCAAGTGTGAAACTTAGACTATATAAGAAAAATTAGAATTGCAAGATGTACTCTCACAATTGCAAGGGGAAAAAGTCAGTATTGTGAGATATAAAGTCGCAATTATGATTTATTGTTTTATTCAGAGGTAAAAAACAAGCTTCCACTTAAAATCAATAAAAGAGTATTGTACAGTGTTTCTTCTCAGTTAAATATATATTGTTTTAGATTGTATTTATTGTATTTAAGATTTAACTGGAAAAGTAGAAATAAAAATAAAAGACAGGAATGTGCATGAACATCCATGAAATCAAATCTATCTTTTCAGTAAGTGTCAGAAATAAATACTCATGTCAGCTCAAAATTTGGCAGATTAGTTTGCAAGTGATTTGTGTGTCTCGATATGGCTGTATTCCCGAACTACAGTGATAATGATATAGAGTCTGGAAAATACTACATAAATCCTATTTAAATTGGTCCCCTCCTCATTCTCTTTGGCTTCTGAGTTGCGGTTGAAGTAAACAGGATGAGAGTTTGATTGAGAAGCTCTGGCCTTGTTATCAGTATGTGTCCGTGTGGGTAGAACTGGGGCGCCAGACGACAGGCTTTGTGTCCCAGACAAGCCCCCGTGTGTTGTGACGTAAATCTTTACACTTTCTCTGTAACAGCAACCTGCTACTGCAAAAAGTAGATGATGTCACTAAGCTTGAGCTATTATCCAAAAATATTGAAATATTGAATATTGATTTTAGTAAATGTGAAAAGTTTAACTCCACAGGCACTGTGTTTTGGATTAGTTGTTGACAGTGTGCGCTAAGCAGTTGGATCAATACTTAATGATGTTGTTTTAGTAAACTGAAAAAATGTGCTTCTTGATTTGTAAATTCTGGTTTAAATTATGGTTTCAGCTGCTTATCGACCAGAACAACATAAGAGGAGAAAAGAACAAGTATTAGGTTATTTGGATGCAGTGGATTCAAAAGGGGACACTTGCCAAATCTATGTGATACAATACAAAAAGCTCAAATCACGCAAAAACGTACTGAATACTGAAAAACGTACCAACCCAATCTCACGATACTTCGTACGAATTTTGCGAGGTGGCTAATTCGTAACAATTCGTACAACCTCACTCATACGAATTAGTACGTTTTTGTTAAATCATACATATTTTACGAATTGGCCAATTCGTATGAATTCGTACGAATGACCTACCCCTGACTCCGCCTCTAAACCTAACCATCACGTGGGTTTGGACAAATCGTACAAATTCGTACAAGTGAGGTCGTATGAATGATTAAATAAATGGTGAGCATAAGAGACTTCTTTCAAAAACGTTAAAAAACGTTTTCATGAAGCTGTATTTTTCAGTCAAATACTGCGGATCAAAGCTGCTGTTATCAGTGGCTGAAGGGCACAGAGTCGTACTGCAGGAGACGTACGGTCAGGTTCCCATGACGGTTATCTGCTGGAGTGGGCGACAGGAATGGCTGCTCACACAGATAGCAAAGAAAATACAGATAGAGTCCCAGCTATTAATGCATTCAGTTTTACACCGCCTTAATGAACTGCACACAATTATCTGTCTTTGTTTAGGCGAGATGGAACAGAACAGGTCATTTAGTGGAACGTGTGTTATTTGAGAATGTGGATTCAATGGTCTTTTACTCAAGATATTTTAGCGTCGCCACTGGAGCAAGAGATGTTATTTAAATTTTACTTTATAAAATTATTTAAAATTACCATTAAATTGTACTCTGACTAAAATTGAATTCCGTTTTAGTCTAAAAGAATAACACTACTGTTACCAATTAATACTAGAGATTATTTTCTGTTTAAGAGATTGGGAAAGCCATCTCAGATGGGCAGTGTGAAGAGAAATTGAGATTGTCTTAAAACTACAATCTTTTTTTTCTTTAGTGATGACATATAGAAGAACCATTTTTAGGGTCCCCCCAAAAAACATTCAGTGAACAGTTCCAAAAAGAATGTTGAAGAAATACAACTGGTCAAACATCAATAAAGGCTAACCAAGCCCGCAAAGTTTGTTTTTACATCTTTCCCCCCCAACTACCTTGGAAAGTCACTGTGTTCTTATTTTATTATTATACATTTTGTTATTATACTTATTTTATACAGTACATCCTATTGAGAACAAGTCCTGGACTTTGAAGGAAATATGTATTTATTTAAAATTTTCAAAGAACTAAAGAGGAACTGGTTTCCCTTTCTCATATTGCCCATGACACATGGTTAAGGGTTAGTAAAATATATATCTGTCTTTTAGGAACTTGTGGTTCTGGTTCTAAAACCTCTAAATCTTTAAAGGAAGTCACATTGGATGCATTGTTATCTGTAACATATTTTGGCAATGTTCACATTGACCTCACATCTCATAAGATGTAAACTTCAACATACAGTGCTGTTCAAGCAAATTGACACACATCAAGCAAGAGAAAAATATTGAAATGAGCTTAACTAGTTTAAAGTTCATAGAAGCCCTGTTTGCAATTATGTGGTGGGTGGTGTCCTGTTTATGGGTTAGATTTACAGCCATGTTGCAGTATCTTTTTCTGGAGGTAAGCCTATGACATTTTATAACCTTTAGTAATCCAGGACTTTCCATTACCGGACTTTTTGTAGGCTTCAACATAGTGGCAAAGCTCTGTCTGCAGCCATTGCAAAGTATCTGCTAAATGAAAAGCTGTACTGCAAAGATATAATCTCAGAGGGACATCAGACCTTTCATAGTTAGAAGAAGCAATTTATCCAGTGCTGCGCTGGTCCGATACTGTTCAATCTGTTCTTACCGATTACAGATTTTTTACAAGTAGAAAAATTGCATTTTATCATCAAAAATTGCTTCTTATTATTATAATTTCACATCTGTTGATATGTTGAAAAGAGGCTACATGAATTAGCAAATATTTCATGGCTTTTGATCATGTTACGGAGGCCAGCTAGTGAGAGCTCTGCGGGTAACCTCAATCCCTTGATCTCAAGAGGAGCACTAGCGACTAACGGTAGAGAGTGTGGTCTTTAGCATCCTTGTTAGCACGCCCGACTCCCAAACTTGAGATACTGATTCAATTCCTGCTCAGAGCAAGGTGAGCAGGACTGGAGGGGTTACAATTGCAATGAAACAACTACACCAATACTGCAAATCACCAATACTGCAAAAAACAACAACCTGAGATTCAAACCACCCCGTTTTATATTCTCATGTGAGCTTGGCAAAATTCAGGTCGCAGCAAAATAAGTCAATTCAGACTATTTTGACAATTTCTAACCCTATGGTTGCAAGAAACTTGATTGCATGCATAATTTCAGCAATTAGTCTTTCTTGTCCATTGTTCTTCCTTTCACCACAAAGCATCCAACATGCCCTGCAGAGATCAAGTTCAGATAGTCTAGTTTCAAATGTACTCTCTTGACGCCATACATGTTCACCTCATGGAGCAGTTCTGACCTTCTACTCCTAGAGAGACATGTAAACAGTGTAATCATTAGTTTAATCATAGGTTAAACATGAATTTGATGTTTTCTTTACCATTTTTTTTTCCACATTGGAAAAAATAGTGAAGGGAAAAATAGTGAAGCTCCCAAAGGTGCCGTTATACAATAGAGTCAACAAAGGTTTGTTGGAAAAACGTGCCTCAATCTACGTGTTTGCAAACCACCAAAAATGTATCTATACATACAGTACAAATCACTCCAGTTTCCAGCTAAAATTAAGTAAATGTAAAAGTAAATGACCCAACACCCTACAAGTTTTTCTCAACATGTTTACAATACTATACACACTGAGAGTCATGGAATGGTTAATTCTGTCCTTCACTCACTCAGACGATGAAATGTTTCCATGTTTTTTATGTCTCTCCTGATCATTCTGCTTTCTCATGCTCTGTTCCAGGGAAGCACAATATCTCTATGCCAATTTTCCTCTTTTAAGATCTTCTTCAAAAGCACCACTGTCAGTGAATAATGGAATAAAATCTTCCTGGTTGACGCCAACTCTTTATTTTCAGTTGCATTTCTATGTTTTAAACCCCCATGCACACCTCTTATTGGCTCTCAGTAAAGTAATGACACAAAGGGTGCTTCTCAATTCTTGTTTTTACATTCCCGCTTCCTTTCCCTGCTTCCTTTCCTCACATCTTAGCTTCATCCCCTTAGGATGTGAGGGAAGGATACACCTCGATCATGACTCCTCACTCTTCGTTCCTCATTCCATGTATCCTCACAGTTTAGATGCCCTTAGATAAATGAGTTTAGATGAGTTCAATAGGTTTCCACATCACAGGCTGGAGACGGAGGAATGGGCACACGAGGATGCAATTCGCCCAATTCAGCAATTCATTGGCAGGCTTTTGACTGTTCAGTTTAGACTGTGTGCATGAATATAGAAGCTAAATTGAACAAAGGAAGTCAAGACGGCACATAAAGCTATAGTGATTTTATGCCCCTGATCCATCACGTCAGTTCGTGGTGGAGGTCGATGTGTCAGAGGTGAGGGTAGGAGCAGTTCTTTCCCAATGTTCTTCCACAGATGAAAAGATGCCTCCTTGCACGTTTTTTTCCTAACGTTTATCACTTGCCGAGCGTAACTACGACATTGGTAACAGAGTTGTTGGCATTCAAGTTAGCACTGGAGGAATGGTGTCACTGGTTGGAAGGGTCAGGGGTACCTTTTATCGTTAGGACCGACCACAAGAATTTAGAGTATATTAGAACCGCCAAAAGACTCAACTCTAGACAGGCTCGATGGGCACTTTTTTTGGACGTTTTGACTTTTCTCTTTTGCACCGCCCGGGTTCCAAAAACATCAAACCTGATTCTTTATCTTGAATTTTTGACCTGTACGATTGCCTGTCTACTCCCGAGTGTATTTTACCCGAGACGCTAGTCACTCTCAGGTGGGAGGTCGAATCGAAGGTCATGAAGGCCTTAGAAAGGGATAAAACCTCCGCCCAATTGCCCACCGAACCGCTTGTTTGTGCCAGTGGAGTGTCGGTCCGATGTTATTCAGTGGGGGCATTGTTCCAGTGTGGCCTGTCATCCAGGAGATAATCACACCAGTTTTTGGGTAAAGCAACGATTCTGGTGGCCACTTATGGCTTGTAACATCTGCAGTTTTGTCTCGGCTTGCTCGGTTTGTGCCACTAGTAAATCTTCCAATCGACCCCCAGATGGGTTACTCCAACCGCTGTCTGTCCCTTCACGACCCTGGTCCCACATTGTGCAAGATTTTATCATTGCCCTTCCAGGGCACGATGGTCGTTTTGCCCGTCGTGGACCAGTTCTCGAAGGCGGCTCATTTTATCCCCTTGCCCAAATTACCCTCCGCCAAGGAGACAGAGGTAAAAAAGCACAAATGTCAAGGCAAGTCAAAACATCTCAAGGACCCCAAAAACACCTTAGACCCCAGAGAGTTAAAGATAAGAGATGTTTTATATGCAATTAGGTATGATTGTTCTAGCTAAAATATATAAAATAGCTTCTTTTTTTGGCAAAATGCCTTTGGAAACCCTTGTTACTGAAAGATTAGCATGAATTCTTCATTAAAAGAGTCTTCATTAAAAGATTCTCATAATGTCTACACTTTCTTGATGTTCCATAATTTTCAAGACAACTTTGTATCATACTTGTATCAACTGGGTTTTTATTTGTAATAAACATTTCCAAAGCAATGAGATGTACTAAAGTAAAATCGACTCTGCCCCTCTCATTAAAAGGCTTACTCTGCACCACTGAACACTCGTCATTGTAAAGGTTTGATTGTGGCATTCAGAAGTGAGTAATTAGTTCTGATGATTGTGCAGACTTTGCCTGTTATTTGGCATCTTTTGACATCAAATTAATGGTGCCTGGTTTCAAGCAGATTACACAGCACATGACAGCTGAGGAAGCAGCACCAGGACCTGATCATGTGACATCAAGAATTAGTCCTGCACTGATGCTTTATAAAACGCATATGCAGAACCAATAGACTTAATTAGCCTTCAGTATTGTCAAAACGTTAAAACTACACATGTGTCAAGTGAATACATTGATGTGGAAATGCATGTGATTCATTAATTGTGTTCCTGAGAGCTTTTTCAATTACAAAAAATGAGAAAGATCATGATGATCAAAAATGTTATTGTAAATTTTATGGTAGATTTAACAACAGTGAAATAATACGTAGTCTATTGTGAAAATTAATTGTCATTGAATCTCAAAAAGCCATCAACAACTCTTATTCACAAAAACTGCAGAAATCAATAATAATTTCAAATTGTATTGTGCTCCCAATGTGAGATTGGAATTGAGTATATTTTTCTATTTAATATGGCTAATAAATATCCACAGTGCCAGAAAGGATGAACCAGTGTTTAGAACAATCCTTCATTCTATTCTATGATATCTGTTTCGACTTTGTTTCACAAATGACGAATAAAGCAACATTGTCACTGTTATTGAACTAAATTGAATCAACACCGAAGTGACTCAAGTGCATAACTTCTTTTGTAGAGCTGCTTATAGCTGAATTAAACTCTGAATTGACGAAATTCACACAGTTATTGAACTGAACTGACTTCAACTCGACAGTGACACTTACAGCAGAATTACAATTTGTTTCATTCTTGATAGTCTTCTTCATTGATCATTATTTGCTAGTGTATCAGTGAAACTGCTTTAAAACAACCCAGATTGTATGAAGTGCTATATAAATAAAGGTGCCCTGACTATCATTGACTAAATCAGAAATAATGAGGAAACAAGCTTCAGAAAAAGTATCAAATTAATTGCAAAACTTCATATAATGGAAAACACATGCTGCTGTACAAACCTGACAGGCCTCAATCCAAACTGAACCACCAGATAAAGGGCCTCATGCTCTTGTACAGTAAGCACTGTACTTGCAATGAAGCTACACAGGGATTTTTACTTTCCATAAGAAATATGATGAAATATCATTGCCTTGATCTATACTCTCTTTACAAGACATTCTAACCCACAAATTTATTTGTTGTTTGGAGAAATCTTTGAACCGTATCCCCTCTTTTATCTGCACTTGGGTATTTTAGGATTATGTAGCAAGTGATGTACAGTTAACCCTGGGGATCTCTGTGTGAGACGGAGGTAGGGTTGGCTAATTTCCTGTGGAAAGAAGTAGCCTTTGCCAGGCCATATACACTGTGGGGGAGCAGCTCCATTATATTTATGCTATTGTGGACTATGATGGTTTTCTTTGTTGGCTCCTCTTGCAATAGATTATGAGTTCTGTCACCACTCTGTTCAGTTTTGTATTGTTTTCATGGACTTTCAGTTTGGTTTCATTTGTCACGTCTTCTTTTTGACATTCCTGCCACTCATCTGTCTCCTTGATTATCATTATTAGTTCATCCGTGTCAGCTGTGTTTGATTTATCACCTTGTTTAGGCCCTGTTAACATGAGAACGCTCACAGGTGAAAACGTAAAAATATTTTTTCAGATGTGCCTTTCGTTTACATGGCGACAGCGTTTTGAGGGCTTAAAAGCACAAAAAAGTGAAACCCCTCACCAGAGTGGAAATCTTAAAAACACTCCACCGCCGTTCTCGTGTAAAAACGCAAAAGTCTGCTTGACAGTGAAGGTTGTTCGCAGGCGCTTGGACTTGGTGTTGTTGTGTGGCAGTGCTCCATATTGCCACCTAGCCGCCTGGAGTGCATACTACATTGAATTCCACACTTTTTTGCGTCACCATATGCACGCGGATTTCCCACCCAAAACGCTTATCTAAACGCAGAATAAAAAGTGATAACGCAACGCCACTTTTGCATTTTCTCTTCACAATCATTTCCGTGTAAACATAGCCTTAGTCTTGTTCTGTTAAGTTTCCCTTCCACAATCAGTCAGAATCTGGTCATGTTTGTGTTTCCTTCTACCTGATTTGGGATTATATGTGGATTATTAATTTTTTTTGTTCCATCTCCAATCTCCATGTGTTTCCTGCAACAATTGCTGGTGGAGATAGTCATCTAAACCACCAAACACAGTCTTAAGGATGTTGTTTTTCCAGGTTTGAGGAAAATCCTCATCCTCAAGGCCATCCTTGATTGGGTGGACATCTTGAAATCGGGTGAGATTTCAAGAAAACAGAGGGGTTGATATAACGTTCATTGTTCTCTGCATAATGTGGTCTGGTCTACTTTCCTCTGACAGGAGACAACAGGTAATTCACTGAATGGTTTATTGACTGGTAGTAGAGTAGAAGATTTCAAAAGCAGAGATTTGAGTTCTGAATGAGGATGAGTTGAATGAACTTAGTTGGGTAGTAACTGTCTCTTTGTATTACAGGTGCTGAGGTTGCGATGGCTGAAGATGATCGGATGGGCTATGATCGGAAGACTAATGATGAACGATATGGACACTAATTTATTCTTCTCATTAATTTGTGTGGATTGTACCCTATACTCCATCATCCAGCTCAATGAGGCCGTTATCTGATTGGCTTAAAGAAACTGTGGATGGTGTCCACTTATTTGTGGATTTGTCTGCACGTTGACTAGAAGTGTTTCAAAATCCACAAATGCATGAGGGGTTTTACAAATGGACAAGAAGCAATCCACAAATGTGTGGAGTGATTTACAAATGCACAGAAAGCGGTTTACAAATAAATGCCAGGCAGAGTTGTATTTGTGACATAAAAGTTTAAAACTCATCTGTAAATATATATTTTGCAATATTATTATATTTATTTGTGAGTTTTATACATTTTGTGAACCTCTTTACATTTATTTGTGGATCTTAATCTATTTATTTGGGAATTTGATCTATTTTTGTGAATCACTTTACATTTGTTTCTGAATCTCAATCTATTTATTTGGAACAATGCAACAATTCTTTCCCTTATAAGAGCATAGTGCATAATGCATTATTTGGGTCACAATTTATGGGAAAAAAATTATATTCAGTCCTCTACTCTCCCAATGTTCTTCTGTTCAGTTAGTTTTATTTGTGCTTGTATTTGGACACAATCTTTGGAGAGTTTTATTTATTTATTTTTTACCATGATTACCATGACAGACACAGAAAATAAGCTTACCAAGTACATTTTCATATGAGCCATGACTGCTTGTCAAAAGGTCCCACGATGTGAAAGAAGATAAGTTTCTTGCAAAAGCCAACAAAGCCTAAAAAACACACATACAAAACAATAACACATGTGCGTTCTAATCTTTGCTTAGTATGACTATCCTGCAGCAGTTATTGGTTTAGGTTCTTAGCTTCTTAGAAAAGGACACTGGAGAGATGGTGCCCGTATGAAGGATAGTCCTCTTTGCTGATTTACCTTTAACGAGACAAAAACGCAAAGGGAACTTTTGGAAACACCTGTGAGTCCTTGTAAAGTCTACCAGCATGTGTCCCCAAGATAGTTGGTACCCATGTTGCCCTAAGTGAAGCAATGTGGTTTTTATCTGCTGCAACAGTATAACAAAGACAGGGGGTCACATTTGTGATAGTAACAGATGGAGACAGAAAGGCCAAATAAGGGACACTCATTAATCTTGGAAAAAGGTGGTTTTTCCACCTTTACAGGGACTGCTCTATATGGGTCTTACTGGAAGACACTTAGCTTAGATGGTGGACTCTGTTTGCTGCAACCAAGGGCTGGGAGTCATTAACTGTGCAAATCATCTAATCAAATGTACCTTCCTCTAACCAGAAACAAAGAAATGATTGTGACCCAATCAGGTTGTTTCACATTAGCAACTTAATTTTAATGCACATATGATTGAAGGATTTTCTGTATTTCAGTGAAAAAGTATGAATTTGTTTTCTTTGCAGAAGCTAGTTTAGCACTGTTTGGCTGTTAGAGAATATTAATAAGAAAAAGCAAAGGGGCATTAAAATGCAGAGTAAGTGACTGTTTGTGATCTAATTAGTTCCCCTTTCAGTTGAACTCAATGCTGCATCATGGCTTGACCCTATGGGAATGCTTTGTGTGAGCCGGTGTCTGAAGCACATGTTTACACATGCTAACCAAGTATTGGCTGAATGTGATGCATTACTACAGCATAGTACGTAACTGAATCCAAGACACCATTCCAGCATGTTGCCAGCTTCTTTGTCTACAGAAGCTGTATCTATGAGAGCTTGTTGGCTGATCGTATGCATGTGTTTGAAGCAAGGACAAGAGTTAGTTTCCAGTTTGTCAGGAAAAAGTTTAGGAGATGTGTGATGCCGTGTCTGTGATATATTAGGGGTTAGGACACTTATGACAAGTGTGTGATTTGTATGGGTGAGGAGCATATAAGGTCAGTTCTTGAGGAGGCTAACTGCGCTCATTTTGAGAAATTCAATTTCCGCTTTCCGAGCTCTGATCCAGCTTAGCTCTCTTCAATGAGAGTCAAACCCCTGCAACCAGAGCCAACGGCAGGACACACAAACTTGGGGGAGTCATTCATAATTGACCCAGGGGTGGGGGGGGGGGAGTGTTCCTGTCCTTGTCTCGATCCCAGCTTCCCTGTTATCTCATTATTGGTTTCATTTGCTCCATCTGTTGATCCCTCTTTAGCTGCCTGATTTGTCCCTATTAAGTTCCTTAGTGTTTGCAATCTGTGATGGTTTGTTGTCTTGTATACATCTCCCGTTTTCCTGTCACCCTCCAGTATTTTTGTTTTTGAAGTTGTTGTTTTGTTTTCTTTTGTTTTTCCAGCTTGTGGGTTCTTGATTTACTTTATGTTTCTTTATTATATAAATCACTATTCTTTTGCAATTGAGTCCTCACCTAGTTTTCTTTAGTTGTCACGTAACATAGTGTTAACAGGTTTATTGACAAACAGTAGACAGATGACAAGATGTGGTGGGAGAGGTGTCTAGACAATAGGTATGAGACACAATGAAAGGCGTTGTAACTAGCCGAGCTGCAGTTGTAACTAGCAAGACGACTAAGCTAGAGAGTAGTCATTTCAAAGCAGAATGAGACCTGAGAATACTAGCAATAGCCAGGAACTTCAAGTACAACAGCAAGGCACTCAGGGATCTCAGGCTCAGCACCAGGTTTGCTCCAAAGCAAAGAGTGAAAGCATGGAACCAGGGAAACTCTGCTAGCAGGATAGGACTGGAACTAAATCCAAACTAAACCACTAAAACCTAAACTGGAACCTCCACTAAAAACTAAACTGGAACTAAAACCACTGAATCCGACATCTCTGAGGTACCTGGTTATAGAGTGTGCCATAAATCCTCAACAACCCGCTTCCACAGGATAAACCTGAACTTTCCATCCTCGCCTTTCTCCTTCAGTGGCCAGATGAGCATACCACAGTTTCTTCCTCTTATATACTTCATCTACAGCATCCTCCCATGGCACTGTTAGAGTTAAGCATCAGTTGAACCATGCATGCTGATCCAGACCACAAAACAATATCTAGTCATAGGTTAGTGGTGGCAATCTCATTTTCCAGTCCAGAATTTGTTTTAACACCTTTTCTTGGTGGTTGCTCGCCTGGGCGGAGGCATATTGTCTTCTGCGTGTAACGTTTTGCTAGAACAGATGGCAACTTATTGGTCATGCTATGCTTGCCTTCCAATGCTAAAGTCAAACATCACAGTACTTGTTCATGGTGCCAAGTGAACAGACCTTGGCTTAGAGACACCTTACAATCTATCAAAATGTGCCTTGTAGTGGCAGGTGATGAACACAAAGGACAAGAGGGATCCTCTCCTACCCAGAGGTTAAGGTTCTGCAGTGATGGGAGAACATCATATTGACCTGATATGGAAACTGATCCTACTCTCTTTCATTGATCAAAGGTTTTGACAGCCCATCGTGCGTTATTCCACATTATCCCATCTCATCCACTCTCCCTGCTTGGCCTGGGAAATGGCCTTTATTCACCTCATCCTCTCCTCCTGCTTTCACACCTCACTGACTACCAGCTTCCTCCTTTGAGCTGGGCCTGCCTTGTGTCACTTAGGAGGAGTTAAACTGAGCCCCAAACCCCCTCTTCCATGGTGTACCTGTCCCATGATATAACTAATTTGAAGGGCAGCCTTTGCCTCTACCACAGATTTCTTTGCTGACCACTTTCTACCAGTTTTTAAACACAGGTGCTGCCTTACTGCCTTGTTGCGTGACTCTACTAAGGTCCTTTCCAGTCTGCCCTTGGCGCACTTAAACTCCTCGGTTAAAGCAGAGACTGGCAGCTGCGATATTCTTTTAATATATAGTCCCACTCTGCTGAGGCAGCGTGGAACTCCCAACCATTTCTTGATCTATGAACTTGTTAACGCTTCCAGCTTATCCACTGTTGTCAAAAAATCCTCGTACACAGTCAGTGGCCACAGCAACCTTCGCAAGAGACCAAACTGAAAGCACCAGAGTTTTAGTTTGCCTGGTAGAGCACATCTGTTTATGCTCTTCAACCCTTCCTCTGCTTGTCATCTATCTTTTCCCACTCAAACTGTGTCCTTTAGATCCCCATCGTACCATCTCCCAAGACTCTTCACTGGCTTCTCAGTATTGGTATTGCTTCACTATTGGTATGGTCACTATTGCTTCACTATTAATGAAGAATGTTTTATTTACTACATTTCCTTTAACTATCAAGATGGTCCTTGATTTAAGAGCTTAAATTGTATTTGTGCCCATTCAATATTATTGGTTAACTTACCCAATATCAAATTAATGCAGGCTACTGTTGTAGTCATCGTTGTCATGTCATCCATGTATGCTCTGATTGGTGGTATTCGCATCCCAGAAGCAGTCCTACTACCCATCTTGATCCCCTAATGATTACTTCCATTACCATGGTAAAAGCCAGTGGAGAAATGGTGCATCCTGCCATTATTCCAACCTCTAAGCATTGCCATGTAGTGCTCCGGAGTCGGAGATTCGAGGTCATCTTTGATTTCTTCTAGTAACTGTAATATTGCATAGTTGCTTAATCTGTAATGCTGAAAAAGTGTGATTCTTGTGGCAAAAATCTTTTCAGCTTGTCTCCTTAGCCCATGTCTTTTTCTTGCATGGATTACTGCTGCCATTTCACCAGGAGGTATATGCTAGGCAACCTGCTTCCTAAGTTACGCCTACTTTTAAGAGGCGGAGAACTTTCAGCGAATAGAGGCGCGCTTTCACCGGCTTTTTCTGCTTTTTGAATACATAGTTAGGCACAGTTTACGCTTCCTCTCCAATTTCTTTATGTGACATAACTACAAAGGCAACCTACAAAGAATCAACTCACTACATACTTTTAAAAATAATCTCAGAACTTTACTAGTGCCTTTCCTTGATTTCACGAGTTCACACTTACTAATAATCAGAGAATAAAAATGGTTATGCGTATTTGGCGTGCTATCCAGGGGGAGGGCTCCAAGCTTGGAAATTGGGCCCTAACCCAGCGTACTCCCCCCGTATCTCTGTTTAGGAAGATAGCTAGGCAAGTGTGAGGAGATGGGGTGGTGGAGGGATGCTGAAAACAGTCGAGGAATATGGGTGAGTCGACTGTGTGTTTTTATAGGCTTTACTTGTGCTGATTGAGTGAACCAGTTGATTACTGATTGCTGACAGCTGGCTGACTTGATTGTTTGATCATTAGAACGTGTTCCTCCCGAACCTTGTTAATAAAACATCAATTATTTTATTGTTGTATTTTCTTTTCTTCTATTCTTGTGTGTATGTATGTTTTCTTTCTTCTCTGTGAATGCACATAGTAGTTCTCTACTGTAAAACACTTTGTAAACTGTTTTTAAAATGTACTGTATAAATAAAGCTTTACTTACCTTGGCATCTGTGACTAAACCTCACAGGGATCAAGGAAAGGCTCAGGGATCAAGCCTTTCCTCCTGAATACCAAAATCTCACCTTCTGGGCTGTTCAGCAATGCGGTTAACACTGTGGTCGACAGATACCAGGAGGCTAAAAAACAGTTGGCAGCATTCAGGCTGTTAATCCCTCATCGAATCTAAAGAGTCGGAAATCACAGGATATCAGATCTGATACCACACGAGCAGAGAACCCGATGGAAGGGTTCCAAGAAAGTGCATGTGCTCAGCATGGAAGGTGGGGATTTTAGAAATGACTCGCCCCTCCTGGTGGAGGTCGTTTCTCGTGCCGTGGACCAGTTAAAAATAAGCTGGCCACTTTAAAGATTTTTTCCACGATTTACTCATCTCGTTGTACACAATTTTATTAAATTTTATAGTCTGGACATTCCTTCTACACCTGGCACTTGGGACTAAGTGGGTACTCATTCCCCAAAGTGTTGTAGTCGACGCAGTTCAATTTCCCTCGAAAGGGAACGTCTCAGGTTACGACTGTAACCTTTGTTCCCTGAGAAGGGAACGAGACACTGCATCCCTCGCCTTCCCCTGCCTGGGAGCAAATTGCTTCATCACAGAAGCTTCCATGTATGCCACCACACGTTACTTCATGACGCAACACCCATCACAATTGACTTAGTTCCATTCATGCTTTAGAGGTGTTACACTTGGGCGTGTTCTACAAAGCGTTGTAGTCGACGCAGTGTCTCGTTCCCTTCTCAAGGAACAAGAGTTACAGTCGTAACCCAAGACGTTTTTCACAATTGCTAAGACACATTTCTTGAAACCTTCACGCCTTTTCTCACAACAAAATCAAACACAAAACCAAATCTTCAAACTACATTTACAAAACCCCTGATTCATCTGGAAAAAAAAAATCAAACAATCAGCTCAAAACCATTTCACCTGTACTTAAAATCAAACAATGCTTTAAGATCATACCCAGTCAATATATAAACTCTACAGATCATCAATTAGATCAGGGGTTATCAACTCCAGTCCTCGTGACCCACTGCTCTGCATATTGTGTATGTCTCCCTTATTTAACACACTTGATTCAGATCCTCAACTCGAACCCCTGAATTAGACACTACATAGAAAAATGAAAAACACAGCACCCAGAGCATGTAGTTACAGGAAACACTGTACATAATTTTAAGTTATTTTAAAGAGTAATTTGTTTGTGTATAAAGAAGTCAAGCCAGCACAATGTCTCTGTCTCTCCCAGCGTACTTAAAAGTTAATGTGACAGGACTGTAGTGACGTACAATTAGCAGTGTCCTACATATAATAAAATGGATGCTCCACCCTTCACCCCAACAGCAATGACAGAACATATTGTTCTTGCCAGCAACAACAAATACAATGGACACTGTTGCACTGTTGTGAAGGGAGTTCGGTTTAAAAAAAAAAAATAGGGTGCTCTCTAACTGTCCTGATTCATCTCTACAAACATCTCAGCTCTGAATGAAACTAGAGGTTTTATAAGCTTTTTGTATTCTATATTAAGAAACCTTTCAGTAATCGTATAGTGAGATTTCTAATTCTTCTGAATTGGATTGTGTATTACCTGTGACTGACTGTATTCATCTTCTGACTGTATGCACCAAACCATGATATATATATATACACACACACACTCACCTAAAGGATTATTAGGAACACCTGTTCAATTTCTCATTAATGCAATTATCTAATCAACCAATCATATGGCAGTTGCTTCAATGTATTTAGGGGTGTGGTCCTGGTCAAGACAATCTCTTGAACTCCAAACTGAATGTCAGAATGGGAAAGAAAGGTGATTTAAGCAATTTTGAGCGTGGCATGGATGTTGGTGCCAGACGGGCTGGTCTGAGTATTTCACAATCTGCTCAGTTACTGAGATTTTCATGCACAACCATTTCTAGGGTTTACAAAGAGTGGTGTGAAAAGGGAAAAACATTCAGTCTGTGGCAGTCCTGTGGGCAAAAATGTCTTGTTGATGCTAGAGGTCAGAGGAGAATGGGCCGACTGATTCAAGCAACCGTTACAACTGAGGTATGCAACAAAGGATTTGTGAAGCCACAACACGCACAACCTTGAGGCGGACCCCACCGGGTACCACTTATCTCCACTACACATAGGAAAAAGAGACTACAATTTGCAAGAGCCAGGGCCGGCGCTCCACAGACGCACATCACGCACTGTGCGTAGGGCACCAAGTGCTTGGGGGGGCACCAAAAAATCTGGGTCGTGAAAAATCATCACAATAGGCTACAAGTATAAATAACAAATAAAATATGTCTAAATCATGTTAATATACAAAAGTAATACAAAAGTAATAGGCCTAGACCAAATTAGTGGAGAAAAAGGTGAATCTCCTGTGCCAGTCTCCCTCTGGTGCCCCCCCTTCCCCACCTTGCAGTGGTCTGTTCCTTAATCAGTGTCAATTTTGGCAGACACCTGATCGACATCATGGCCTCGAAAAGGCACCAAGAGTCGGGGGCAGAAAAAAGGGAAAAGAAGAGACAGAAAGATGATACTCGTTTGCAAGTAAGACAATGTTTTAAATAAAAGTGTTAGTTTTGTAGGCGACCTTGCTTCGTGTATGCAGCTCATCAAAATTGGACAGTTGAACACTGGAAAAATGTTGCCTGGTCTGATGAGTCTCGATTTCTTTTGAGACATTCAGTTGGTAGAGTCAGAATTTGGTGTAAACAGAATGAGAACATGGATCCATCATGCCTTGTTACCACTGTGCAGGCTAGTGCTGGTGGTGTAATGGTGTGGGAAATGTTTTCTTGGCACAGTTTTGGCCCCTTGGTGCCAGTTGGGCATTGTTTAAATGCCACGGCCTACCTGAGCATTGTTTCTGACCATGTCCATCCCTTTATGGCCACCATGTACCCATCCTCTGATGGCTACTTCCAGCAGAATAATGTGTTACACTTTTAGGAATGAGGAGGTCACTTCTAGGTGCAACACATTCATTTCTCTGTATAAAACACACAAATATGCAATGTTCAAACAAGGAGCACATTTCTCTGCACATTCGCGCTTCATCTCGTGCTGGACTACTTCTACACTCTTATCCTGTGATACATTCACAAATTATCTTAAATCACATGTCTAGGTTGATGCGTCACACTAGACTAGACTCTTTATACAATACTCCATTTTCAGAAAATATATGTTCTTTACACAAACACATTAACATGGATCTAACCATGTGCTATGCCCGTTATTAAACGATATAAAAAAGGAAAATGTCTGAAAAATAACATCATTAAAGTACAATAAACTCTGAGTCATACATTTAAAATCAAACAAGTAAGCATGTGAGTAGTGTTTGGAATTAGAATAGATATTCAGGTATCAGCAATAGTTTAGTCTATATTCACATTATTTTAACACTGATAACTGCTCATATATTTCTAATACTTTTTAATATCACTGTTTCACTTATCTTTAATCTGTTTATACTTTTCCATGAAACATGCTAATGAACTGACTGCATTATGAATTAAGTTTTAACCATTTAACAGGTACTGTGTAATCACTGAACTCAAAAAAATATTAATGAACTATTTTACCTCTCAATCTGACAGTGGTTTTTATTTAACAGTATTAACTTAATTTATTTTTACATGTAATGGCTGACAAAGCAATACTAGATGAGGGTCACATGCAAGGCCGTAACCAGGGTCTGAAAATCAGTGCGGTCCGGGGTGTTGTGTAAAGAATTGTGCTATAACAATGATGAGGCTATTGGACCCACATTTCCCCATGGACATGAAGCAGTGTCCTTTTTTTTTAAAGGAATTTACCATATATACATACATATATATATATATATATATATATATATATATATATACACACACTGGTAAAAAAAATAATAATTATGTGTGTGTGTGTGTGTGTGTGGGGGGGGGGGGGGGGTAGTCTCTCAAGGGGGTCCGGGGGTATGCTGCCCCGGGAATTTTTTTTCTTTTTAAATAAACCATTAAATGGCACTTTCTGGAGAGTTTTGTGCAAAGAAATATAGAATAAAAGTAGGTCTAGCAAAGTCTTATTTTTCTGTAATTCACACAGATCAAACACAAATATACTGGCTGAATAGATTCCTAGTTGAGAAACTGTTTTAATTATTGTAGTGAAACACTAAAATAACACAATACCACATAAACAAACCTATTTATGATGACTTTGTGAAACAGCATGAGCCGTCTTCCAGCTGGCCAATAAGGTTATTTGGCAAATTTCATTCTGTAACATACAGATCTGTATTATTCTATTGCTTTTGATAGTGTTATAGCCTACATTTCTTACAGATAATCACGATGATCATTGCGTTTGTCTTACCGAATGTGGCAGTTTGTCTAAATTTATTTATTTTTTACGCCGACAGTAATGTTGCCAGATATTGCTACGAAAAACAAGCAAAGCAAAATAATTATAATAATAATAATCCAAAATTAGTTCAAAGCTTGTGTTTTGGAAATAAGATGAATATATCACTAACCCTAACATGCAGCTTTCCACTTTAATAACTTCCTAAAGTGTCACATTAAATCAGAAAAACAGGTCCAGGAGATTACTGCACCTTTCCAATACGTGGATTTGGCAACACAGAGGCTGCACTCGCGAGTCGCGCGCCCTCATTCACAACACGCTTTCGAGCCCTGTTCACTGCGCTAGATTCTCACAGCAACTTGAATTGCGAACACTCTAATGAGTTGGTTTAAACACGGCTAATTAATCATTCAGAGAGCATGAAATTTTATTTTTGAACGTAAAAAAATTACCGAGGTCCGGACCTCGGTGACCTCATAGCTGGCTACGGCACTGGTCACATGTATATACGAGGGCTAACAACAGTCATGTGTGCCTTATTAACTCCAATTGCCCAGACTTGTCACTACACGCATTTTAATTAATGTCCATAGAGCTCCGGACATCACGTGACCTACTCTGTTTAAACTGCCATATTGGCAGGCAAGACGGTCGGGGACCGGGATGTGAATGAATGACGCAGCTTTAGTTTCAAGGCAACAGAGTTCAAAGCACACTTTAATTCAAAAATACATAATCTACAGGGCTCTAGAGTGCGACCATTTTGGTCACATATGCGACCAAAATTTGTAAGGGTGCGACCAAAATTTTTCCTAGGTCGCACCAGTGCACCTAACGTTCTCTTATGATCGCATCCGCTCAATTTCCACAAGCGAGTCTTTTGTTCTCTTTGCTCGCAAGTTTGGATCATATCGTGGTCAAACCAATCAGAGATAGAGATTGGGCTGGTCTCTGATTGGCTGTGGTTCAGCTATTCCTATAGGACTAAAATGTTCCGTGCTGTGTGATCATAGTGTGTGATACGAAATAAATTGCGACCTGAACGTGAACACCAGAGAATCAGTTACAATCAGCAGCAGAAGAAACAGACGACGAAGAAACTTTTAAAAATGTAGGCTACTTTTTATGGCTAGGTAAAAATATCCTCATATTCAAAAACTAATTCTCCTTTTACAAACCCGTTGGGCTATGCTGTTTTCAGTTGATGAATGAATGGAAGATTGTAGCGCGCGCAACGTGCATCCCATCCAATACATCGCAATAATCTTTGTGCTTTGTTACTATTTATATGAAACAAAGTTTCAGATTTCAAATTAGGTCCGTTTTCTTATGAAATTCAAGAACATAAATAGTGTATTGACGCTGTGGCGTGAGATCGCTCTGGCTCAGCTCAAGTGAAGCAGCAGCGCGGAGCACACATGAGCTTCTCTTCCGCCTTAATAATACCAGTTACAGCGCAAAAATAAACATGAACGAGCATGAAAAGATAGAGTATAACTTATCGAAATCCGTATCTTTCACATGGAATTGCTCAATCAGTGTTTCAACCGTGGAAAGACGTCAGTAAAACGGTTGTAAACAATTTAATTTAATGTCACATTTACCTCAGAAAAAAACATATCCAGTGACCATAAACTTGTTAGCTAGCAAGAAAAATTAACTCTAGAGGTGAATTTTGCCAAATATATGCACCATAGTACATCATTTTTAATGTTTTTCAATATTTAATCCATGTTGTTTGAAACAATCTGGCAAGTTTTTATGCAGCCACCATTTAAATGTTCATATTTCATATAACATTATTATTATAAAAATAAATAAAAGTGTAATATAAGTGTTTGTGTACAAATCAGGTCATTTTTACCTTCAATATTATAGAAGGGTAATGAAACAGTGGACTACAACTGACTCCCAGTTTACAGCATTAGTTGAGATTTGTTTTCCTTGAGATTTGTGAAATTGGTGTCAATACCCATGCCCTAAATTGAACAATGTAAAAACAACACTTTAAATTTTTTTTAAGATTTATATTTTTATATACAGTATAATTGTGCTTAAAAAACAACAACAAAAAAACTACATCTTATTCTTGTTCAAAAGCATTTACATATGAATATATGGTGTGTGATAAAAAGGTGACCTTGAAATTGTGGCGTTAAAGGAGATGTGAGATGAGGAAAAATTTGAGTGCACCTAAATTTTGTGCTGGTGCACCCAAATAAAAAAGTTAGGCGCACCAGTGCAACCAAGGCAAAAAGTTAGTCTGGAGCCCTGATCTATGTATAATCTATAATGCTCCCGGGGTGCTTTTCATGTGTATTGATAAAGGAACTGATAGTTTTCCTGAATTATAGGAGGAAGAAGAGTCAGCCTCCACAGAACATATATTTTGGACTCATAAATAAACCGGAATTCACAGTAAACGTTGTTAGGCTATTTGCCTCACAACCCTTATAAATGTATAGAAAGCGTGATGTCTACTTTTAAAACAGAACATTTAAAAACGAAAAACATGATCTCTGCATGCTTATGTAATAATCCATAATATAAAATGTGCATTTCTCTCTGGTGCGTTACTGTGAAGATCGCGAGTCAGCATCATCACCTTCATATCTTGAAGACGACACACTAACAAAGAAAACCCTTGTTTAATAATAAACAATTCAAATGTCTCCTTTGCTATATTTGACATATTCATAATCATTACCTTTGCCGGTTCTTTGCAGCTTTTAGATACTTTGGAGCGCCACCCTTGTGACATAAACGCAAGCAAACCAGTACAGAAGTAATCAATAAATTATCAGGGAGGGTCGTGCTTTTTTCACAATCGTTTTGGAGGGTCATAGAAAAATTGATTACTGGTGAAGGGAGTCTCTTCAAGTCTTTTTTGACTTTCCCAAATTTTTTCAGACATGAAAATATCTTAATGATGCGTCATTGGTTGTCCATTGAAATAATCAATAAAATAAAAAAAATGAAAAACCGTTTATGGAAAGTGTGTGAAACATTGTGTTTTATGGGATAATGATAATAGGCTATCTTTACTGACACTATTGTACAATTATTATTTTCTTATTCTTTTATATCTTTATGGTGGGTTTAAATGGGTTAATCAACAGTTTAAACATTCCCCGAAGTCATTTTGCAATTTTATAGTTTTACATTTTAAATAAACTTTAAATCATTCAACCGCAGCCGCGCTGGCGCTCTCCTGATTTGCCTGCCAAAATGGTGGAGTTTAGATTGCGTGACGTCAGCCGCCGGAGCTCTATACACATATATGTATCATAATATTCAGTTAATTATGCCTCGTCCCACACTCACGTCGAGTATATATCTGTTTAAGCCTTTATTACTAAGTTTTGCTAACGTTAAGAGTTACTAGTTTTCTACTAACTGAGCAAACACTCTTGTCCACCATTTCATGCACATCACTCTCAATCACGGTTAAAGCCTCACTTTCTTAACGTTTCAGGCACGAACTATGGCTCTATAAGAATACAATACTCTTACACATATACCAGTGTAGGGTTATTGTCAGCTTACCAGTATAAAACAAACAAAAATGCAATGTTCAAACAGAGAGCACATTTCTCTGCACAACCGCGCTTCATCTCGTGCTGGACTACTTCTACGCTGCTAACTAGTCAGCCACTCAAGCGCTGCGCAACTCCCGAGTGCCCCCTGCTGGCGACTCCGAGTCTCACCGAATTGAACACAATGCAATAATGTCATACAAGTAACTAACAATAACATAACAGTCTTAGAAAGTTTTAGAGGGGTGCATTGATATCTGTTTTA
Organism: Cyprinella venusta; assembly: GCA_038021265.1. Classification (NCBI taxonomy): domain Eukaryota; kingdom Metazoa; phylum Chordata; class Actinopteri; order Cypriniformes; family Leuciscidae; genus Cyprinella; species Cyprinella venusta. Next base: position 16,472,352 of record CM075874.1, on the reverse strand, counting down.
GAAAATTTAAAGGGGTGCATTGATATCTGTCCCATTTTATATTCTTAGTGCTACAAATGCACAAAGTCACAAAGTTTGAATTATTTCAAATTGGTTTCTTGAACATCACGATTAGTTCACTGTCCTAAAATGCCCCCACATCACCAGATCTCAACCCAATAGAGCATCTCTGGGATGTGGTGGAATGGGACCTTCGTGCCCTGGATGTGCATCTCCAAATCTCCATCAACTGCAAGATGTTATCCTATCAATATGGGCCAACATTTCTAAAGAATGCTTTCAGCACCTTGTTGAATCAATGCCACGTAGAATTAAGGCAGCTCTAAAGGCAAAAGGGGGTCAAACACAGTTTTAGTATGTTCCTAATAATCCTTTAGGTGAGTGTATATACAGTATATATATATATATATATATATATATATATATATATATATATATATATATATATATATATATATATATATATATATATATATATATATTTTCACAAGGGAGAAACATCCTTAATCTAGTTACAATGTCTTTGCTCAAACCGATCAAACAACCTCATAACCTCAATGAACAATCCTGTGTGGTCCAGAAACCTCCTCGTTCTCTCCATTCATGAAGAACCCTACTGGAGAAGCTTGAGGGAATATAATGAATGAAACACTGTCAGCTGGTAGCTTTGGCTCTTTGAGATATCCTGCACAAGCACAATTTTCCCTCCTTAATGAAACCCCCAACTGCTTTTTAAACAATACTCTATTGTGAGAGGCAGTTAACTTGTTTAAAATGTACACAGAATATTGAAAACAATTTGTCTCTGCATGGTGCAAGTGAAGGAGGTTTTTAACAGCTAAATTCAGCTGTCTGACAAGAGGCTTGAAAAGGGCGTATTTCTGTATATTCCAGGTCGAGAGCAAGCTTTTCTCATACCCGGGGTTTAGTTGACTCAACTCCAGAAGGACTATAGAAAAAGAAGGCAACACTGAAGCTATAAGCCCACATTCATAAATACACAGACCTCTCAGTTGACGTAAAGAGAAGCAATGTTGACTTTGGACCTTGTACATCATTTTGCATTGGAAATAAATCCCTATTCTTAATATTCTGGAAGAGTAGCATAGGACCTGGCTCAGGATCAGTTTGAACTGATCATGTCCCTCTCGTCCTCATGAGTTATTACTCAAATCCTATACACTTTTTATCACAGACTAAACTAATGATACCTAACTAATAGAAACCTGACTCAGTTCTGAGTATGGATTTTCTTGGAAGTATAGTTTGTGCAACATGCAAATGACCTCATGCTTAAATAAGCAGCAGTTTGGAGGGTTTACAGGATCTGATGCCCATTTAAAAAGCTCTGTTTTAAGCCCTGTATTTTATCCAGTCTGACAACACAAGAGTTTATGGTGTAAAGTGAATGGAAACCCTAAGGGTTTATTTGGTTTCAACTTCCAGCATGCTGACATACTAAATGTTGTTAGAATGGGTTAGTGGATGAACAGCACCTGTGCTTTACAGAGTTATTTTTTTACCTTCCATTTTCAGCGTAGCTCAACAAGGCAAAAGTGTGTTGGGAAGTCACAGATATCACAGTCAGTCCAATACACGTTTCTTGAATGACTTCTAAGGTGGTCAAGCCTGGCGAAACCTTACGACAGTCTCACCGTCTTCCTGACAGCTCCATGTATGGATGTGTTTAATTTCGACTTCAGAAGATCTTGTGAAGGGCCTGCGGTTGCTATCTTGTCACTCTTCATCTTATCACAGAAGCAACTGATCACTCAGATCTGGCAGAGCAAAAGCAAATGCAATCCATCTAAACAGCCTGCATATTTACATTGTTCAACATCTGGATCAACTCTCCACTCTTTTGGGGAAATCAGTTCTGCTCTCCTCTGAGAATGATATGCATATATCCATGCGAAAAAGTTTCTTTTCTTTTAACAACAGCTTCAGTCAAAATTTAACAGGCCTTAGCCAATGAGGCATGTTAGAAGCCACCTAAATAAAGGGGAATTTCCACAACCCTACTTTCATATTCTTTGAGAGTAGAGCTGTTGTATGACATCACATATGGACATTATGGAAATGAAGATAATTTTATTTACTCACCTTCATGTCATTCCAAATCTGTATGTTGTGTATTTCGAGGATATTCATACAGTTCTTTTTAACAACAATTCAGTGTTCACCCAAGACAAATGTTCAGGGTAGAAATTTGTTGCAATAAACATCAGCAATAAATCTGTCTAAAAGGACACAAATATTTGCATTCCACCAAAATCTAAGAATTTTTTAAGAGTTTCTAATATCATTGCTTGGTAAACACAATAGAGAATACAAAAATCTAACCGGCTGTTCAAAAACATGTAAACACTCCTGTAAGACTTTTATTTTCCATGACAAGAGGGTGTCAGAAATCGCTGCAGCCCTTGAATTGACTGAATTGAATTTAATTAAATTGAATTGAATTGAACTGAATTGAATTGCCGCCCTTGTGTACTGCTACATTTCTGCTTTTCCATTAATGGCACCTAACAGGGTCAGCAGCCTGTTCTCACGTAAATGCGTCTCTATAACACGCATCGTGTATTATCGTGTAATTTATACGCGAAAATGAGTTTTTACGTGCATATGAGACGCAGTTTTTCGCGTGCAATTGATACGCAGTTCATTTGCGTATAATACACACGCACCCCACACCACTAATCGTACAATACACACGCACCCTACCCCACACCTAAACTTAACCTAACCAACCAATGCATATTATATGCACGTAAAAACTCACTTTGGCGTATATATTACACGACAATACACATGCGTGCTATAAAGACGCATTTAGTGTGATCGGGTTGGGGTCAGAGTGTGGATTTCCATTTTATTCAGCCCATCTGCCATTGATCACTATCTGTAAGTATGCCTTTCATGGGTTTGTGTCCCCCAAAATTGTAAACACTGAGCCTCCTGCACCAATAAAACATTGAGAGCAATCCACTCAGATCTGTCAGTCTCTACCTATAACGAGAGTTTGGGACGTACTGTAGCAGGTGGAGCCAGAGAGTGTTTAACCGGTGTAAGACATTCAGCTTCAGTTAGAGAAGTTCTACTTGAAGATGAAAGTAGGGGCATAGCCGACCCCTGGGAGGTATGGGAGGAACCATACTGGTGGTGGGGAGGAGGATGGAGGTATTTATTTGCGTCAGCATCTGTGAACTTAGACATGTGTAATACCAATCTTTTATGCTGCAAGTATTTGAACATGATTAGTTTGATGTGAAGGTAATAAGTGACGCAACAGTTGAGTCTTCCTGGCAGAACTTACGCTAAAGCTTTCATTGCACGCCAAAATTTGCTGCATTTAGACCTTCAAAGATGAAGTTTGCTCTAGAGTTTTAGCCCACTCATTTGCTTACTCATGACACAAAGCAACACAGCTAAAAGTATTCCCAATATGTTCTTTTATTGAAAGTAACCTATTTTTACCTGGTGAGACATGACTTCTCAAGCACCTGTAAGAGCTAAATTTTTAAATTTTTGTGTAGAGGGAAGACTGACACACAAGGGGCATTTGTAAAGTAGTTTGAAAATGTGATTTATTTTTGTATTTCTGCAAGGTGCCACTAGTACATTGAATTAAATTGAATTGCTGCGGTTGTGTGTTGCTATATTTCTGCTTTTCCATTAATGGCACTTAACAGTGTCAGAGAGTGGATATCCATTTTTATTCAGCCCATCTGCCATTCATTACTATCCGTAAGTATGCCTTTCATGGGTTTGTATCCCCAAAAAGTATAAACATTGAGCCCAATTACATTTCAAGTAGACATGTTCTCTTGACACCACATGATAGCTTTGTGTGATGAACAGAACAAAATGATCCACTCGGCCACAGCTCTCAAATCAAATATTGCATCTAAATACGAGTCACATAAGGTCACATAAGGAACAATATGAAAGAGTTGCGTGAGAGAATAGTTTGAGAAATGCACAAATGAAAAAAATAAGAGAAAGGGTAGAAACATAGGGTTGGGTTAATGAGAGTTGCAGCGCAGACTGGCTCTGAGTCAGAGAGACCCATCAGAGCTGCCAGAAGATGTGAGCTCATACAAGCAGAGAACCACTAGGACTCTGTGCTCTACATGTCGGACAGCTTGTGACACTGTAATAATGCAGTGTTAGTGCGCTTTTGCAACCCGGTCTCATCCCAATTCGTCATGTAACTGACGTTTTGGGACGTCTTTTGACCATTCGTCAATATACGACTTTTTAGGGCCCCCTTAAACGTCGGTAGATGACGTTATGGGATCCTAACTCTACCCCAGACCTAAACCTAACCCTAAACCCAACTCGTCACCTAACTGACGTTAAAGGTAAAGCGTCAGTTGTATGACGAACCGGGACCGGGATCTACCGACGTTTAAGGGGGCCCTAAAAAGTCGTATATTGACGAATGGTCAAAAGACGTCCCAAAACGTCAGTTATATGACAAATTGGGATGAGACTGTGTAATCTTATACATTTCTTTCTAGATATGCATGCTTGCGTGTTTAAATGCAAAGTTATGCACATGTGAATATAGTGTTTCAAGCTTTAGAAAAGCACAATAAAAGTATTTTAAAAGTAGTCCATATGATGTAGTATATTCCAAGACATACGGTGGCTTTTAATGAGGATTATCTTTAATGAGGATTTATCTTTAGTGAGTCATTGAATAGAATTCAAGAACTAGATCAGACTAATTTTCGCACTCAATCGTTTGTCATGTGTTTTGGTTCTTTATAGTTTGGTAAAACTATTAACATCCTGTTTTGTGCACATGGGAGAACTCACCAGATTTTGGTGCATTCCTTAAGAGCCGATCTTTCCCAAAAAGCCACCCACCCCCAGACTGTCTTTGGAACAGAATGAAATGGCCATTGTAAACACATCTGTCTCGCCATTCGAAGTTCTCCCTAGTGACTTGAAATTAACAGTGTTTGAAGGAACGGAGCCACGGAAGAGCTCGATGCATGACAAATTCTGGAAGGAGGAGTCTATGACCCAGGTGCCAGAAGTGTGTCTGAGATGTGATAAACGTGTGTGGATGTGATTACACGGTTGTGACCCAAAGCGATATGATCACACGGTCTTATCATGTGGCAGTATTGAAATTCTAATTAAAAGGTTAAACAGCTTGACTTCATTATGTTGTAGGATTTATTTAAAAAAAAAAAAAAAAAAAAAAAAAAACATCAAAAATGTTGCAAAACCTCCAATAAATTATGATTACATTTTGTGTTATGACTAAATATGCTTTCAACAAATCTGGGAAAATAACCAATATGTGTATATAGAAGAGTCATAAAGAGGCTTCCACCCCCAACAGTTGCACATGTTCATTGTTTGGCTCCATTCCAGTTAAAGTGCCAAGTACATAAGTCATGAAGGAATAATTAGGAATCAACATGAGGACAAACATTTGCATATTCAAACTCAGGGTCAGTGTTTTATTTAAGCTAATATTGTAGCATTTATTCATATTTTAATTAGCTTTTATTTTTATGTTCTCTTCATATTTAAGTTGAAGTTTTTAGTAAGTACTTCTGTCATTTCTGTTTGTTTTTTTATATTTCTATATATATATATATATATATATATATATATATATATATATGAGAATGAGAACCACCTAATTATACAAGAAACGGTCTGTGTCGAGGAAGAATCGAGATATGATGGTGTGGCAGAGCAGCACATTCTGGGTCAACATTACCTCACACTGTCATCAATCCTGCAGTCCTTGGTCGGACCCTGCTTTTCTACGGGCCGGAGTGCCCGGACAGTCACAGTTACATATGGTAACCCTAGTTCTCTGAGGAGGGAACGGAGACATCTCGTCCCGTCACCATGTCACCATCTGTACCTTCGCGGAGGAATAGACACCGTCTACCACCGTTAAGCCACTCAGACTACACAACTAGTGTGCGTTTGCCATACAACGATGTAGTTCGCTGCTCCACTACCATAATACGATGCATCGTTCGAGAAATCATCTAGCTAGTCACGACTGTTTCCCAAAACCCACTGGTCGGAAAGTATTGTTCAACCACGTTGGTTTCGCACGTGGTGGAATAATAACTACTGTTAATGAAACTGTTTAAGATCCAATTAACGCTAGATTTTTTTTTTCAATATAAATTACAAACATGTAATCTGAGGACTATTTCTAATTGTTCTCAGTTATTTTGCTTTATTACCAGACTCAATATTTGGCTCGTTCTTACATAGTAGAGCACGTTCGCACATGCGCACTCTTTGAATACGTCACTTTAAATCTTTTGACAAACTAAAAGACGTAAATTACATTTGTACGTATTCTAAATAAAAGGCACCGGTTGTACTGAATGTCAGCTTGCTTATTTTGCTCAAGATAAGGATTTATTACCTCCAAATGTCATGCAATATATAGAAACGATGCCTCTAACCACAGGTCGAGAGCTGTCATTCAAAAAACACCACACAACTTTGCGATGGTGTTTGCGAATGTTCGTCGGAACGATGGTTTCGGGAAACACCAATTTGTTGAACTATGCAGATAACGACAGAACTTGCGACCATAGTTGGCTAATGATACTTTCGGGAAACGCATCCCAGGGGTGCGCTTACCGTACAATGACGTAGTTCGCTGATTCACTACCATAGTACGATGCATCGTTGGAAAAATCAACTAGCTAGTCAGGGGTATGTTTCCCGAAAGCATCGTTAGCCAACTATGGTCGCAAGTTCTGTCGTTATCAGCATAGTTCAACGATTCGGTGTTTCCCGAAACCATCATTCCAATGAACATTCGCAAACAGCATCAAAAAGTTGTGTGGTTTGAACGACAGCTCTCGACCTATGATTAGAGGCATCGTTTCTATATTGCAACACATTTGGAGGTATTAAATCCTTATCTAGAGCATAATGAGCAAGCTGACATTCAGTACAACCGGTGTCTTTTATTTAGAATACTTACAAATAGAATTTACGTCTTTTAGTTTGTCAAAATATTTGAAGTAACTTGTTTGAAAAGTGCGCATGTGCGAACGCGCTCCACTATGTAAGAACGAGCCAAATATTGAGTCTGGTAATAAAGCAAAACAACTGAGAACAATTAGAAATAGTCCTCAGATGACATGTCTGTAATTTATATAAAACAAATCTAGCGTTAATTTGATCTCAAACAGTTTCATTAAAAGTAGTTATTACTCCACCACGTGCAAAACCAACGTGGTTGAACGATACTTTGCGACAGTGGGTTTCGGGAAACAGTCTTGACTAGCTAGTTGATTTTTCCAATGATGCATCGTACTACGGTAGTGAAACAGTGAACTACGTCGTTGTACGGGAAACGCACCCCATGGCTGTTTCCCGAAACCCACTGTTGCAAAGTATCGTTCAACCACGTTGGTTTCGCATGTGGTGGAGTAATAACTACTCTTAATGAAACTGTTTGAGATCCAATTAATGCTAGATTTGTTTTATATAAATTACAGACATGTCATCTGAGGACTATTTCTAATTGTTCTCAGTTATTTTGCTTTATTACTAGACTCAATATTTGGCTCGTTCTTACATAGTAGAGCATGTTCGCACATGCGCACTCTTCAAACACGTTACTTCAAATCTTTTGACAAACTAAAAGATGTAAATTCTATTTGTATATATTCTAAATAAAAGACACCGGTTATGCTGAATGTCAGCTTGCTTATTTTGCTCAATATAAGGATTTATTACGTCCAAATGTCATGCATTATATAGAAACGATGCCTCTAACCACAGGTCGAGAGCTGTCGTTCAAACCACATAACTTTGAGATGCTGTTTGCGAATGTTCGTTGGAACGATGGTTTCGGGAAACACCGACTCGTTGAACTATGCTATTGACGACGGAACTTGCGACCATAGTTGGCTAACAATACTTTCGTTTTCCGTACAACGACGTAGTTCGCTGATTCACTACCATAGTACAATGCATCGTTGGAAAAATCAACTACCTAGTCACAGCTGTTTACCGAAACCCACTGTCGCAAAGTATCGTTCAACCACGTTGGTTTCGCATGTGGTCGAGTAATAACTACTCTTAATGAAACTGTTTGAGATCCAATTAACGCTAGATTTGTTTTATATAAATTACAGACATGTCATCTGAGGACTATTTCTAATTGTTCTCAGTTGTTTTACTTTATTACCAGACTCAATATTTGGCTCGTTCTTACATAGTAGAGCACGTTCGCACATGCGCACTCTTCAAGCTCATTACTTCAAATCTTTTGATAAACTAAAAGACGTAAATTACATTTGTATGTATTCTAAATAAAAGGCACCAGTTGTACTGAATGTCATCTTGCTTATTTTGCTCAAGATAATGATTTATTACCTCCAAATGTCATGCAATATATAGAAACGATGCTTCTAACCACAGGTCGAGAGCTGTCGTTCAAACCACACCACACAACTTTGTGATGCTGTTTGCGAATGTTTGTTGGAACGATGGTTTCGGGAAACACCGACTCATTGAACTATGCTGATAACGACGGAACTTGCGACCATAGTTGGCTAAAGATGCTTTCGGGAAACGCACCCCAGGTCGGCTCTCCGAGGCAAAACGCATATGTGTCTGTGCTCGCTTCCGCCTTATGCGAGTCCTGCATGGCAATATTCATTGGCTCATTTTAATTCACTCAAAGGCAACTGGTCTCCCTAGCGTGATCCCAATTCGCTGGAAACTCCTCCGACGAGACGTCTCAGTTCCCTCCTCACCATACATTACTGAGACATTTTTTTTTAATTTTAGTACTTCAACTTATTTTAATTCAGCTAGTTTCCAGAGGAAATTTTAGTTATTTCATCTCATATTTATATTTGATTTTATGTTAAACAAACAAAAATAAAACAATGTTTGTATCTTTGATAGTTAAGTTGTGAGTTTAAAAAACAACAACATTCAAACCCTTAACTATGTGTCATAAATGAACCATTCACAGACCTGAATTTAGTCCAATCAACTTTGCAAATCATTTAGTTTCAACTGAAAATTTAGCAACATTTAACCACCGAGTGAATATAAAGGAAAGTGACTTGACTTGGCTTGACTTGACTTGTCTGGTGCTTGTCTAGTTCCTTTTCTATTGTCAGGGTGCCCAACTTGAAAACAACGAAACACTGTATGATGAAGCAATGCTGATTCATTTGACAGACATCCTGTCACAGATACTTATCAGATTTGACGTCAACCACTTTACTTTTCCTGTCGGTCTGAAATAAAGTAACAACAATTATGTGAACGTTTTGATATTATTATTATTTTGTAACTTCTTACAGTCACATCAAAACCAGCTCATGATGGTATAAAAATACTGAATTAAATTAATATAGAGTAATTACTTGAAAAGTAATTGTTGTAGATTGCATACGGCCCCAATTAAGATCACCAGCTAAGCAGACTCCAGCACACGCACCAGTGCCATTTCAGTAAAAAAAAAAAAAAAAAAAGTGAGCCAGGACTGCATTAGTGCCCTCTCAAAAATAAAATAGATTCATGAGCACCCCAGAGTTTCTGTCCATTTCTAAAGTTTTTGGAATGAGTACAGTGCTAAAAACGTATTATGGTGCCACATAATGGTTTCATACAGTAAACCAGTTACTGCACATTCAATAACCAGCTGTTTTTTTAAAAAGCTTCTTAAAGCAACTCTGATGTTGCAACATTAATAATATGATGAAACACAGACTCTTTTATTGGCAGTATGGGCTGTGTGCAGAACTTTATACTTATGAATCCCCCCCATAGTTGTGTTGGCCACATGGAATAGCCGTGCATGTCGATTGCAAGGTTTAAGGTTGCTGGACAATTACTTTAAAACACTGAACACTTAAATGATCATCATTACCTCTGTGATTCAGCCCCGGCCTTTGAGCCTGAATACTATGCACTATATTTGTGCAAGAGGGATCTCTCATTTTTAGAGAAACCCGCAGGGTCTGGACTGGACCCAGTTTGCATTAAATACCAATAAACCCTACTCTGACACAGCATATGTTTACAGTACGCGGTTGCTCCTTGGTGGGTGATTGTGTATGTTATTACATGCATAGATCACCACATTTAGCAATAGTAAAACAGGCCCACAGTGTTCTGGAGAACGCATGAAGCCCTTTTCTCACTCGTTGAATGATTCTGGGGGTTCATATTAGATCAACACTATGTGGCGAGAGTATCCCAATGATGCAGAGCCTACAATTATGATTGATACTCCTTGTGTTGTGTGTTGACAGCCCAGAAATGAAAACAAAGGATTACGACATTTATTCATAACTCTATACTCAGATATGCTTATAATTACACTACTTTCAAATTGTAATTGTTTGTTTATTATATTTTAATTCTTTATTATATATATTTTTTGGCTTGTCATTTTTTACTGTTTATTTTACACATTAAAAAAATCTATGAATATTTTAATTATACATATATCTATATATATTTATTTAATTTTATATATATATATATATATATATATATATATTTAAATTATATTTTATATCTCCTATACTTTCCCAGGCTTACAGCAAGAGTATTCATCATCATCTGTCATGCTTTAATTTTGTATAATATATATGTCAAAGAAAATTATACTGCAAACTGCATCTGTGTAGCTTTGTAGCTTAAACGTCATATGGGCTTCAATCCAAGTATATGTGCCAAAACCCAGTCCAATCTTTTTAACATGCGCTCCCAGGGAAAATAACGTTGCCATGTTCACACCTCTCAGGCAGTAGTGCCTTGTCATCTTATACCATTAAAGAGTGACTAAAACCTATTGAAACTCAATTCTAGTATAAACATGAGCTGAGTCTGCCTTTCATTCATATTTCCGAGATATGACTGAATCATCCATTATTCAGAAATGCAATGTTTAGTCAGTATGTGATGATACTGTGGTAGCGAAATTCCAACACAGTCTCATGAAAGTGCGTATCTATACCACGATTGTCATTTCTCGTGGTATTTATACGCCAAAAATGTTTTTTGTGTGTATATGCTACGCACTGAAAACCCCCTGGGTATGGGGAGTTCGTACTTATTATACGCCAAAAAGTGCGTATCATATGCACACGAAAAACGTGTACCATATACACGCAAAAACTAGTTTTGGCGTATAAATGGCACAAGAAATTACATTCGTGCTATAATTACGAACTTTCATGAGATCGGGCTTGAAATTCCACAAGGATCTGGTGTCTGCATTTACATGGCACATCAGGCTGAATTTTGATGTTTTAAGATTTCAAATTCTCCTTAAGTTATGATAATAACTAAAAGATTTCAGTAATCATCATGACAAATTGTAGAGTCACACCTACAGTAGCATCCTGCTAGCGGGATACTGAAAGTTAGGAGGATATCTGAAAATGATTCTAAAATGTGTACAGTGGATACCACGTGGGAAAATGCTAAAACATTATAAGGAACCAATACACACAAACCAGATAACATTTCCCAATCAATACAGTGGTTGTTTGTCATATGCAGCATGTAAGCACCAGTTAGACTGACTGGAAATGAACTCTTCATTGAGAGTTCCTTGAAATGTGTCATGTGTGACTCTTTATTACAGTTTCTCTACACTTGGCTGATTTTGACAGCCTCAGAGGCAACAGTCGGAGAACTGGAGATGAATCAGACTAAGGGACTGACAAATCTTACTGGCTGGGGTTAAATGCTGGCATGAACTCGTCGCCCTGGTGCCCACCTTAAAGCCAATTAAACCCCAGAAGATGTTTTGAGCACTTTGACTGTTTACTGGAAGGAACACCCCCTGCTGTCATTCCCTTTCACACGGAGCTGGGTTTGATTCTAGGTCATGTTATCCTATTAACATCATGATCCCTGAACAGCAGTCACAGGACTTGCACCAGAGGAGATGGGAGGCCTTTGTTGTTGAGCACTTGATTAGGGACAGGTTTTTTGGCCAAATTTTTTCTGACAAAAAAACAAAAAAACAAAATCATCTTTTTTTTTGATTTGTATGTTGCCTTGGAGCTTTCGGTCAGATTAAACACACCACCCACAGGCTGATTGAGCTTGATCATGGGTCTTTTTCATGTTTACGTCTCCAAATCCTCCTGTGACCGTGACCAGGAGAAAAACTGTTCTCTGTGACGTCCAGGGGTCGGGTGTGTCCCTCTGGAACATATGGAGGACGTGAAGCCAGACATATTCGGCGAAATAGAACCGTAATTGCCATGTTGATTTTATTGCTAAGTAACGCTCTGCACCCTTTCACTCTTGGCCCGTGACTCAAAGTTTTCACTCAGGGCTGGACTTCCTTGTCATTTAATGAGATCTGCCACAGACCTTACTCGGTGTTTTCACTGTCACGAAATCAATCAAGCCACTAATTCGTTCAATTTTGCTCTGCTTGCTTCCTCCTCCCTAAAGGGGGAGATTAAGTGATCTAGATGGAGAGTGGAGAGTGATTTTATCATCATTACCACTAAGTGTTGGATTTGTGGTACAGCGATTGTTATTTTGAACTAAAGCCACCACTCAGCTGACTGAAACCATCATTAATCCTTCCAACACAAGGCCTAAAGAACATAGAGGTAAATGGAGGATATGAGGGTCTTGATTATGTATAAATTTGTTTCCTATTACACAAATTAGGAATTAATAAGTGGGATGTGCACTTGTTGACAATTAGATTATAATTATAGTGAAATGATTTTCACATGCAGAAACTGCTTTACGGTATTTGGGGTTTTTTTGTTGTTTTTTTTTTTTTGCTCAAAATAGGCTTTAGTTAACTAGCACTGCAGCTTAACAATACATCCCAGAGGATGGCATTTCTGTGCATGCAAAGCTTTTTCATGGTCTTGATTACATTTACCCTGTTTTGTTTGACCTTTACTCATTTACTCATGTTTTGTGAGTACAGCTGTGTAATGCCTTTACATTTGACTGTCCACTATCATATTTTTGTTAGATAATACAATATTATCAAGTCATTTATTTAGAGTGCTGCAGGGATGATGTATTTTTGTAGGCAAAAACCCTGAAAAAGGTTTTTGGGATTTTGGTTAAATGCCTGAAATGTTAAATGTCTAGTGCACAGCACACAATCTCAGTATTTACACATTTATAACATAAAATACATCAGTGATTGTTGTGAATCTGACCATTTTTTCTGTTTTCTTTCCTTTTTTCCACCTTATTATCTCCTACGATTCCAAGCAAGCACAAGATGCTGACAGACAACCCCAAGATGGCTCTGACCGATAATATTCCCATTGAGAACATGTTCTTAGCGCTGGGTGTCTGAAGATGTTGAGGTTGACGGGACGTGAATCAGTGAAAAAATTACGTGGCACCCGGCCTGCGCTGTTGCCCTCCATACTGAAAGATGTGCTCCTAACGGTTGGAGAGGACCACACGTCGAGGTTCAACAGATTGCTGACGGTTCCATTATCTCCCTTTTAAATGAATTAAACCTCGCCATAGGTCGTGGTCATCTTGCACGTTGAGATCGGCTCTACAAGCCACCGCTGCTCAGGTCACTTGATGGATGGATAAACTACCAAATATAGTCCGTAGTGCCACACACCCCTGGTCAAAGTGTATAAGTAGACCTCACTTCCTTCCTTTGTTCCTTTTGTATTGGTGAGGTGTGGGTGTTTGAATGGACACCCAGCCATGTCCTTTAAGTCCTTTCCATAGGATGTGTTGAGACCCTCCTGTTCATCTGTCAACACTTGTCCATTTACTCTATTGTGAAACTGCTCTGTACATTCCTAAACTTCATGTCACGTCAACTACTCAAGTTAAGACTTTTAAGCATCCTGAACTTAATGGAACAATAGAGAGCAAATAACTGGTGTTTATCCCGACACACCACTAAGTTTCTACATTTCCGACAAACTTTGGATACAATTAACATTAAGATGCTTGGAACATTAAATGTCATCACGCTAGACAGGTAAACCCATCTATTCACTAGTCTACATTCACTGCTTCATTGTGTTTTTCATCACACTCTTGACAACTATTCAAAAGACTGAAAAATATTTATTTGAAGAAGTCGTCTCTGCGTGTAGTTTTTTATAACCTGTTTAGCTTTTTTAGCAATTAAATTTTGGCTTTAAAATTCAAGTTTGGTTCATTTGTGACGATTATCATGTGTAATCATCACTCACTTTAGTTAGTCACAAAGCTAATTTTCTGCAATAAAAAATTGCAAAAGGAAATCCAATTAGGGAAATATGAAAAATCCTACTAGGATTTTGTCAAGGGAACCAGTGTGATCTTCCGGGTTGTTTTACAAAAATACGTCATCACTGCAGAAACTATTTTCTGTTGTCATACATCTGAATCTATGACAGCGACAGTTTACAGCGACAGGTAACAGTTTATTTTGATATTCCCCTTTATTTTGACTATAAGTGATCCTGCACCTAATGTACATAATATATGCCAACTGTCATTAGAGTATTAGTAGACTGTCTGCTTAAAATCTGCTTACTATTTATTGTGATCCTCCTCCAACAGACATTTTACTGACTATAACTTTGCAAGTACATGTTAACTTACTAGTCCTAACCCCTTATTCTACTAACCCCAACCCTGACCCTAACAGTCAACAAATACTCCAATGAGAGTTGGTTGGCATGTAGGCACAGTGCCACTTGTAGGCACAGTGTCACTTATAGTCAACAAAATGTAAAAATAAAATGTTATATTTATTTCTTATCTTACAGGAAAAACATTTCAAATAAAGATGCGACCAAACAAGAAACATTATTTCCAAATGTGAGCAGGAGAGTACTTTATTTTCTATATAAACCCAACTCTCCAGAGAAATACTTTATTGAATCACCATAAGAATCTAGGATTCTCCGAAAAGTTGAGTTGTCTTTCACATAAAGAATACTCTCGGGCTCTACCAAAGGGTGAAAAAATATCATCCCCTCATAAGTGCAAATGAACTGAATGATTTTTGTTTTTAACTTGGTGTTCCCTTGTTCCTGTTTTGCAATATTTTTCAGAAAAGCACCAGAGGAAAAAATGCCAGTGATAGTTGACAATATTTTCATTGGCTTTGCATGGGGTCCAAAATAACTGCAGTGTTGTTTTTGATTTTATTCATGGTTCATAATGACTTTCACTTTGCTTTACATAGCCTTTGGAACAGCCAATTCAGTCTAAATGTAGCCTGACTTCGTCATACTCATATTCAAGAAAGAATATGAGTCTGAAACCACTCAATTGAGCTTTAATTATGAGGCGTGTCGTAACCGAACCAGGACAAAAAAAAAAAAAAACCTCTGCACTCAATTGGATAGTCGGTAGACCTACCAACCAATCAGAGCAACGCATAAGTCAACTCCTTTGCATAGCGCAGTTTTCAAATACAGAACGTAGCCTACTTTATTTATTTTAGAAGTTAAATAACGAGTGTTACTTCTTTTACTTACTTCTCCATGAGTGCGACCAAAGGAGAAACCACAACGACCACAGGCTTTTCATTACGTCCCGTCTTCTTAGCGACCGTCAGAGCCAGCTGATAAGTCACACTTTTTTCCGAATCAAGTAGGAAGGACGCCAAAAATATATTTCCGATCGACAAATGCCTTGATTCCAGTTCTCTGTTTGTCTATTAAAATGAATGTGCTGTCGATTTATTTTACAAAAGACGCGACAGCGGAATCTATACATCTCAATTCTCCAGCTGCACTCATCTTTGACAAGCGCTCTTTGATGACGTGAGGATTACGTTACTGAAGACCACCTGTCAATCATCGTATAAAGCCCGCCCTGGCAATTCGATTGGCCCGATGATTTCTGAACCGATCATAATTTCTCCTCAATGGATTGAGTCCAGACCGAACTTCCCGTCCAAAAAAATGTTGTGGGCGGAGTTCGGGCTGGCATCCAGGCTAGTCTAAATGGGTACTTGACAATAAATACTGCTCATAAGAATGTCATGGGGTGGGACTTGTTAGACTATTTCAACATCATTTTGCTAATTATGACTTTTTTTAAATTTAATTTCTCACGCTGCAAGAGTCAGGGCTATTAAAACAAACTAGTGAAGGCAAAAAGGGAAAGTAATAAATTAAGTAATAAACTGAAAGTATAAAAATGTTACCCTAAAATCTTGGAATTTGCATTTTCACCATTCAACCTCAACGCGGTTTACTGGCAATGAAAAAAAAAGCAATTCTAGTTTTAAAAATGCCTATCTTGTTTAAGACCACGATTCTATTAGACATTACCAAAGATTTACTTTCAGTTAGCTAGAGCCTCATCCACTTTGTATTTCTGAAATTTGCTCAGCAGCTTTGGATCAGCTTGTTCTCTAGGTTTTATACTTGTCTTGATATGATGGGACACTTTACCTTCTTTGTTGCCCTGTCATGTAATATTTCAGCTGGATCATGGTCCCTGTATTACTCCAGACACCTGTTTACCAGTTTTTACTGTGCAAAGCTAAACTGAGCACTTTCCAGGGCTCCTATGTTATTTTACAGGACCAAGTTCATGAGTCCCGCTAACCCAAGTTCTGTTTATTGGGTTGGATTTCTCTGTAGTGGAAGGTGGGGTTGCCGTACTGGGACTACAACTGGGGCTCTCGTATGTAGCCGGGATGCTGAGAAAACTGCAAGACTGACGCCTCAATTTTATGCTCACTGAAGGAAAAAAGACCTCAGAACTGTGTTGCATTGCATTTTTTAAAGGGATCAAATCATAAAAGAACTTGATGTACTATGAAAACATACTCCATTTCCACCCCAAAAATATGATTTATTCCAACTCAGCTGTAAAAAAAAAAAAAAAAAAAAAAAAACTTGTTCTGCCTAATTTTTAGCAGCAAAAAAGGGTTCTTTTTCTTCCTGCTATAAGTTAGGAAAGTTCAGAAGTTCTGTCGTTATAGTATAAAAAATCTGTATTCTTTTTAATAATAATAATAGCTTATTATTAGTTTGTCGTCAATTCAATTCAGTCCCTTTCCTTTGAACTTCGAAAAAAAAAATTCCTGTTTGGGTTTGAACATCCTATTAGATCAAAACATGCTTTATAATGCAGTGAAGTGTGAGTGATCTGTGAGCAGCAACACTGCTGTGTTCTATTAAATTGCTCCCCGCTGCGTTTCCTTGCAGCGGGACACAGCTCTACTGATGATAGTGCTGCTGAAATAATTCAAGTGACAAATTAAGCTGTATCGGCCGCATAATTGGATTGGAACGCAACATGATCCTAGTGGATGAACAGATTGTTTGAGGAGAAATTAAGTGCATTTACCACATGGGAAACTACATGCGCATGTGCCATTATTCAAGATCTGACATTTTAGTACCCATATACAGACACAGGTCTCCCCAGCCATCCATCACATATTAGATTTAAAGAGAAGAGAATGAGTTAGGCCTACTATAGTAGCTAGAGTTATAATATTTACCATTAGCAAACTCTAAACTGTGACATTTATATTCTCTGTTGTCGTTACACTATGCAAAAGCATATTTAAAGTAGAACTTTGGTACACAGCAGAAGTCAAAAAGTATTTGAGCTTGTGTTTACAGTGTCTCACATTCGCATACGCATGAATGAAAGTAAAAGGGCAGCTTATTCTTGAATAAGTCTGTCTGTCTGCCTGATTTTAAGCACCTGTTAAATGGGGTGCATCTGAAATAGCCAAACTTGTTAATTAGAAGGAGACATTTTGCTGTAATAGCTTAAGAAGTTTAAGTACCACATAGAATGGAAATTTTCATTCCAAATCCTGTCAAACTCTATTAAATATGTAATTTCTATCATCTGTCCTCATTTGGAGTTCATGGTGTACATTAGCTTTCCATAACTGCAGTTTTCGTTTTGGGCCCCTATCACAGTCTTCAAGGTGAAAAAAAAAAAACAGAGTGATGTTATAATTAAATGTTTACAACACCTGTCATTCCATAGTAATTTTATCTAAGTGGTAAATGAACTCTTATTTGTCAGTTTGTTGAAAAATTTGTAGAAAAAATACAGATTTTGCAGTATATCATGCATTAGATTTCTTCAGTTGTATTGTATACAGATGTTCCTCCATATGGAAAAAAACACAAAAATTATCTTCTGGGAATTAATTGAATCAAACCCCATATGTATATTTTCATTCTAAAGTAAGACGTATCAGATTATCTTTTCATTTGGAGAATCATGACATGTAAAAGTATTAAGAGATTTGGTCACACATAGCAGTCTGTGCATGTTAAAGGTCGAATGGCTAATGTTACATTTCATTACTACCACTAGCTATAATATATTTGAAACCAATACTCACTTTCCCACTTAATTTCATGGGGCCTGCCAATTTACTGTCATAAATACAGTCATACAGTCATAAGAAGGTGAATATCATGGAAATTGTCTTTGAGTGAAAGTCTGAGGTGCACAGGCTCAGCTCGTTGAGCAAGAGTGGCCACTGGTGGCTGAAAGGTGTAAGTGCACGCAAGACAGCCAGGTTATAACATTGAGATTAGACCTCTGTGTCGATGTGGCATCTGACTCACTGTTTAACACCATTCTTCACGCTCTCCCTCTTTAAACCCGATGGGCTTCAGTTTTCCATTCTCACATTACGCTCATGTGCAGCTTTTATGAAGCAAAACTGTTTTTTATTGACTACCTGTGCCAGCCGTGGAGATCTGAAGAGGGGTACACATTTCTTTTGCTCAGACTGATGTAGCAGCTCTAGCACTGCCCTGCCTTCAATTACATTGCTTTTGCTGCTTAATTGAAGTTTTACTGTTTTTTTTTTGTTGTTGTTTGTTCTTACTAACAATCACCCATTTCATTATTAATTACACAAAATTATTTTTATCTACCTATCCATCCATCCATCCATAGTCTATATGTGTGTGTGTCCATCTATCTATCTAGATAGGTACCTATCCTATCCATCCATCTATCCATCTATCAATAAATCCTCCAACTATAAATTCAATAAATCCTATCCATCCAACCATCATCCATATATCTATCTGTGTTTTTTTCTCATCTATATTAAACACTTTATTAGGTACACCTTGCTAGTACCGAGTTTTCAGAACTGCCTTAATTCTTTTTGGCATAGATTCAACAAGGTGCTGGTTCCTCTGAGATTTTGGTCCGTATTGACATAATATCATCACGCGGTTGGTGAATTCAAGAGAGACGACGCATGCGCGAGAACTGAAGTGAAGTAGAGTTGAAGAAGGGGCCGTTTACACCTGGCCACTTCATGCGTTTTCTGAGATCGGATAGCTATCCGATCGTGAAAAGACCAGTAAATGCCCCCCGAAACGCATTCGAGACGGATTTGAATCCGATCGCTCAAACCACTTCAGGAGGTGGTCTGGGCCGCATTCCAGATGAAACTGGACAAGTGTAAATGCATCTGGTTCTTGAAACCACATGTAAATGTTCCTACTCCCAAAAATGCTAAAAAATAAACGCGTGAGAGCGCGTTACAGGCTATATGTCATGCTATTTTAGTCAGATATGACGACGCTACTGCAACGCGCATCACCTCAGATGAGCAGCTGAACGCCTATCAAGCCAACGCGCCGCATTCTATCACAAATCAAAGTGAAAGTAAGTCGGAGACGATTAACACTACCATCTTCATTAAAAGTAAAGTAATGAAATGATCTTACCAGTTCTGTTGCCGCTCTCTCTTATCACCGTTTTTGCTGATTTTGAAATTAGCCGATGATCAATAAAATGCAGCTCATATCTGTTGCTTTCGTCTCGGTGCAACTCTCGTCTCAGGCCTACAAGGAAGAAATGGAGTAGTCAAATAAAGTTGTTATTTTTGTATGTTTTTTTGCATAAAAAGTGTTCTCGTCAATTGATAAACTGATAGTTGAGCCCCTGTTGTCACATGGAATATTTCAACATTTTCTTCATTGACTTTCTGGGCCGTCAAGTTTCGATCCGTTAGGCAGCCTATGTAGCAGTGATCCACCTCTCAAATTTAATTAAAAATATCGTCATTTGTGTTCTGAAAACGAACGAAGGTCTTACGGGTTGGTACAGCATGGGGGTGAGTAATTAATGACTTAATTTTCATTTTTGGGTGAACTAACCCTTTAACTTCAAATGAGACCTTAGCATGGTCAGCATCAAACTGTTTAAACACCTTAGAACATTTCCAGAGAATGTGTTGGAATAAGTCATTTTACAGTCTTAATTATAAATGGCTTGGCCATTTAAGGCCTTACACACATTTGATAAAACCTTAAATTTTACACAATATTCAACCGGCAGCCAGTGTAGTAAAGCCAGAACAGAAGAAATATGTTCCCTTTTTCCTCATTCCAGTAAGAAGCCTGGCAGCAGTGTTTTGTACCATTTGAAGGTGGGATAGAAGAACTGAATCACACCAAGATACAGTAAGTTGCAGTATTCCAGCATAGAGGAAACAAAAGCATGAATCACTGTCTCCAAATCCTTTACTGATAAAATGCTTCCAATTAATACTAAAGGGCACAAAGTGTTTGAATTGTAGCCTGTAGCCTTCAAAAACCTCCCTCAAGTATTCAAACTGTATAAGGCCTACAGAACTTTCAGACTTAAACAAATTTAAACAGCTTCGTCAAGCCAGCATTCCAATTTCCTTAGATTTTAGTTCTTCAGAGGTTTTGAATTCATAAAGTCAGAGTTAAAATAGAGCGATAAAAGATGGCAGTTGACTCTGCAATTTTTCTGCTTTTTCACCGTTTAGTCTGAGACCACCCAAAACCTTGTCTCGAAAATAAAGCATGTCTGACGTTGCAGTGATTCAGAAATTAAGTCTGTAAAGAGTTTAACCTCCGGTTCAACCCTGTTACCAGTGTTTTCACAATACTCATTAGCCTGTCCAAACTCAAATTAGTTAAGAGTTACAGGCATGAGAGATGTGTGGTTGTCTCCTTCTGTTTAGAAATTAGATGCATCATGAAGCATGAATCAAGTGACTACAGTTGGTTAGGTGCATTCTAAGTGTTATTATAAAGATTAATGTGATTGAGGGGGTGTGAGACGATTGCTAACATGTCAAAATCACCAAAGCTTGGTCATAGAATGCAACATTACCTCTGCCTGTTTCCTTTCAAATTTCTTGGATTTCATCACTCAATGATCTCTCCTTAATGGAACAGAAAATAGAGAGAGAGAGAGTGCTCATCCATTCCGTATCCAGGAAAGGAGAAGATGACAGCCAAGCACCGCAGGAGAGGTCACTTCTCAACCACTTGAGGAAGAAACAAAAAGGAAACAGATGTCATAAGAAAGTTACAGATGGGCAAGCACTTTAAAACTACATGAGAGCCGACTTTCGAAGAAAAGTCTTTGTCAAAGCCTCATTGTTCTGTCAGGCATAAATTAATGTCAGTTTACCATCACTGACTGCATCAGCCATTAGATATATATAAGTAACAGTTCAAAACGCTTTTATAAGAAATTTTAGGGCTTAAAGCTCCCGAACATTTGGCTAATTGTCCAGTTAGCACTATGGCCTTTCACATCATAGCAAGTAAATAAATTATTTGTAATTTAAGTAATTTGTTGCAGATGTCTCACTCGTTGCCAATTGCAACCCTTATTACGGGGTAGAAATAATGTACATCCAGTAGATGTAGTAGTCTAAAGTAGTCCTAGAGGTTATGTTTAATATGAATTTGGCCAGAATCAGAAAACGCTAAATTGTTAAGAGCCTGAGAATTGAATGCCAATAAAAGGAATAGTCAAGTCAAGTCAGTCAAGTCAAATATATTTACATAGCGCTTTTCACAATACAGATTGTATCAAAGCTGATTCACAGTATCAATCAAAACAACTTAACAGTGTTTATTACTGGAAAAAAGACATCCAAGTTTGGTAGAGCAGATCAATGGTATGATGGGTCATTTAATTTGAATATCCTCAACTGAGCAAGCCAAAGGCAACAGTGGCAAGGAACCGAAAAACTCCATCAAGTTACCAGATGGTGTCCTAAAACTCCATCAGATGACCCAATGGAGAAAAAAAACCTTAGGAGAACCCAGGCTCAGTCGGGGGGCAGTTCTCCTCTGGCGTTTATGAACTAGAGGCCAAATTTACAGTAACTGTAAGATAAGAAATTTATATGAATGCCTGGCTAAACAAATGCGTCTTTAGTCTACTTTTAAACTGGGAGACCGAGACTGAGTAATGAACAATATCAGGAAGGCTATTCCAGAGCTTCGGAGCTAAATGTGAAAATGCTCTCTCTCCTTTGGTGGATCTGGATATCCTAATACCACACCAAGAACACATTTATGAAAAATAAACAACTAAAATAATAAAGTGCACACAAAAACAAAAACCTTTTTTTTCAGTTTCTTTGAGCTCAGTACGTCCTCGGTTCCACTTGCCTTTATTGACAAGAGTTCAATTTTCACCATTAAGGCCCTTTTTTAGTTTCGGTTAGTGTTTGTCCTACCACCATGATGATGAAGATGATGATCCTGGCAATCTGTCTAAAGTCAGAGTCACAAACACGATTGGCTCGCCACGCAGGAAAGGATCTCTGCACGATGTATGCCAACTCTTTACCAAAAACCTGATCTATAAATAAGGGCAAATAAATTTTCAACCAGATCTCCTCCTTTCTTACACAGAACAACCTATTGGACAACAATCTGTCTGGTTTCAAAAGCGGACACTCAACTGAGACTGCCCTGCTCTCAGCAATTGAAGCTCTTAGAGCAGCTTCCACATCTTCAGTTCTCATTCTGCTGGATCTGTATGCTGCCTTTGACACAGTTAACCACCAGATCCTCCTGTCAATCCTAAAGATGAAGGGCATCTCGGGAACTGCACTCCAATGGTTCAGGTCCTACTTCTCAGGTAGGTCCTTTAGGGTGTCGTGGAGAGGTGTGATGGCATCTGGCAACTGGGGTGCCTCAGGGCTCAGTGCTTGGACCACTCCTCTTCTCCATCTACATGACATCACTAGGACATCACATACATGGCTTTTCCTATCATTGCTACGCTGATGACACACAACTCTTCCTCTCATTCCAGCCTGATGATCCTGCGGTAGCTGCTCAGCCTGTCTGACTGACATTTCTGGCTGGATTAAGGACCACCACCTTCAACTAAACCTTGCGAAGACTGAGCTACTTGTGATCCTGGCCAAAAACTTCTCCATTCAGCTAAGCTCATCCATAACTCCATCAAGGTCAGCTAGGAATCTTGGGATTGTAAATCTGCAATCCTGCAGATTTGCCTTGCACAACATTAGGAAGATCAGGCCCTTCCTAACAGAGCATGCTACACAACTCCTTGTCCAAGTGCTTGTTCTATCCAGACTGGACTATTGTAATGCTCTTCTGCTTGCTCTGTCAAACCTCTACAACTTATCCAGAATGCTGTAGCCACAGTGGTCTTTAATGAACCGAAGAGAGCACACGTTACTCCTCTCCTCACAAAATTGCACTGGTTGCCAGTTGCCGCTCGCATTAAATTCAAGTCACTGACGTTTGCCAACAGAAAAACCACTGGCACTGCTCCCTCTTACCTAAACTCACTACTTCAGACTTTGCAAGTTCAGACTTTGCAGACAGGCTCTGTTAATTCAATCCCTTTAATCGGGTAGGATTATAATTTAGCCTATATTTCATAAACAAACTAAGGAGCTAACTAGGTTAGTTTGTTAATGTATTCACATTTATGGTTTACTATTTGAGATTACAGATATGTAATATTAGATGTTTAGATCTTATTGTTTAGGTTACATTGATTACAATGTATGGTAATTCCCATACAAACAGTGTGGTTGTGTTGAAGACATGGGAGAGTTGCATCTGACCAGTTTCATTTGTTCTTACCAAATGTTTTTTTCAGCTGCTTTGATCACCAGGATGAAACTAAATAATAAGAATGTTTCCTGTCTTCCCTTTGTTCAACCACAGATTTTCACAACCACACAGATTTACAATCCATTGTCTTTAAAAGAAAAAGGCTGTGGCAGTGGTTTCTGACACTATGAGGCTTTTGTTCACAGTTGACATATACAGCGATTTCCAACTGTTAGCACTTCACTACTTTGTTAAACCCATAAAACAAAAATTATGACACATAAAACCTTTATCCTGTTGTTTTTGTGAAAGTAATATTTAAAATTTTAAACTGATTAATGATTTATTCTTTCTTTTTTGTTCTCTTCTAATCATCTTTTTACCAATTAGAAGTATGTGCCAGTGATTTAATAAGGTGCCAGTATTTCCACTTCAGCCATAGAAGCCCGAACGTGAGAAACATCAGTAAACATGAACACAAAGACTTCAGGGAATTGTAGCCTTTTTTAGTCTCATGAAGAGTAAAAATTCTCTCAAAGGCCATTTTGAACAATCTGCTATTGGAAATTCGACTTTGTCCCATCAGACACATAAATATGAAACATGATCTATACTCAAGTCAGCATCTGTGAACAAGCGCCTTTCATCTCTTTAATTTTCTTGGCCAATGGACTGATTCAATAAAAGACACTATACGAAGACTGCAGTGAACACATCCTTGAAAAGATCATTAGGATGTCTGTGGAATCACTCATTAGTTCAGTCTGATAGGATTGTTTCCCCCAACAGTTCCACAGACTTATGATAGCTAAAATATAATAAATCATGAGGTTGATTTATTACAGTACAGTGAATATTGTTGGATCATATGATAAACTGCTTAAAATATTCCTAACTTGAAAGTTGTTTTGAATAATAAAATCTATTAAATAATTAGATAACACTGTTATAGCACTGTTATAACAACACTAATAACAACACTTATAACACCATACAAAAGCATGTCCACTTTTAATCACATAGAACAAACTTTTGCTTCCTAAGTGTTCAAGTCCATCTGTCAATAGGCGGCTATAGAAACTGAGCGGCCGATGTGCAAAAACTCCGACTGGGGAAGAGTTGTTCTTATATTCTCATCGTTCTTGGCCAATCAAATGCAAAATGCTTCCTGTGACTCCTAAACCACACATCTCAGAGCCTATGTTGGGTGTCTGAGGGTCGAATATATGACAGAAAAGCCTGAGAGTTCATTTATTCAGCATGTCTCTCTCTCTCTCTCTCTCTCTCTCTCTCTCTCTCTCTCTCTAGAGGTACTCATTGAACCGTTTAACAGAAACTGGAAGCCACTCTTGGCCTGACTGGGAGGACGACCATGACGTCAGGTGTTGCAGATGTGTGAAAGTCCCAGAATTAGACCAATGAGTCTCACTAAACACTTTCCTTTCCTCGAAAACTCACAGTGTATATTTGACTTGTATGTGTAATCTAAAGGACCTGTTTGACTAATCTAATTATATGCTTTTTGCAAGAAAGAACTGCTACAAAAATCAGCAATGAGCAGTGTTAAGACCATCGACATCATATAGAGATAGACGGCCTATCCACCGCTACACCTTATTGGCACGAATGAGCCGGGGGGCGCGAGAACTGAAGTAGAGTTGAAGAAGATCACAATTCTCGCGCATGCGTCATGGAAATCTCTTGAACTCTCCTCTCTGGCCGAAAAGGAATAGTCGAATAAAGTCGTTATTTTTGTTTGTTTTTTCGCACAAAAAGTATTCTCGTCGCTTGATAAACTTTTTCTTGTGTCACTGTTGTCACATGGAATATTTACACATTTTCTTCATTGACTTTCTGGGCCGTCAAGTTTCAATCCCTTAGGCAGCCTATGTAGCAGTGATCCACCTCTCAAATTTAATCAAAAATATCTTCATTTGTGTTCCGAAGATGAACTGCGGTTTTACGGGGTTGGTACAGCATGAGGGAGAGTAATTAATGACTTAATTTTCATTTTTGGGTGAACTAACCCTTTAAATCTTAAATCTTACTGAAAAGTAAAACAGGGATTTAAGTGTAAAATACCTAACTTGTCCTTTAAATGCTATAGTCAGAAGTTGCATTGTGAATCCATTCTTTCCATACACACTAAAACATAACAAATAACTAAAGAATAAAGAATTTACTACACAGTACATTCATGTTATTTCAGTTCAAGTTCAGTTCAGTTCTTTATCTTTTGAAAAGAATGAGGGTAAATGAAGTAAATGATGAGTAAATGAAGACTTTACATTTGAAGACTTGAAGAATTTTCATCTTTGGGTAAACTTTTCCTTTAAAACATGGAGGCAGATTGGTGCATCGATCTGCTAAATGTGTACTATCCCGTGTAAAGTAAACAGAAACCATAAGTAAATCCAACAAATTTTAAACATCTGTCAATTAAGTTCCTCTCCATTAAATGATCAAGCTTTCAATGATGAACCCCCGTGATCAGATCAACAGCGCTTGAAACTAAATTCTTAGTGCGTCACAGTCACAGAAGCATGTGCCCTTGACTTAAGACGTTAAGATCCCCTTCATATTACTTCAAACATGTGTGTTGATTTTTCAGTCCTCTCTGCATGTGGTCGCTGTGAGTCTTGCCCATGTAACAGTCTTGCTCTGTGGTTACTGCTCTGAGAAATCATGGAGCAGGACTAACACTGCACTTCTATCAAAACCACATGTGTCTGCCATTTCTCCATATGGCTGGTGTTAGAGAGCAGAAGGTATGACCCAGGTAGTTTACACAGGATTTAGTTTTTCCCTGCAGAGAATGATCTCCTGGTACCTTCACAGGAGTCCAGGAGACATGAATCAGTTATTACACATTGCCCTTTGAAAAACATTTTAGTCTTTCAGCTATAGACACTATAGATATCAGTCATTTCAGTTATCTTTACAGCTCTCAATCAATTACACATATCTTTGAAAGGTTATTGCAAGGAACACACTGCAATTCAAATATTGACGTGTTCTCTGTTGATTCCATCAGTGGTTTTCAAACTTTTTGATGCCAACCCTTGTGAAAAAAACCTATAGCAAAATGTTTTTAAAATTAATTTTTTTCATAATAAGTATAGTATCCATTAACATACTGACATATTGCTTGAGACTTATTGATAAAAATGCACGCGTGCACACGGCACGTTTTTTTAAAGACGATCTGGCCGTGTATTTGTGAGTGTGGTATTCTGATAGATTCAGCTGATTGCCACCAGTGCTGTTTTGGCGTGTTTGGATTTCGATCGCGTTCAGACAGAGTTTGTGGATGCGTCACGTTCTCCCAGCGGAAACATGATCATCGCAATGTAACAGTCAAGACTCGATGAGCTCAATAGAGTGAGAGTTCCCAAATCCACACCCTGATCTATTTTCTCCACGTGAGATAATACTTTGGCTGATGGCCAGGGTGCCCTAAGACACCTGCTCTGGAATTAAACCGACGAAATATCCTTGGTCCACACCCTGTCTTTCACATTGCAACCCGTGTGGTCCCCAATGAGTTCGCTGACCAGAGTCATCTCATCCGGTTCCCCGGCTGATGAAATCATGTATATCGCTGCATCACAAGGTGAGCTGGAGACCTCTGGAGATGACGGCTCGTCTGTGCTGCCACCCTCGAGTGTGCTAGCATAACGAGTCTGACCCAGAGTTGACATTATGCTTTCCCAGGCCGCCACGAGTATCGGTCTTTGTGTGGAACCACCCGCCATGTCCCAAGCACTTAAGGTTTATGATTAGTTTTTGGGGAGGCGAACCCCAATCCTTTCTACCCAGACATGCATGAAGAGGTCAAGAGATCATTGGAGTCTCCTTTGACTTTTCGCGCCTGCTCAGCGACCTCTTTCGCCTTTTCTGCCCTGCTGCCTCACTGCATGTTTTTGCCATCCTTCAGGGTGCTCAATGACATGCACGAGGGTAGGGCTGATTCAGGGCTCATCCAAGACTGGCTGCAGCCACCAACCTTGCTCTACGAGCGACAGAAGAGACCACACACTCCCTGTGTCAGGTGATGTCCACATGCGTGGTCAGACGTATCTGGCTTAACCTGGTTGATACGGGCAAGGCTGAGCGAACCTGCTTCCTCAACTCCCTCATATCCCAGGCTGGCCTCTTCAGCGGCGCGGTCGAGGACTCTGCCCAACAGTTCTCAGCCGCCCAGAAGCAAACTGAGTCTACCCAACATGTTCCATTGCCAGCTGCTACCACCCAGACACCTCAGTCCACTTGCCACCAAACGCACCCTCCTGCCACTTCCACCCACTCCCGCCCGGCCTCAGCAGCACAGGGCTGCGCCGTGGAGGTGATCGCAGGAAGGCGCCCCTGCCCGTACCAGTACTGCAGCCTGCTGAACATCAGGTGATGAGGCGCTTCCGTTACGGGAGGCTCAGATGTGGGTTGCAGTTCTTTCAGGAAGTGGTTGCAGGGCTACTCCTTCCCCCGGGGGAGGGCCAGGGGAGAGCCTCTTCTCCAAAGAACTGACTTCCCATCATCCCTTACGAGCCTCGCCACTCCCGTACCCCTCTGTCGCCAGACCCCTGACAGAGCAGGCCCCCGTGGAACGCTGTTCCTTCCCTGGCCTTCCTCTGTCAGGATGCGGCATATGACTATGCCCCCACATCGGGACGCGCCGCCTTCCAAGTCTGGGCTGGCCATTCTGCCTTGCTGCCCCATCATGGGTATGTCTGTGGTTCACATCACCCCGTTGGTTCAGGAGCTTTCAATCTGTCCAACTGGCTCACGTGAATCATCAGGCTCGGCTTTGCGAATAGTTCGCACAGTCTCTTCCCCTCTCCAGGGAATTCGCTATACCATGGTGGGTGGCAATGCCTCTGTCATGATTAAGGAGGTTGTCACCCTACTTGCGAAGGGTATGATTGAGAACAACCCCTTCAGCCGAAATTAAGTCCTGCTTCTTCTGCCCCAACTTCATTGTACCCAAGAAAACTGGTGAGTTCGACCTGGACCTGCGCATCTTTAACCGTTACCTTCTATAAAGGCTTCCGTTCAAGATGCTGACGGCCAAACGCATTTTCGATTGTGTGCAGCCACAGGATTGGTTTGCTGCGATCAACCTGAAGGACGCCTACTTCCATGTCTGCTTTCTTCCTCGACACAGACCGTTCCCTCGGTTTGTTTTTGAGAGGCGGACATACAAGTATGCGGTTCTCCCATTAGGGCTAGCCCTGTCTCCTCGGACCTTCACGAAGGTCATCGAGGAACCCCTTGTGACGATTGACAACATGGGGTTCACATCCTGAACTGACTGATCCTAGCTCACTCTCGAGATCAGGTTTGCAAACACAGGGACCTAGTGCTCCATCACCCAGCTCATCTGGGCCTTTGGGTCAACTGGGAACAGAGCAAACTTCCCTGTTCCCAAACTAATTAAATTAAGTCTGTATATTGCCCTTTTACCAAAGAATTTCTAAAATATTACCTGGGAATTTTTTTTTACTTTTTAATTTTTTATTGCTAAAAAGGTACTTTCAATAGAATAAAATAATAGCCATTATAAAAAGCTGTCAGATAGTCATAGACATAAATAACATATTCAGGAATCGACCCACTACAGTTATATTTATACTTTTGAAAACGCATGTTTATCATAAAGTTTTACAATAAGAAAGGTTCTATTAGTTGGATGCAGCCATCTTTTGTGTTTCTCAATATAACAAAGCCTGGCAGTTAGCTATTGTGTTTCTGTAACCAGGGCGGGCACATTCATTGTGTGGTAATCATGTTGTCATTATACCAGTAATCCAACACGAACCCTGATTAAGGACAACATCTTGAGCTCCAACTCCAGGGGCTTGGCATTACCTCTGGGCCTCTCAGTGGGTATTTAGAAGACTTTTCCTTTTTTCTTCCCACCAACACTGCCACTTATTTTTGGAAACCTGTGAAATTTAAGAGTCAGGTAACCAAAATGACATTCAAAGGAGTGCCCATAAATCATATATTCTGCTCCAGACAACTAGGTGTAAGTCTGACCCCTTCTCTTTCAGCTTTGTGGCTGTGATTGAAACAGAGCAAGAATGATGTGCCTTATTAACATTTACATTTAGCTGACGCTTTTAACAAATCAGTATTTTTAAATGCATCATTTAAATCATTTTATTAATGATAACAACATGAGAATTGTTCTTAGAACTGTCATTTAGAGTCAGTCACTTGCCCAGAGAGACTTGCCAATTAACCTACAGTAATTAATCAAAAACCAGGGATAACAATGGCCCTTTGAAAGAAAAAGGCAACTTTTCCACAATTGTCCACTACTGCTACCTAATTGAAAGTGAATCTTTGTTGGTCTCAAACAGGACCTTCACATCGCCTACCTCATAAAATGGGCCCTAGTTCAACAGCAGTTTGCAAATAGCAACTTCCTCCCACTAAACAAAATGATCTATACTGATATATCACAAAAGCTACTCATGGGATATTTACTCCTTAATCTCAAAATGCTGTGTAATCACAGATACGCTCATTGGGGGTTTTCCTCTTGCTTAATTCTCTCAGACAATTTCTCATTCTCATTCACCCTTTATTCATTTTTCTGGCTGCTCTTCTCTGCTGCGTAATGACCAAAAGATTCCTCAAGGATAGTTTAAGGTTTGGATTTTCCTTACAATAACATCCTCAACCGAGGTGCCTTGTCAGGGCTATCTGTTTAAACTTCACAAGGAAGTCTTGAGGTCAACCACTCAGACATAGGCTATTTCTCATATTACAGACACCGTTCAGAAAGTCCATTCACTGTCTAGAAACCTTCATTCTAGATTATGATGATTCACTTAGTGAGGGTAAAGAACTAGCCAACTTCTCAGTTCACTGCGGCTCTCTGAAGTTTGAAGATGTCCTTGAATCGTAACGGTGACTCAAAACGAAATTCTAATTCTAATAACCGATTCTAAACATAAACCTATATAATGAAAAACTAGATGGGCGAGTGTTTCATGAATGACAGAGATTCAGCCAAGTTACAATCAAAGAGATTTTCATGGGAAAATGATTGTGTCTAGAATTCCATAACGGAGTGAAATCCTTTCTTTGAAATCAATTTCGGCTGAGCCAGTGAAACATCCAAACACGCCAAGGTCTTCTTTGTGCTATACCAGAGAATAAAACAAATGACTGTCAGACCTATTTTGTAATCATACAGTACGTAGACATTTATAAATAGCTCCATGCAAACATCAGGGATGCATATCCATGAATGCAGAAAAACAGTAACAGCAATTTTGCATGCCTTTCAGAAATATATGATTTACCTTGACTTTGCTTTGACTGTGGGAATCTAATGCAGGATCTTCTGCTGACATATTTTAATGGCCTCTTGAGGAACCTTTGTGTTCCTCCTCTAAATGATGTCTTGAATTGCTTCCATGAGTCTGGGATGGAGAGTGCCAACAACGCTTGCCAGTAACACAGATGCCCTCGTGCCAGAAACTCTTCCCTCGTTCTCTGGGAACTTACTACTCTCTAGTGGACCGCAAGTGCATCACATCTACTATAGCACGTCTTTCATCTGCTGCTGCAATGTGTATCAATTCTGTTTTTGTCTCTGTAGACAACTTTTTTCAATTTTTTTTAAATAAAGCCTCAGTAAAAAATTCTAAGTCAAATAGAAATTCATTTGTAAGATCTTACAATTCGAGTTGATGGTATACAAAAATCCAAATCTACGTATAGGATTTTCATGCATCACATATCATCATGCATGAAGTGTAAATTATCTAGATTATCATTAAGTATTCAAAACTATAGGCTTAAAAATAAACATTAAAAAAGTCTAACAATTATTTAATCATTATCATTACATTTTTGCAATGTTTCACACACTGTAAAAAAATCATGCTTTATCACAACATTTTTTTTTCTTTTGTCAAATCAACTTAGAACATTTTTGTGGTTTAGATAACATAATATTTTGAGTTTCTGTTGATTAAACCAATCTCCTTCATTGTATGTACTACATTCTTCAATTTCAATGAACTTAAAATTAAGGCAACCAGGTTACTTTTTAAAGTTAAACCAACAATATATTTTTACAGTGCACTATTCAAACTACCTTTACACATTTCTGAATGCCGTACATGAGGCCTTTATTATTTTAGAACAAAATTCACTTTTCTGAATCATTTTACTGTTGCCAAGCTCATTTTAGTGTAAAACCTACAAACATTCCTTGAGAAGTGTGCTTGTGTTTTCTGTCATTAAAATGAATGCCATTTGGTTTGATATTACTTTATGTGAAATATAAAACAAACTTTTTCATGCATTTATAAATGTAGCTTAAGTAAAAGGATTTTTATTTATTGTCCACTGCAGTACTATTATTACCTAATCGAAAGTGAATCTTTGTTGGGCCTAAAAAGGACCTTCACATTGCAAGATCACGGATCCTCCCTCATACAGCAACTACAGCAGTTTGGAAATAGCAACTTCCTCCCATCTGACATTTGGCTCAGTAAAGCCCCTGTGCTCGTGACCTCCTGGTATTCCCCCAACTTCTGACCCCTGGGCATCTACCCAATAAATAAAATCATAAATTATACATGGCTTTATACAACATTACCCAGTTCCTTTTTTTTCTAAAGAGAATCATTATGTGCCTAAAGTGCTCATTTCTGAATGTTAAACTGCTGTGGTCTACTAAATGTGCTTCTAACATTTAGTAGACCACAAGTAGATTAATTTGAATAATAACATTATTCAGATTAATTAAATTTCTGTACTCATCCAATCTCAGAAATAACCAGTAGCGGAGTGAAGCCTTACGGAGAGACTCAGGAAAATGTTGCAACTTTTAGACACCTTAACATTTCTGAATGTTAAGTGGATTCATTTATGTACTTGTTGTGGCGTTACACTGATTCATCTCATGGACTTGCATGTACCGTCATGTTTAATATTTACTCAAGTTGACAGTTCCCTGGGGTCTTTATAAGACAGCTGTGACATTTTATTGTCAAATAGTTTTCTCGTCTCTGCAGCCAACGACCGAACAGTTTGCATGCATTGCTCAAACTTTTGCCATTGCATTAGAACTGGTCACACAGTTGTGAAACCAAATGGCAGTTCAATGGCCCGTGGGTGCGTAGACATAATACATACATAGGCACCCTATTGGGCGCTAAAGCGTACGTCAACGGCGCCACCATATTGCGGAGGGCAACTTTCTCATACTCTCAATTGTAAACACTCATCTCAAGGAATTATCTTTCACAGGAAGACTGAACATTTGTTTCTGGTTGTATTTGGTCATGATATACGTAAGTAGTAATAGAAACGTTCAGAGGAGAAAGGCCACGAAATCTAAAAATACAACTATTATCGTGTCATGAAATGTAGTTTTAATAGTTTTTAGTGGACAATGTAGTTGTTTAAACCTCAAATCTGTGGTTAATTTATAAAGATAGTGCCTTTTAAAAAATTTCATCTGACGTTTTCGGAGTTGTGGGAGTTGAGTTGTCTCGGCTAGTGTTTCTGATGTCTCTAATCTAGTGGTTAAACATGAGATGATGATTGACAGCTTCTCTAAACGAAGTAGTCACTGAGTCACCAACAGACTTTTTGGGCGATTTTCAAGAGGGGATTGAAGCTTCAACTTTAATTTGCACATGTCCACAACGTACTCGGTTACCAACGTAATCTCGGTTCTCTCTAGAAGAGGGAACGAGTACTGCGTACTATCTTACGCTAGGGCAGGGGTGCCCAACCCTGCTCCTGCCGATCAACTGTCCTGCACAGCTCATCTCCAACCCTAATTAAACACACCTGCCTTTAATTTCCAAGTGACCCTGAAGACCTTAATTGGTTGCTTCAGGTGTGTTTGATTAGGGTTGGAGATAAACTGTGTAGGACAGTCGATCGGCAGGAACAGGGTTGGGCACACCTGCGCTAGGGGAAAACCTCTTTTCCACAAGATATTGAAGCCAAAAATTATCCTTAATTTTAAGGATTGCAGCGGCTTGCGTGCTTTTGGCTGTCCTGCAGCAACTGCAGCAGCCTATTGAGAGAGGCCCTTGGTGACGTCAGATCCAATGAGGATCTGACGTTACGTCCAGATTTTCACGTCTACTACGTCACGTCCCGCCGAGACGTGGCCTGGGCCTATAAATACAGCTCGATGGGCTGATACAATCTATATTTATATGATATAAGTTTATTGATCACGAACCAGAGCGTGAAGCGAACCAGAGCGTGTTGCATGCACGGCAAAGATACGCAGTACTCGTTCCATCTTCTAGAGAGAACTGATGTTATGTTAGTAACCGAGTACGTTCTCTTACGAGAAGTTCTCTCGTACTGCGTAACATCTTACGCAAGGGGCACACAGTGTAAAATGCTGGCGGTGCTGGGATCCAACACCCAAGTCCCAAGGGCAGGTGCCCGGGGCTCATATAGTGCATAAACACCAGGGACTCACAGAGAGTCTGAGAAGAGAGGCTATACGCATCATTCCCAATAAGTAGCATCCTAAGGGAGCTAATCACATCAACAGCGTTCCACACAGTCAGGGTGAAACTTTTCTGCCTGAATTGGGTAACATTATGGGTCTTACTCATTGCCCATAGAGTTATTTTATCGATCAGCGAGCGGTGCTCAAGCGATTTCAGTATTCTGAGCCGAAGCAACGGGGCAAACAGTACTGATCTTTAGACCGAAGGTAGTTTAGCCTGTAAGGCGGGAACCTCTAGGTTATAAAACCTAATAAATGTAGACGGGGAGGCCCAGTCTGCTGCCATACAGATATCCTGCAAGGTAAACCCGCTACACCAAGCCCACGCCTCTTGTGGAGTGCACTCTGAAACGCAAAAGGACACTGCAAGCCTTTAGAAGTGTAGGTCAGTGCCATAGCATCAACTATCCATCTGTCCATCTATGTTCGCTGAATGAAACAAAGAGCTGCTCAGTGGTGGAAGAGCTGCTCACCACAGCCTGTGAGAGCAGACGCATCAGCTCGGATTTAATGGTGGCCCATTCCCCTGATGATTTGCGGGAAGAGGGGGGGAGCTCCACAGAGCTCACCCAATCCTCACTGTCTGATGCCAAGGTAGAGCAGCTTGCCTCCTCTACAGATGCAGCTATCTCGTCATCAATGGCCGAAGCGGTGGCGGACGGCGGACGTTGTCCGTCGGTGAGCAACTCGAGTAAAGCTGGTGAAGCTGGCGGGTGAACCGGCAAGCTTTCGCGGCTGGAGAAGGCTCAGAGACCTCCTGAGTATGGTGCTTTTTATGGCGTGGCACTATAGCGGGTGGAAGTGCAGACTCTGACAAAAATGCCAAGGTGAGTCCTCAGAGTCACCATGGGCAATAGCTTGCAGTGATGGCAGCCGTAGTCAGGGGATGCAAGAGCTGCATGATCCTTACCCAGGCAGGAAACACAGATGAAATGGTGGTTCCCGCTCTAATAGCACTTCATCAAGTGTTTCTTCAGGTGAACAGGTTTGTCGTTTCAAACAAACAGCATCTTGACACAACGAGCAAAACTAATGTTATAGTATGAATTACTGACTGTGAAAAACATGAATTATTATAAGTAGTTATGTCTTCTTTATTCGTTATATTTTCTGAGGTACGTGCATTGTTGGATATCAACATCAACTTTTAACTATAAATGTTTATCTGTCTATGAAATAAAGTACACAACCAAACAATGAAAAAAGCTTGTAATTAAGACTGTAATACTGACTTACCTGTCAAGAAGAAAGCAGGACTTCAGCGTCTCTTTTGAACTCTTTCTCCTGCATTAGCTCTATGCACTGCATTAGAAAATGCACTGTGGAAACGTGTTGGCCTAGTACTTTTTGTCCCTCTCTGCTATTATTGTTTTTCAAGATGGCGGAACTACATGGAAGCCTCCGTGGACCCACCCTTCCCATGTATACAAAGGTAATAAATTCTTCGTTTACGAGGATAAGTCAGATAATTGGCAGAGGTATTTGTACACCATTGATGACATATTTATGAATAAAAATATTGATTTTAAATAAAATACTTAAAAAAGTACATATTGTCCCTTTAATGCACAGATAGCTGTGGATTTATTTGTACTGGATTTATATATACTAAACTTTTTTTATAATTCAACACTGACATTTATTATTATCATCATCATCATATGTTACAAATTGAATTATAAATATATATTATACATTGCAAATATTATAGACAACATTTTTATTTTATTTTTTTTTAATCATTATTACATAAAAAATAAACTAATCTGAAGGAAAGGTTACAGATTAAATAATAATAATAGTTTTTTCCTCTCCGTATGTCGATTTTGCACCTGGGCTTTCATTGTATGTTTTGTTCAAAGAATACTACCACTTTTACAAACGAACTTGTCTCAGCAACTTTATTCAGATTCACACTCAAATCGGTCCAATTCATTGGGCAAACATCACACATTTGTATTTTCCATATAAATTGGGAATGTATCAAGTAGAGATTATGAAAGTGCAAATACCATTTCAAGGATTAGATGTTTAACAATATAAAATCTGTAACGGGTTACAAAATGTGCTTTACTCTCCCCAAAAACAATAGCCGCCCCCCTCTCCCAAACAATAGCCTTGACACTTTTGTCAAGAAAACATGATCTATTTTTATTATAATTACTTAATGCACAGCATACTGTCACATACAGGACAACTTTTGTCATTCACTTTTTGTGTCATGTTTGGACAGATGTTCAAAATCTACCATATGCTTCATTTGAACAGGTATCAGCTCCACCTCCACCTTTGGCGCTATACATTAGTCCGAAGAAATACTGCGATTTAGTGAGCTTAACTGATTCTGATCACACATACTGTACATACAGGAAGAAAAAATCATGTGTGCACTCCTCCAAACTAACGGAATGATTCCAAAAAAACACTTCGCAAACAGATTTGCCTTCATTTTCACTTTGTAAAGTTTTATGCTATGCAATACTGCATTAGGACATAAGGTAATTTTCAACATACATATGACATCAAGCCCACAGCAAAGCATCAGGCGTCTGCCCGATCAAACCCACAGCTAAAATCGCCACAATAACGGCAAACCTATGAGCTAAAATGGGTTATTCCAAGGCTGAATGTGAACTAATTATGTGCAATTTTTCTGAAGTGCTTAAAACTCAGAGCTGCTCTGATTTAGCTGAAATTATAGTTTCGTCTGATGATAAGTTGGCCAGGTGTTTGTAAGATAAATATAAGCAAATCAAAAGCATTCTGTTAATTTATCAGAACGGCTTTAAACAATCATTTCAACAGTCGCATTTTAAGTAATATATTAAGCAGATATTGAAAAGTGGCACTGTGTTATTACAGTTTGATATACACAATAAAAATATATATTGGCGCTCATTTGTCTTTGCTTTTTTTTCCATTGTCATCCACTTTATCTTTATTCATTTTTAAGGACATTCAGTTTCAAATAAACAGAAATTTAATTTCCATAATTTATTGTCGAGAAATACCTCAGTTAAATTAATCGTAAAAAAATGGTAATTGTGGGTAAGCTCCACCATGTGTAGAAATGTACTTTAAATCTGCAGCTAAAATAGCTTCTGGACACCACGTTGAGGCGTCTCAGCCTCTACCGAATTATCCATAGATGAGACCTTAAACATTCTGAGGAGAAAACATGGTTTCAAAAAGTGGTACGTTTCGAAAAAGCTAAATTAAAATACACGTATTCATAATTTTCTATCAGAGATGCATCTGTACCACATTTTTTTTATCTGAGAATTTGATTTTTACACATTGTTTCCATGTGGATATCACATCTTAGCACTCAATAGTAGATGGATATAATCCGCAAATGTTTTTCTTTTTTCCTTGTTTTATTAAATAATTGCTTTAAAAACACCCTGGGGGAAGGGGCCAGAGGCATGCGAAAGGAACCGAACATAT
Source organism: Cyprinella venusta (assembly GCA_038021265.1). Lineage (NCBI taxonomy): Eukaryota > Metazoa > Chordata > Actinopteri > Cypriniformes > Leuciscidae > Cyprinella > Cyprinella venusta. Next base: position 16,434,561 of record CM075874.1, on the reverse strand, counting down.
ATAAAAAATGTCTTTTTAAAAAACATTGAGCTCAGTTTGCTTAATCGCCACCTGAAAGTACAAGCACAATGTGTGTTGGAACTTCCCACACTCCGCGCTCTAAGCACAAGAGAGAGGCTATAAATAAAGAGAAGTTTCACAGAAAAGGCACTGTGATAAGTTGCAAAGAGAAAACGTTTTCCAGAGCTGGTGCGGCGCTCCTGAACCAAGTAGAACCTCGCCGGTACTTTCCGTTCCAAATTAACCAATGACGGATTACAGTGATTACGTTTGATAGAAAAAGAAATGTCCGCAACTAGAATAACTGTTCATTTAGTTTCTGTTATTATCAGCCACACAGCTCTTGTGAGCCTAATGCTGATGTGTACTTCTCTGTATACTACAGGTCTAGTTTAGAGGAAGGATAGTGTACTCAATAGGGCGACTAGGCCCCTCAGCAGCAGGCACGATCAGCACACCCTCCACTCGGCGTGTGCAAGCCAGTGTTTTTGGCACCTACAGTATCTTTTACATCCTTTTTAATCAGAAGAACAGGAACTCCCACCCAATACCGTCCTGTTCTATACAGTAGATTTTTCTGGCTACCTCACTTTCTATCTCTGTCTAGTTCAGTTGCTGACTCTTTTAAACGTGTTTAACACTCCAGGATTGGAAAAGAGTTTTTAGTGAGCAAAGAACACATGCGCCACAAGCACAAAACCCTGAAACACACGAGTACTGAATGAGTACTCAAAAACGACCTCAGTTTCAATTTCTACATATCTGACAATACAAAGCTTCCTGTCAGGATTGATCTTGTTCCTCGGGTTTAGAATCCGGCAGCTACTTCGTCACAAAAAGTGGTTTAACTAGTGGGTGAAGTCAATATTTCATACAAGATGTACTTGACCCTCCCATTCAGAGGAGCTACTGCTAGGCTGGTCGGGGTCTGAGTCACATTTTGGGGTATCGGAGTGGCACGGGTTCGAACCGCTCGGAGTATCCCCCAACTCGATGGACGAAAGAGGTACCGGACACATATCAAGACCTACTAGGTCCAGCTGTGTCGGCCTGACAGGATCACGCTCTCCCGCGCCGATACCAGAGTCAAACTCCGCCTCTCTATTGCCCCCTGTCGTCCACTCTGGAATGGCGCACTCGGTCTGCTCTGACGTCATTCTCGGCGACTGAGCACCGAATTCCTGGTGAGTTGCACCGGCTGAAGGAACCAAACTGATATTCTGTGGATTCATGTCGTGAAACCAAGCCATGATGTTGCCTAGAAGGTTGGCGTTGTCTGAACCGAAATCAGAGGTTTCCATACGTCCCGAAGGAGCTTGGAAGGAGCCCTCTGCAGACTCACGGGAAGGATTGTTGGGATTGTTGAGATTGTCGAAACGCAGAGGGACATTCTGGCCACTGATATTACCCAGCTTCTTTAGGCTGTCACCCACCTCTAAGAGCTCGGAGCTGCTCAGGGCAGCACGGGGCACGTCTATCCCACAAAGAACCGGGTCCAGCCGCGTAGGCAGGGATGTTCCGATGGCCCCCAGAGATGCTTCGTTAGCGAGGATCTCTTGAGCATCACCGCCAGCCATGCCACCAGTCATCCCAGACTCCTGTAGGGACAGCTGGATGGCCAGCAGGATATTTGGATCATCCTCATCCAGGGAACTGTGAGGCTGTAGGGTAAAAGATCAGACGTAACTGTCAGCTGAGGATAAACGCCTGTGATAGTCTACCACAGAACCTCTGGGAAAACGGTCTCAACTCACCATGGGTAGACCCTGTCTGTGACCACCACCAATTTCTTGCGTGTCTGTAAGTTAAGACAAATGGAAAATCTTTTGTTTATTTAGTTTGCTAGGGGGATGGTGGAAAAATTGTGATTTCTGAGATACCACATATGAGCCAAAAACTATAAATCAGCAGTGTGGCCCTCCCTGAGTATAGGTTATAACCTACAGTGGGACTTTGAGCAGTGGAACTCGTCTTCATCTCAAATAATTGACGTTAGGGTTGTCAAAAGTACAGGTACTTCGTTACCAAGTCGGTACTGAAATTGTAAAAACATGACGATACCAGCATGTCTGCAGTATCGGTGTTACTGAGTACATTCGGTACCCAATGAAAGGCGGCTGCTTTCAAACGCTCCCCTGTGTCTGTCTAAGAGATGTGAAGAGCGTAAAATATTTCCATTTACAACATGTTTTTGAAGCGTTTATCATTCATTGTAGACAATCACAGAGATACAGTTGTGCTCAGAATTGATGGTACCCCTGGTAAATATGATCAAAACTGACTGTAAAAAAATAAATCTGCATTGTTTCTCATTTTGATCTTTCATTCAAAAAAATGCCAAAAATCTAACAGTGTAATCTAAGGCCCTGTCCACACGGACACGGGTATTTTTATAACCGGAGTTTTTCCCTCCTGTGTTTAAAAAAAAAACCTCCGTCCACATAAAAACAAGACATCAAGCGCTGTCGAGAGCATGCAACACAAGCATGCGGCGATATAAACCTAACCGTAAAGCCACGTTAGCCAATCAGAAGCCGTCAGCGGTGCAAAAACTCCAGTTTCGCTGTCTACACGACAATACTGCAACCGGCGTTTTGTTTTCAAAAATGTTCTGTATCAGTGTCCTGATACTGCGTTTCCGTGTGGACGAACGGCCGGACCGCGTAAAAAAAGTCACGGTTATAAAAATACCGTGTCCGTGTGGACACGGCCTAACAGTGTGAGTATAATAGACCTGCCACTTGCAAAATGTAATGTGTATGCTCTTCATATTACAAATTTTTCACTTGATCTTTTATAAGCATTATTTACTAAGCATTTGAACATGCTGTTTAAATGTATTATTTACTTATAACTATTATCATCATAAATAATAAGCCCATTTAAATTAATATTTATATTTTCAAAAAGTTCCAATCATTTTTGCTCTGGTACCAAAATAAGAACCGACTACAGAGAACCGCAAAATGTGTATTGGTACCGGCTACTGTAATTTTGGCACCGTGATGACACTAACTTTCGGTGCACTGGACCGAGGCCAGTTGGAGTCTGGTTATGGTGAATACATCATGGACGAAGCTGAGCCACATTATGTAGGTCAGTTAGTCCAAATTTTCAATGAAATCAATAAACCTGCATGTAAACATACTTTATGTGAACTATTCCAACAAAAAAGTGTGCTTCGTTGTATTGAACGTGCGCTTGTAGAAACTTGCACAAAACTCTACTTGCAGATGTTATAATTTTAGTCAAGTACACGTTCATCACTTACATTTTCAACCCACTTAAGTAGACTTTTATAAAGAAAGTGTACTTGTTTTTCACAAGAAATTAGAAACCCTCTAATGATCATTTGGATGTAATCCACCTCATGTTATCAACACCGAATGGAACACAAACTTTGGCTATAAACTGCTTAAACAATTTGGATTACGTCAGATTTAATGTATAGAAAGTGTTGATAGTGTCATCATATGCAGAATATCAGGCCTGACAGATTAATCCCACGAATTTATGCTGCTTCAAAAGCCTATATTGCCAAAGAAAGTGCTAAATAGATTTGCAGCAATTTTTTTGCTGAGCTTGTGGAAAGAAAGGCAAAAAAAAAAAAAAATCATGAAACTGTGCTTGCAGCTGCTTGAACTATGGAGCACCAAATGGACACGTGGACCAAATATGGGTTGCAAAATGAGAACACGTTCACAAAACGTACCTAAAGTGCCATGGCCTGGGTCATCAGGGTCGGGTGTGTTACTGCGGAGGCTGGCCATGTCTCCTCTCCTGCGTTGCCTGTGTCTGCGTCTGTACTGGAATTCGGCATACTCCTGTAACACAAAACCGCACACAACCCCATTTTAAAGCTGCTTCATGAGGTGTACCAGCATTCCCACTGGACCCTGTGAACACAAGTCTGACTTTCAGAACAACCCTACACCTCCCTACATGAATTCTGTTGTGTGAAATCATCAACGTTCATGGCTTTTGGTTTTATCATTTCAGATAAGACACAGGAAAGTCAAAAAGCCTTTTAAAGGAATGGTTCAACCAAAAATTGAATCCTGTTCGAGACCTGTGAAGACCATTTTTAATGCATGCAAAAATTACACAGAGCTATCATGTGGCTTCAGAAGACACACAATGTAATATAATCATAAGGACAGCTTTTATGATATTTTTATGGTGTGTTGTTGTGTCCTTGAAAGCTTCAATCTCATTCATTGTAACTGCATAGAAAAGAGTGACCAGCATTAATTTTTTCCCTCCTGTATTTTGTTAAATTAATGAGACAAATAAGTTTAGAATGATATGAGGAAGAGTAAATGAGGCCAGGATTTTGATTTTTTGGAGAACTAATCCAAATCACGTACATATTTAAACACCCTGACACTCTGTAATGTAATGAACTGTAATAAAATTTACTACAAAACCAACAAGATATGGCATTTTAGGTATGCATAATCAAAGATCATGACTGATCTATACTGCACTTCTTAAAACTTGATTTTCACCATAGGTTGACAAATCTAAACCAAACTGAAGCTGAATGCAATAAGCATGCAACGGTAGCAAACTCAAAAAAAATAAATACATACATTAGGACAAAACATTCCTGAGAGGTAACACTCAAGCATCAATAATAAAAAGTTGAATAAAGTGCATCACTATTATTCCTCTTTCTACAAGCCATAAATCCAGAGCAAAATGAAACTGCAAGCCTGCATACATGATTTCAAAAGAAGAGCAGCAACCACAGCAATACAGACTGAAGTGGGGACCTGGTTCACCTTGGAATGTCTGCAAAAACGCATTTTTCATGACCTTTCATGGCATAGTCAAAGCAAAAAGCAGGAATCTGCCTTTTGAAGTTCCAAGACCAAAGGCATCTTTTAGAAGACCACGTCGGGGTATATGAACAGAAAAGAAAAAGATCTCACTTTCCAGATGATGTTAAAACAGCATCGGAATTCTTAATCTGTAGTGCATAGCAATCGTCTGAATATATAAACAGCGGCAATAGAGTATGAACAGAAAAAAGAAAACATGCAACCAACTAAAAGTTGACAATGACATAAGTGATGGGAGGGTGTACATGACAGGTGCCATTCCACGGTTCGTTCAGCCGTTCCAGAGATGGGGTCTAATGAGGATTCTTTAATACCTGCGGATGGCTTCCTGTATACTGACAGTGCTCTCTCGGATCAATTCCCCCGAGAAAGGCATGATTCCTCTGGATCTTTAGATTAGAACAAAATAGCGGTACAGTGTTTAACTGCACATTACAGGTCTTACACATGCTCAAAACTGCTGCAACAAGACTACATCTTGTTCTATAGGCCGGTATGCACTAGCAAAACCTCAGGCACCCTTCACAAACTAAGTTGGCCACAAATATACATTTAACAAAGACGCTCTTACACAAAACTACGGCAAAAATCTCAAAACAAGCAAAACAAAACCGTTACCTCGGGAGAGGCGAAACCCAAGTACTCCCAGTCCCATGTTCCACCAGCAAAACTGTAGACGCAAACAAAAAAAGAATCAAGTTCCATGTGATTCTATACATTTTTAGGCTGCAGGTGTATTTCTGTTACAAAGGAAAAGCAGCCTATTTCCTTTCATTTCATAATAATGAAAATCTAGTTTAAAACACACAGTAATAGTTCGAAATGTACCCTGTATTTATGTTGGTTTCATATAGTTTTGGGGTTTTTTTTAAATGTAAAGACTACAAATGTGGTTTGACCAGCAAATATACATCTTCATTATTAATTAAAAAAAAAAAAAGTTAAATACAGTTTCAAAATTTCCCATTTTGCTTTTGTCCTCTATGCTGATTGCATCATATGGCATTAATCTGATGGACAAAAGGCTTTTTAGATATGTATAATATATTAACAAAACTGCTTCGGAGCTTTTTATCCCACAATGATAATAAAAGACTTTAAAGATTATTATAAATATGCCAAATGACTCAAGTAATTCCTTTCAATAATTTCATCTTCTTAAAAATATTCTTTTTTTAATAATATGGTAGACAGAAAAAAAGGTAAAAAAAAAAATATGTGTGTATATATATATATATACTGTATATATATATTATTAAGAAATTAAACATTACATTTTGAAAAGTCACATTTTACCCAAAAAATAATAATACAGATAAATACATTATTCAGAAAAAAACTATCAATCACAGAATATGTGTATTTAAGTTATTGTATGTGTTTTGAGGGGTTTTTAAATAAATTAATAGACCTGGACAAAAGATGTTGAAACCAGATGTTAAAGGGATACTCTACTTTTTTTGGAAATAGGCTCATTTTACAACTCCCCCAGAGTTAAACAGTTGGGTTTTACCGTTTTCGAATCAATTCAGCCGATTTTCTGATATTTACAAGAATACAGTTTCCAGACAGTTTCTGGTCTCATTGACTTCCATAGTAAACTATGGAAGTCAATGAGACCAGAAACTGTCTGTGTACTGATATTCTTCTAAATATCAGGAAATCAGCTGACTGGATTCGAAAACGGTAAAACCCAACTGTTTAACTCTGGGGGAGTTGTAAAATGAGCCTATTTCCAAAAAAAAAAAAGTGGAGTATCCCTTTAACCAACAGCCAAAAAGCTATTTTGTCATTGCAGGTAATGCAGCATTTCTAAAATCTCACCATTCTTGGACTCACCATCAAATGCAGTTTTTATTTAAACTATTTTAAGAAGTCTATTATTGGGGAAGAGGCTCTTACCTGCGTCGAGGGGCTTCGGGTGAATCGTTGGGGGCCACACCTCTTGCCACAGACGCCAGAAACTCCTGCCTCTTTTGCTGCACCAGGCAGGCGGCGCGGATTATCTTATGCCGAGGCGTGCGGAGGTAAGGCCGGTTGACTTTCTGTGCAAGATCTTCAGTCACCATTTCCAAGTCAGTCTAACAAGAAAATAAGAGTGCTGCATTGTCACTAACTTAAAACTCACACGTTAAGAATATCCCAAGACTAGAATCAGTGTTATTAACCTGCATAAGTTCAAATATTTCCTTCTTTGTGCTCTTGGGCTCCAGAAAGAACCCATAAGGGTAAGAGCACTTGAGAATACGACGAGTTTTAAGTAGTTCGTGCACTGCATCTTCAATGAAAGTAGTGTCTGGAGGGCCTCCTTCTCCTGCAACAACAAAGTAATGGGAAACAGGAGTTAAAATATCATTTCAAAAGTCTACAAGTATTAAACTTGAACTACTAAACTAAATGTAGAAGTTTACTCTCTACACAGTACTTCCAGTCTGTAAATTATAACAAAGGGAAAGGACACAAGGTTGACCATGCATTAACATGGCTTGGAAATAATTTCTTAAAATTATACTAGTGTGGTTTTGCATCTTACTTCCACTCAGAACTTTGCTCAGTTGTTCCATCTTGTCTTTGGCCGTCTTAAGCAGGCGTTCTTCAAGCTGTAGGACAGGGTAATACATTACTTTAAAATAAAGACCTAATTTCAGTCCACAGACTGCCAAAACTCATTGACCCCATATTCTACAAAACTGGAAAATAACATTCATGATCTGGCAAGCTCACATCTGATTCATATCTGTTTTTATGCAATATATGCGAGTAAGGACACACAAGGTCTTTAACAAGTCACCAAGAAAAAGTCATGATTAATACCCTGGGTTGATAAAACTAACAGTTTCACACCAGTCTAGAATTAAGGAATAATCTTTTTCTGATAAACAGCTCGGTCAGATGGTCTCTTCCAGTGAAGGCAGTACTTGGCCAGAATAAACTTGTGAACCAAACATATATGTGTTTAGTCAAAGATTGTACCGAAAATCAGGCTGATCTTTGTAGACTTTTACCTGGTAGCTGTGCTCGTGGTTCTTAAAGCGTGTGTAATAGTGCATGAAGCGATCCAACTCCTGGAAGTTGGTGTGTTTCTTCTCTGCCTGCAAATAATAATATAACAATAATATTTAAGAGTGTGTAAAAGTGCAGGCATACTCATTAGTGAGATCTTTTTCTTTCTTCAGCTCTATTATTAATCTAATAGTGTTTAATATATATATATATATTACGGCTGTACAAAAATTATTTGCGATTAATCGCATCCATAATAAAAGTCTGTGTTTACATAATATATTTTTGTGTGCTGTATATAATTATTTTGTATATATAAATACCTATGCATGCATGTATATATTTAAGAATTATTTGCACTTAAATTCTGTATATATAAATACATAATCTATATTATATAAATATTTTATACATGAATAACAAATTTTCTTAAATATATAAATGAATGTGTGTGTGTGTGTATTTATATATACAGCACACACAAATATATTATGTAAACACAGACTTTTTGTATTTTGGATGCGATTAATCGCAATTAATTTTTGCACAGTCCTAATATACCTATATATATATATATATATTTTAAAAAAAAATATATATATATATATATATATATATATATATATATATATATATTTAAAAAAAAAAATATATATATATATATGCCCTTTACTTGTGTGTGGTGCTTTAAATGTATAGAACTAATTTAAAAAGCACGAGCACCATGAGTAAATAATGTGTACCTCAACAGTCATCTCTTTAGACTGCTCTTCCACCTGCTGAATGACCTCATAGCGTGTGCAACGGTAGTATCCTCCCGTAGAGGAACTGTGTTTTTTCCATTCTTCCAGACAGATCCAGCAGAAATCATACTTGCACTATACAGACACACAAACGTTCTTCATTAATAACACCTATGCTAAAATAAACCATTAGTCAACTTTCATTATGTCACTAGCAAATGCATTTATCAGTCTAGCTGGAGGCACACTGGAAGTTGTGAGATTCTGACAGCAGGGATTATTTGTGTTGGTAGGAGGCTATCTCTCTCACTTCTTATTTTTGGAGTGCTAGTATTTGCAGTCTCTGTTTAGTAACCTTGTTGCAGGATGATCAAGATTGAATTTGCAGTAGGGCATTACATCCTAACTTAGGCACATACATGCATTTCTTGTTCTTTAATCAAAGAGATTTATCAAGATTTCCTCATCTATTATTCTTAAAATTATTCAACGTCAACCTAGCGTTGCAGAGGCAGAACCTTTAGAAACAAATCTTAATCTTTACAACATTCAATTATGATATAAAATGAAAGACCATAATGATAAGCGGCAAAGCATTTCAAATAATCCGTCCAATCAGGTTTTCATCCAAAGTTCCACTTTTTTTGGTCTTCTTGATTTACAGTTTTCTTGGCTCACAGCCATGTCTGCACAATTCCCTCCAGGTTTACTTCCAACTGGAAGATAATATTTCATCTCTACTGAGAAACATAACCAAGGTGGTTAAGTCAATGTGTCCCCCAAGGTTCTGTTCTTGGCCCTCTCCTTTTCATAATCTATAAACTTTGTATTTGTCAAATCACAAGCCATCATGGTGCTTTGCTGATGAGGTACACACCCTCCTACTCATTTTGGTCAGCAGGCCCAAACTAAGTGGGCCCTTTTAAAATTCATTGGTATCATGTTTGACCCTTTGTTCACTTCCAGATATCACACCAACTCCATGTCTCCGCCCTATACTTGACCTGGTATATAAATAAATCCTATTATTGTTATTACACAAATAACCTTGGCACATTGCATGTGGTTACAGCCTTCATTCTTCTGAATGGGAGATTTGCAGTTGGCACAAGATTTGGAGTTGGTGAGTAACCACAGGCAGTTGGCAGCATCTTCATACGCCTCACTTACACCTGCCACTGAAATGGAAAAAGCCAGAAATAAAGACGCTGCAGGTCCAAAACCATTTTTGGACAGGTAAGAACAGCACTTCAGAAAATGTATCTAAGGTGGTTACTGCAAAGTATACAGGAAAAAGTGCTTACATTCTTCTGGTTTCATGTCAGATACTTTCTGAAGCCACATCTTCCAGGTTTGGCAGTCACATGGTTCATGAGCCTCTCCTTGGCACTCCCTGTGAAGAGAAACACCAGCATGATTTCCCAAGAATGAGGGAAATTCCATTTCTAGAGAAAATCTTATTTCTTTTCTATGCATTTGAGTTGTTGGAAGAATGGCTTTTTAGGGATAAATCAGTGCCAAACATGAGCCAAAGATTAATCAATGCTAACATATTAACATGCTGTAACATAACAGTTTTTGATCTTTACCCTCCAATTTCAGGAGACTGATATGTTCTAGTTTAACATTTAGAACTGTTTTTTTTTTTTCCTGAACAGTACTGTGACCCAAAAGTTGAGAACCACTGCTATTAAACAACATTGGCAGACCGCAAACGCCTTCACATGCCAGCTTCAGCCTTGGGAATGCTCTTCCATATTAGATTCAATCCATATTCACTCAGACAGATAACATGTTTGTGTATGAGAAAGGGAGGAGTGTGATTTGACTCAAATATAATGCTCAGAACTGGCACAGGCAGTGATGAGGTACGAGCCCACTGTGTGGGTGTGTGTATGTGTCTATCTGTGTGTGTGTTGGGGACATAAGGACCAGAGCTATGGGGAACAGAAACACAGCCAGATGCATCGGCAGAGAGATCACTGTGGGCATAACATACATACAAACACGCATTCTTGAATAAGAGCCCTATAAATCATGTTCTAGCGAATTGGAGTTGTTCAGAATCATAAATTCAATCTTCTGGAGAACTATGGCTTAAGAGTTTTGTATCAGTGACTGGCACTGACCAGCAGAAGAGATGGCCTTTTCCACAGTCCACCGCAGGGGCCTGGAGGCGAGGAAAACTGAGCGGGTCAGAGGTGCTGCCACCTGGTCCCTGGCCGGCCAATCGCACCGCTCTATCACAGCCAGCCCGCGGGCACCACCGGATGGCAGGATTATTCTCAACAAATGCCTGATGGAGAAGAAGTAAAAATAAGGAGCGAGGAAGAACAGGAGTGAGCAAGTAAAGGAGTCATTTGAAACATAAAACATTTCCTAATTCATTTATAACGTGGTGGCTCGCTGCAATTTTTTTGATTCCGAAGCAGCATTATTGAGCAGTGAAATATTTTTGAGTAATAATATATAAATATATGCCAAATTATGAGATACAAAGAGCTAGATGAGATAAAAATCTATTAAATGTCACATTGCAAATATCCAAGCTAAACAGCTGCAGATTAATATAAATTAAAATTTGTAGGAGGTGATGGCATCATAGGTAGAACTCCAACATGTAGCGTGGTTGCACTTTGAGCAACCAGATTTCAAGTCCCGGCTCATGGTCCTTTCCCGATTCCCGATAAAATGAAAACTCAAAACACCTTGGAATTGACTGACAGGTATATACTATGTTTCAGGAATGGCACAAAGTTCTACTATATATATTTATATTGTAATTATGTACTACACTAACATTTAAAAAATTAGTTTATATATATATATATACTGTATGTGTATATATTATGGCTGTCAAACGATTAATCGTGATTAATCGCATCCAAAATAAAAGTTTGTGTTTACATAATATATGTGTGTGTACTGTCTATAATTATTTTGTATATTTATAAATACACACACATGTATGTATACTTAAGAAAAAAATATTATTTGAATATAAAATATTTATATTTATATTAAGGCTGTCAAAACGATTAATCGCGATTAATCGCATCCAAAATAAAAGTTTGTGTTTACATAATATATGTGGGGGCACTGTGTATAATTATTTTAGATATGTAAATACACACACATGCTTGTATATATTTAAGAAATATTTTCATGTATATGCTGTATATAGATTTATATGTAATTTATATTATATATAAATACAAATATTTTATAAATAAATAATATTTTTTTTTCTTAAATATACATGCATGTGTGTTTTTTATATATATACAAAATAATTATACACAGTGCACCCACAAATATTATATAAACACAAACTTTTATTTTGGATGCGATTAATCGCGATTAATCGTTTTGACAGCCCTAATTTATATATTATATAAATTATATATAAATCTATATACAGTATATGCATGAAAATATTTCTTAAATATATACAAGCATGTGTGTGTATTTATATATATAAAATAATTATTCACAGAGCACCCACATATATTATGTAAACACAAACTTTTATTTTGGATGCGATTAATCGTTTGACAGTCCTAGTGTATATATATATATATATATATTTTTTTTTTATTATTATTATTTTTTTTCCTAAAGAGGTCTCTTATGTTCACCAAGGCTGCATTCATTTGGGTAAACAGTAACATATAGTGAATGTGAAATTTTACTACGATTTAAAATAACTCTTTTTATATTTTATTTGAATATATTTTAAATGTATTTATTGTCAAAGCTTCAGTCTTCAGAGTCACATGATCCTTCAGAAATCATTCTAATATGCTGATTTGGTTCTCAAGAAACATTCCCTTATTATTATCAATGTTAAAAAAGGGTTGTGCCACTCTTTTCCAACAGCTTTTCAATCACATTTGATCAATTTATGCCCTTGTGGAATCTTTCTTTCAAAAAAGTCTTACTGACCCCAATCTTCTGAATGGCAAGTTATATATTGAACATTGAACCAACAGAACTCTTAATACAAATAAAATATAAAATAGGATCAACTTCAGAGTAAATAAAAAGAGCTTATTTAGAGCTTACTTATCTTATTTATAATGTGAAGTTTTGAGAATTTGCCTTAAACTTTTGAACAGAACTAAACTAAAATATGTTGTACTCTAAGGTTCAACTAATTTGCTGAGTCTTGTTACGATGCCGGGATGCAAGTTAATTTTTACCCACTGCTCCAGAAGTCTGTCAGTACACTCTGACCCTGAAAATGGCAGCAAGAGCGCAGACACCCCTGTGGAAGAGTCAACATCACCATGGCAACATAATGAAAGGCTTGGGACTCCCCAGCGAGAGAGATGTCATTCTCAGACATTTTCAGAGAGCTGTCATTGTTACAGTTACTTCAATCCTCTCAGCTCCCGTTTCAATGTTCCACCGTTCCGAACTGACTTCACATTAACATTAAACCGAACAACTCCACTGAGAACTGATCTGTGAGACTGGATAACCACCTATGAAGGCAGAATCACAGGATTTAAATCCAAACTCTTGCCGAATACTAACTGACGAACGGCTGGTTTTCTTAATTTCTCCTTGTGTTTAACTCACGATTTCACAAAATAATACAATTACAATGATATCTATCCACATAATTCAGACTAATTATCTGATCATATAATTATACCTTGATGTCAAACTGCAGATAACGTTTGTCCATCTCTCTTGACACAATGCTCTCAATAACCTCAACAGGAACCAGCTGGAAGCAGTCATAGGCTGGACAGAAGATATTATGGGCCTCCCCCTCCTGGATCTTCAGATTCAGAAAACTGCCAAGGACAACATACATATGACTGTTACGTTATATTAGTGGAGTGGTGAGAATTGACAGAGACTGTAATGTTACTAAAATGCTGAAAGGCTCTAATAAGGAAAACGCTCACCTTTCCCAGCATGCTCTGCAGAACTCGTGACCACATGGGATATCAACAGGCTCCTCAAACATGGAGGCTGCACACATACAAATACCGCACTGACAGCAGAGAACAAAACAACTTTAGTAAGAGCAAATCGAATGTATACCTTCTGTAGACATAAAATACATTATACATAGATGAAGCAGTTTAAAATGGTTCAGAACAATAAAATCACATTTAGTCAATTCATCTCATGACCAACTGCACTATTCAAGAAATTTTGCCAAGCTCTTCATACCTATTCAGTGAATATCAAGTTCATTTCTGGTGTAGGCTTTCACTGGCTTTGTGAAAGTGGTGATATGCACCGAAACGAAAGTTTTAGACTACAATGTCTTCTTTATTGATACGTGAAAGAACTGATTGTTCGCTCATGAACCAAGCTCACTTCACAAAGCATTTTAAAGGTCTTCTGAAAATATATATATAATCCTGGGTGATATGCTGGTAAGTGAATCTAAGAAAAACTTACTTTTTGACCATTTTGTCATTTCAAGGCTGGTACACAATCTAGGTAAAAGAACTAGCGGTCGATGGTTGTGACAGCTCACGTCAACGGTGTCTCGGCAAAAAAGTTGTACCTCAAAAACTACAGCCGACGACCAATTAGCATGTACGTTCATTCAAAAAGTGAACATGAACTAGGAATGTGAATATCCAAACTGTAAATAAAGCAGCGCTTGCTTACCATTTTGAATATGAATCACAATCTGAGTCATATGAGTCATTTGCTTCATTAAACGAACGAATTGGCTCGGAAAAAGATTCGTTCATTTTGTTGAACGAGTTCAAACAGGAGCATCGCAGGACAGAGCAAGGCGAGCATTTGAGGTTATAAAACTTAAACTTTGGGGTTTTTTTGTTTTTGTTTTTTTAAATGAGCGATCGCTTCACTTTCACAAGACCCGTATTCATCGTCTGGAATCGTTTAAAGCCCTTTGAACAGTTTGTAGTTTGTACTGAAAGTGTCTTTAGGACCTTGAACCGTTTGGTTTCCACTGAAGTGCATTATATGGAGAAAAATGCTGGAATGTTTTCATCAAAAACCTTAAAGGAGCTGTATGTAAGATAGTGGCCAAAACTGGTACTGCAATCAGTTTCAAATTACTGTAGAGCGGTGTATCCCCTCCCCCTCCCCCCTGACTCGAGGTTGCCAGATAGGCTGCAAGATCCAACATTTTTTTATCCGACACATTTGTATCTGCAGCTGTGGTAACTAGAGCAGAGCTGGCAACCCGGATGCTGCAACACTACAGACTTCGTGATTGGTAGAACGGTGGAGGGTGGAGCATCAGACCAAAACAACAACATGACAGATGAGGGCTGCAACTTCACTTTTTAAATGACAATATCCTGGCCGGACTACTGTTGTCAGTGATATAAGTATTTGAAATTAAACATGATTTCTTAATGTCATATCAGGGCCGTTTTATGATTATTTGAAATAAATTTATTACATACAGCTCCTTTAATTTCTTTTCGACTGAAGAAAGAAAGACATGGACATCTTGGATGACATAGGGGTGAGTAAATTATCAGCAAAAGTTTTTTTTTTTTTTAAATGAACCACTCCTTTAACTATAAATATTACTAATAGAGAACCAAATCTGATCCCTCACCAGGGAGCGATCGTCATCAGCAGGGGTCAGGCTGATCTCGTCCGGAGAGGTGATGGATGAGCGGGTGGTGCGAGGCGTACGGGGTGAAGGCAGGGTGTCCCAGGTGTTGTAGCCTCTAGGCGGGGGAGTGGGCATCTGAACACCTGAGCGCTGGCAGCAGTCCTCAGCATTAGACATCCAAGCTTCCAGGAGTTTCTCCCTGTCCCAGTCTAAATTTCAAAGGCATACTTGGGTCAGTGTGCTTGGCAAAAAACAACAACAATTGGAAGTCATACCAATTCTAACAATATGCATTGATTCTTTCACATTTCAAATGTTTTGAATCAGCTGGAATTTATAAAGGATTCAACTATTTCAACAGTGTGGGAAAAAACCCCAGATGTTTAGTAGGTTGTTTTCCCTCTGGATATGAGAAAACTTGATTGTCATCCAATTAAACCTCCCAGTCATGGTTGGTATACTCCCACATCCGAGGAACAAAAAGGAGGTGAAGCAGGCTACTAGCAAGTAAATCTTATTAAAGATATATTCTACTCAAAACTAAACCTGCATTCAAACCTTCTTAGTGATGAACTGTAATAAATCCAAATCTCGACCAGATTGTTTGCAATTCTGGTTGTAGAATAATAAAGCTGCTTACGAAATCTCTGCATGACAGAGATTTTGCTGTTGTTTTAACTGAAAAACACGAATGTAATTTGGGATTACAAATAGGAAATTCAGTGTTTTAGCTTTTTTGAGAGAAGTTTCACCAGTCTTCATAATTTAGAGAGAGTGTTAAAGCAACACCAAGTAACTTTTCCTCTGCAGTCACCCTACAGGTTGGAAGCGGAAATGTCCATTACCGCTGTCGTAAATAATTTAGCCTACCACAGCCTACTGTCACACACAGTTTGGAATGAATGATGTCCACAGACAAGTTAGAGTATGTTGCATGATTTCATGAAAGTATGATGTATTGCGACATCAGAAATGTAGAAAAATGAATTGTAATGCAAATTTGTAGTTTTCTTATGCATCATTAGAACTACAGAAACGATTAGATTTGGCAATCTTACATAGCGTGGTTAAAGCAGATATAGCAAAGTGAATCCAGAAGTGCCTTTCACCCAGTTACGACTTAATGAACCACTGAAACGATATTGGAAACATTATTTTAAGTTAAAAATCTTACTTAGTGTTGGTTTAATTTATATGATAATATTATAAACCAGGAAACTTTAGTACAAAGGACAAATAAATCAAGCGTATGAGTTGACTTGTGCTTGTAAATGAAAGTGAAATAATTCTGATGAAATAAAAAAAAAGAAATTGAAAAAAATGACATGATCAGTAATCAATTTGGAGCAAACTACTTGTTATCAGTTTAACTGTTATTAAGCATGACTGAAGCTTTTATTGACTAAAATTAGACTAAAATAGTACCCAGATTTTTAGGCCTGTTTTTACAGACAGGGCTTAGATTAAGCCAGGATGAGATCTTATTTCAATTAGGACATTTAAGTAGCTTTTTTAAACGTGCCTTACAAAATGTACATTGTGAAACAAAAAAATGGCACCGACATATTTTAAGATATGTCAGTACAAGTTGCTTTCAGTTAAAACATGCATTTTTTTTGCTTGTTTTGTTTAAACCTTGTATGTGAAACCAGAGGAAAGCCATCAAAAACTTGATTTAACAAAAAAACGGCATATGACATGGGACTAAGAATAAGACAATTTAGAAAAAAAAAAGCTACTAAAACACGTCAAGACATTCAATCCATAATAAGTGCAAAAAGTTCCCTAATAAGTTCCTTTTTTCTTTTTCTTTTTTTAAAGGGAGTTTTGAACTAGCTCCAAGCTCCAGTTTTCTGCTAACAGAACAAAGGATCCTCTTGTTCAAGGCTACACAATGGGACAGTGGTGACATATAAAAAAGGACATATACTTTGATATCTTTGACTTAAATTATTGGTCAGCATCAATGAAGAGCGCTAGGGTACGAATAGATAAGAAATGCCACTTCTCAGAGGAAATCCTGGAGACACTCCAGACAGAAAAAGACAGATAACACAGTCCATAGTCCAAGGCTAAACAAATAATTACAACCAAATAAAACTTACTTCCAAAGAAAGAAGCAGGTTTTCCCAAACGATAAAACCCTCAAAATGCATTACATCAGCAAGCCCAATTGTTTGTACCCCAATGTGTTTAGTATCATAGTTTTAGGAGTCAAAACTGTGAATTTGGGTTTAAGATAAAAAGAAGGTGAGACTATATATATTAAAGCCTCAGCTGGTGGTCTCAAGAGAGACCGTGGCAATAATAGCAGCGCACACAAATCAGAGCTGTGCCCTTTTCTCCCATGGGTTCTAGTCATCTGGAACAAGGCCTGCTAGACAGCCTGCTCACATAATTGGAGATTATTAAAGAAAGCACTGATCCAATTATGAGTCTTGTGCCAGAGAGTTTAGCAGCCCGAAACATGAGTGCTCTTGTAAAATTAAGGAGAAAGAATCTTGGTCTGCTCTTGAGTTACACATGCTTTTTAGATTTGCTGTACAGCAAATACCTTACAGTTTATTAAACTTATCCAGGGACAATACCATATCCTTTTCAAATGCACCTGAAGCAATATTTTTCATGAGTTAGGAACTGGAAGGAGAGCATCAGAATGAACCTAATAAGTAGACCAGCACTGAATAAATGCCTACATATTTACACAGAATTCAAACGGCCAGCCCACACAAAGTTCTACAATTGTCTTGCCCCTTGCAAGTTTTGATTGTTACATAAAAAGTCAGAAGCACTGCATCCATTCAAACCAAATTACATGGCCCATCAGTACTTAGTCAAGCGGGTTTTGAGTGAAAATATCAAAATTGAAAATACTGTAGAAACAAAGACACCTACATCTTGGATGCACTCAAGGTATTTCAAAGTGAACTATCCCTTTAAATGTCATTGAGTCAATGGGTCCATCAACTGTCTGGTCACTGACATGCTTCAAAATATCTTCCTTTGTTTTCTGTTTGAAACTACATGAGGTCTGAAACAACATATTGGATCCGTGCACCGTCTTAAAGTGACAGCAGCATGAATATTAGGCTGCTGTCACTTTAAGATGGTGCACGGATCCAATATACTGATACTGTTACTCATGCATTGTCTTTCTCGATTGTTTAAATTGACTTAAGACATAAACAGCTATGTTTACTAGGATACTCACCAAGATGGGCATTTTGAAGCTTTGAAATTGTCCATTCAAGCGCAAGATGATATGAAAGACAACTCAAATCAGTATTCATGTGCTATCAGACATGGCTTTCTCAGCGAGTGCTTCAAATGTGTGCCAACACAGAATTTCTCACAGTGAGCTGGTACCAAATTGAGTTCTCTTTCACATCTCCTTGCACTTGAACGTTTAAATTGGCAAGACTTTGTTGATTGGATTTTACTGATTACCAGTTTGTTTGTCTATAATGTGCGCTAATAGTTTGCAATGGAAGTTTGTACTCTCTGAGCTGTGTTTCTAAATATATATAAAGTGGAAATTGTTTTTGAGTTCTAAAAATGCAATAAAAAAAATTTACAAAAAATATTGCAAGACTTAAAAAAGTGAAAATTATCAACTTTCAAGTCTCTCTACATGGCTAGTGTTAGCCTCTCACTTTCTCTCATGGTGAGTGCCATGTGTGAGAAAGCGGCAAGAATTAAATTTGGATGTGACAATGGAAGCAAAATATATTGTGACACAATCGTACCGTGAGCCCGAAGAAGAGCCTCGGCGGTGAAGAGAGGAGCTTGCAGCATGTCTGCCGTCTCCACTATCAACATGTCCTTCAGTCTTCTGAGATCTTGCACTCTCAAACCTTCATAAAACTGAAAAACAGACCGAATTAAATGCTAATCATTAAGTCACAGCGAAATCACTATTCGGTCATCTGCAATAAACTCTTGTAAACTCTTCTTGTTTTAAACAATTTATTGTTCATCAGGACATCAGGGCTTGGGGCCAAAGTTAATGTCCAGAAATTCCAGAGTTTATTTGGAGAGCTCACCTCCCTGCGGTCTAAGGCTGCATACTCTGCCTCGATATCCTCGGCATGGGGGTCAGTAGAGAAGACCATCTGAGACTCCAGACTGAGAGCAAGCTCTTTATGATGCTGCCTTTCTGCACAGTCACATGGAGTCTCCTTGTTCTCATTCTCCGCAAACAGGTCTCCACCACGCTTCACCAGAAACTACAGAGGGGTCAGGAGGGAAATACTATTAATATACAGTTCAATAGGTCATGATACGATGAATAATATGTTCCTGGATCTATGAAAACACACTGTATATTTAATGCATAAATATCAACACATTTCCTTTTCATGAAATGGGGATGTGGAAGAATTTTGTGTGTTTGTTTTGGGTAAAAAAAAACAAAAAAAAAAACTGGAAGTTTAAAAAAAAACAAAAGGGTTAGATTTTACGGGTCTGTTTATTTTAACGGATAGAGACAGAATCTCAACCAAACAATCCAGGAAAAAAAAACCCATTATATAAAGGCTATAAATTGTTTAGCATTTGATCAATTTAAATAAGTATTTGATCCCCTAACAACCCCCACAGATTGGTTATGTGCTAAGAACATACTCCTAATGTCAGCTCGCTGTGTGTATAAAAGACACCTGTCCACAGAATCTGTATCTTCCATTCCAACCTCTCCACCACCATGGGCAAGACCAAAGATTGTAGACCTACACAAGACTGGAATGGGCTACAAGACCATCAATAAGAAGCTTGGTGAAAAGGAAACAACTGTTGGTGCCATTATTCGGAAATGGAAGAAATACAAAATACCCATCAATCGCCCTCGGTCTGTAGCTCCATGCAAGATCTTGCCTCATGGGGTACGGATGATAATGAGAAAGGTGAGGGATCAGCCAAGAACTACACTGGAGGAGCTTGTTAATGATCAAGGCAGTTGGGATCACAGTCACCAAGCAAACCATTGGTAACACACTGGTTCAAGTTCAAAGTTTATTTGTCACATACCAATTATAGTTCATACAACGAGCAGTGAAATGCAAGTCTGGTGTTTCTATAGACTGTGTAATAAAAACATACACCGCATTTAATTGAAATACAGCAGCACCCACAATATACCACTGCTCAAGAGGTCAGAAGCCCGTCTAAAGTTTGCCAATAAACATCTAATGATTCAGAGAAGGCTTGGGAGAAAGTGCTGTGGTCAGATGAGACAAAAACTGAGCATTTGGTATCAAACTCAACTCGCCGTGTTTGGAGGGAAACAAATGCTGACTGTGACCCCAAGAACACCATCCCTACAGTCAAGCACGGAGGTGGAAACATTATGCTCTTGGGCTGTTTCTCTGATAAGGGTACAGGACGACTTCACCGTATTGAGGGGCCAATGGACAGGGCCATGTAGAAACTCCCACCCTTGGCAAGGACACCGAAGATGGGTCTTGGATGGGTCGTTCAGCATGAGAATGACCATACCCGCCAAGCCAACTAAAGAGTGGCTAATGAGATCTCAGATAAATATGGTTTGAGAAGACTACTTTGTTTGCAAAGACGTGCTCACTGCTACATGCCTGTATACAATAATAAAATCCCCAGCCGCCTGAACTGAACAGGGGGCTGTGAGAAGTTTTGTTGACATCTTTGAGGGTGGTCCGGCAAGCGCGGGACCAGGCATGAAATGCAGCTTGCGTGTTGGTCGGCCTCGTGCAGCTTGCATCCGCAGGTTTTAACACGAGGCATATGAAACAATGCCTCCGGTGAGCAATAGTAAAAAGGACATTGCCGGATAGCCACAGGTGAGACGGCGTCAGGAGACAGCTAATCTGCTGAATTCGTAGCTCACTCAGGCTGAAAGGCTTATTCGACGGCAAAGGCTCAGTAAACAGTCAGAGATGTGTAGTTTGTCGCTGAAGGAGAAAAATCTGCTATAATGGCGAATTCGGGGACTAATATAGGCTGATGCCTCGCCCCCTTAATGGGCTCTGATGTGTAATGGCATAATTGGACGCAAGTCAGAGGCGCTCGCGCCATTGGATGTGCAGTTGCTCCAGCACAGCCTATAGAGAGCCTAAGTCCCGCCCCTTCGCTTCCGGCTCATGGGACCTTATTTCGGAAAAAATATGAATGGTAGTCAATGGCGAGAGACAACTTATCTTTTTATTCCGTCTGAACTGTGCCCTCAATTACACATATGATGTTTGTCAATTTAAAAGATGAATCTGAAAGTCAAAAACGTCGCAGTTTGTCATACAACAGAAGAGTAACTTTTAGTTTTATGTGAAAATCGCTCTATGAATTACATCTCCCGGGAAGAGAAACGAGATCCGCTGCTCGTGTGTGTGCAGTCTGGTACAAAACACTCAGGTAGGACGGCGCAACGTTACGATTATAACGTAAGACTGTAGAAACAATGACAGACAGCCTCAGTAAAGTTAGCTTCATTCATTGAGAGAAAATGTGCGCCTTTGGGGTTTGTAGTCTTTGTAATTCCGTATTTTCACAGTCTTATACCTCAACGGTTTTACATCAAACTGCGACTTTCTTTACTTTAAAATGTATCTTTTAAATTGACAAACATCATATGTGTAATTCCGGGCACAATTCAAACCAGATCAAAATATTTGTTGTCTCTTGCCATTGACTCCCATTCAATATTTTTTCGAAGTTAGGTCCCATGGTGGTCGACCAGAAGGGGAGGGACTTAGGCTCTCTATGAGCAAGCTAGATGCTCAATGGGTGAGCTGTGCAGCTGCAATGCATTTTACATATAGGTTTCAGTAAATTGAGGAAAAGACCATTCGAAAGGGACCGTCCTACAAACTAGGACTTACTTTAATCAAGAGATACAATACACAGAAAGGCATGACACCGATTGAATTGATCTATTCATTGACATGTATAAAAATAAATATAATAGGAAACTTATTTCAAAACTATATCTAGCCATTCAATCCACAAAGAAACAATCAACAAATAAGGTTAGATTAAAATGAGAAAAAGAATCTGGTCTAAGTATTTCAGAGGAAGACTGGCTGAATATCTATTCTGTTCAGGCGACTTCTACCAGTTCGGGTATGTGGAGAGAATTCTGATGGTGGAATCTTATTAGATACTTTGTAACCCCCAAGTTAAAATCTATTCAGAATTGCGAGAAGGGAAGTGGTCTTGGAGGGAATGTGGGAAACAGCTGGATTTTCATGTATTCTGGAGCCATTCAGTCATATTGACAGGAGGTAATACAAGTAATGCATTTTATTTATAGTGATGGAATTGACTGCTCATTTTCTACAATTTACCTGAGTAACTTAGGAGCTCATTTGAGGATGAATGACAAGTACCTTTTAAAGATATTATGAGCAGCCTGCAAGAAAGCTGTAACACGAAAGTGGCTCCAATTTGAACCCCTAACAAAGGCTGAATTGAGAGGATGACTTTCGCTTTAAACCTACAGATGGATAAGTATTTGCAGTATTGGGAAAGATGGATTTATGACTTCATGACATGTTTATTGACCAATGTACCATCTGACATATATACTTTTATTCATTTTGTTTTATGTAAGAATGTATTGGTGACCAAACAATTGTGTGTTGTTTTGCCTGTTTTTTTTATTATTATTTTTTTTCTGTCTCTTTTTTCAAAAGGAAAAAGAATAAATAAATAAAAAGAAGCACCACATTAAGATCTTTGAGTGGCCTAGCCAGTCTCCGGACCTTAATCCTATAGAAAATCTGTGGAGGGAGCTGAGCTTTGAATGGCAAAGCAAAAGCCAAGAAACCTCAAAGATTTAGAGAGGATTTGTAAACAGGAATGGACCAAAATCCCTCCTGAGATGTGTGCAAACTTGGTGACCAACTACAAGAAACGCCTTACCTCTGTGCTTTCCAATAAGGTTTTCTCCACCAAGTACTAAATTATGTTTTGCTTGGGGATCAAATACTATTTTCACTCACTGAAATGCAAATCAAGTTATAACCGTACATATATATAACTTTACATAATTCGCTTTTTTATGGATTTTTTGGTTGATATTTTCTCTCTATCCATTAAAATAAACCTAACATAAAAATGATTGACCCTTCATTTCTATGTAAGTAGGCAAACTTACAAAATCAGCATGGGATCAAATAATTATTTTCTCCACTGTAACTAACATAAACCTTATTGAAGCTTATTGTAAAGTGTTGCCCAATAAACATGCAGACTTTTTAGGAATGAACGTTCTTTGAATGGATTTCTTAGGCTTCTGCAAATATGATTTAATCATCTCTACTGTCAAAACAAACAATTCATTCATGATTTTCAAATGTTCCAGGTCAGGGGTCTAAATATGTGAAGATATTAGATCAAGAACAATTAAAATGTCTCCACAAACTAAAAAATGTAAAGCTTTTATGTGATTTGGCCGTCCATTTACATGACAATAGCATTTTGGGGCTCTGAAAAGCTAACTTTTGAAAACGTATTTCAAAGTGGAGATTTTTGAAAACTATATCATCATCCTCATGTAAAAAAACAAAAACCTGAAATTGGGAAAACGGTGACGGTCGTATCGTCAGTGACGAATTTATAGGCGTGTAGCTTTTTTTTACAAAATGACATCGCCAACTACTGGCCTGGCAGCATAACACACAGCATTTTTAATAATTTACATGATTTGTGTCAGTGCACATGCAAATTTTGACAAATACAAGCATCTAGGCAACAACACGTTTTACATACCTCCACACACGTCTTCATCCCTGAGGCAGCAGCATAGTGTAATGGTGTGTTCTTTTTGTTATCAGTGGCACTGACGTCTGCACTCTCATATTCACCACGATCCAGTTTGGCACCAGTCCACTTTAGGATCATCTGGAGGCACTCAGCCCGTCTGCGTTCATCTTCATAGGGCCGGGCCAGTCGCGGCTGCAGGGCCCCTTCAGATAGCAGGATATGCGGCCCCATGCACAACACATGCAGTGCGGACTCATTGTGCACGTTACGTTTGTTGGGGTTCCCATCCTTGCTGAAGAGGAAGGACCTGTGAAAAGATGGCATGATGAGTCACACAGGAATGGTAAAAACTAAAGTACTTAAATATTGGGAAATAAATTAGTAGGCTTATCATTGGTTTCAGATTTTTTTTCCCAACAGATTTTAGGGATAGCGGTCCAAGTATCTTTCTAAAAATTATAAAATTGAGCAACACTGGCCTACTGATTCAAAACCAGAACGTACAGCACATTTGTAGTTGAAACAGCTGGTTTGCCTTAAAATAACTTTCAAAACTTGGCCCCTAAGGCTCTTCACTTTTTAGGCCAAAGCATTTCAAACTGGACAGGAAAACAGCAGAAATTGATTGCACATGAATTGAGTACTTCTAACAGTATGAAAGCATTTAAGAACCAAGAAAATCATCCTTTATAAAATCACGCCTGGAGCCTGACAGATCGACTACGAGTATGTCAGATTCAATTGTTATGCGGGTCAATGACATATAGGAGAGTCTGCATGATGGAAAGGTTTAAAACATGCCAAATTCTTCAAATAGCCTAGTTCCCTCTGTATTAATGTTGGTTGGTTGAATATGGTTTTAACTTCGAGAAAAGTTACAATTAAATTACAGTTACAGACTCTAAAAAATAAATGTCATGGTGTAACCGTCAAAAAGCAATATATTTATTTTCCCGTCACTTTGAATAAATCTGAGTCTTAATCATGTTTTTTTTTTACTATAATTATATTTTTGTCAAGAAGCAGTTGCACCACATGACATTTTACGAAATTTACAACCAGAGCCGACCTTAGTTTGAAATAAAAAGGTCAAATTATATATTATATTATATATTATATATAATTATATATAATATTATTAATTATATATTATATTTTAAGACACATATTGACCTTGACACACAGTCATTTGGGTTTTCATGATTATATTTATGGTATTATTTATTGTAAAACGTTTTCATGTTGGTTGGACCACATGACTTGTATTTGGGAGAGAAGAATTTTATTTTATATATATATTTATATATATTTTATATATATAATATTTAATATAAATATTAAAATAAATTTTAATTCAGAAAGTGAAAATATGATCATCAAAAAATAGATTCAAGTTACTGATGAAAATGTACTTAAATAAATTAATGACAATTTTACAAAATAATACATTAGGTCAAATACATCCCAAAACAGTGCCATTGACCCATAATTGATTGCTAGAGATAAATAAAGCAGAATGCCAAAATGCAAAATATTACTGGAGAAACTATGTCTTACCTGAGAATGCGTGTCATGGCATGTCTGGCAGCATAATGGAGCGGGGTGTTGTGTTGGTACGGTTCCCCATATGAGATGTTGGGGTCTAGTGACTCTTTGAACTGAGGGTTACCCTCGTAGAGCTGATAGGCCAGAACCTCATCGCCATTGATCATTGCCTTACGGAACTTGGTGGCCGTGTTCCCCATCTCTCGCTTCCCAGCTCTTCAGAACGATCAGACCTCTTCAGCCTGTGGGCCCACAGATAGCAGACATGGCGTGCTTCCTGGGAACAAGAATAAAGCAAACAATGTGTCCAATCATGTATGGAGAACTTAATCAGATGGCTACATCACTCAGTCCTGGAGGGCCATTGTCCTGCAGAGTTTAGTTCTAACTTGCCTCAAAACACCTGCCTGGACGTTTTAGTATGCCTTGTAAGAGCTGAGGTTGGAGCTAAACTCTACAGGAGAGTGGCCCTCCAGAAGCAGGAATGAAAACACCTGATATAGACCAAGTACACACTGTAAAGTATCAGGAGTGACAACAGCATTTAAATACAGGAGTGAATCCCCTGAATTATTATTCTGTGTGTGTATGGAACAAGACTCGCTCCCACAATTGCAAAGACTCCAATCTTCTGATGTTTGTTATCCACTATTTTTGACCAAAGTAATATTACAGTGACCAAATTTTCATTACATTCTATGATTTTGACTAAACCATTGTCAACAAACATCAACTGTTGTGTTTTGTTTATGCTTGGAAGGCTGCTTTGTGAAACATTCTCTTGAAGTGTTGCCATGTCCACTCAAATTAAGCATTTTAGGGTTTGTCACATAAAACAATCTGCTTTATGTAGTTATTAAAGCAGTGTTGTATTACAAGTGTATTAAATGTTTAGGTTCCAATACAATAGTATATTATAAACTAAGAAAGTTCTGTACGTTGTTAAGCAGAGTTTCCACCATGTGATTCCTGCCAGTCCTTTTCTCTCTATTATAAATTAAATGAGTCAGATACTGAGACTCTCACCCTTTGCTTTAATGGCTCTTGGAGCCCCTGTTCCAGTCATTGAATAATCAGGCAGATTGGATTAGCATCTATGAGTTCACGGCTATAACGAGCTGACTCCTGTACTTCATTTGCATACCACCTCTCTGTAAATCTCTCCCTCTTATAAACGACAATGTAAAGTTTCGTTAGTCAGACTTGATGACGGCAACTACCGACAGCTCGTGTTCTCAAACCCTAAAGATAACCTCCTAAAGATAAAACCAAGTCTCCTGGTCTTCACTTCTGAGTTTCCAACAGCAGGAAGGTGAGGAACAAATATTTGGTCTTATTTTCGACCTAAACCATTTGGATTTATTTCGTTTTTTTTGTGGGATTTTCCTTGTTTGGTGTCGTTTCCAACAAGATCTGGCAACACGGATGAGTCAAGCCTCTTTCCCAGTTGTTTTCTTGCACCGCGCATACAGAAGAGAGAAAGATCTCTGATGGATGTTTAAATACATCATTAACTACCCGCCGTGGTAACACTTTATTTGAAGGGGTGTGCGTAAGACTGACATGACACTGTCAAAAACATGACATTCTTTATGAATGTTTATGACTATTGTCATTAAGTGTCATTCAGTAAATTATGACACTTTTAATGCAAAGTTGACATTGTTTAAAATGTCTTTGTTATGACAACTTGACATAAACCAAGAAATCATAACCTGTCAACCTGCCACAAAATAATAAAGTTAAGATTGAGCCACTGTAGTCACTTGGACTATTTTAACGATGTCTTTAATAACTTTAGGAGGCCGGCAAGTTTCAATCACTCAAGAAACCAATGAACTAGTATGATCCAGCTCTCAGATTTCATCAAAAAATATCTTAATTCGTGTTCCGAAGACGAACGAAGGTCTTACAGGGTTGGAACAACATGAGGGTGAGTAAATACTGACAGAATTTTCATTTTTGGATGAACTATCCTTTTAAACATTAAAAGGCGAACTAGCCAAAACTAGCCAAACAGAAAATAAATCATCATTAAATGTATAACCTTTACAACCACGTTTAGTCAAAACCTGCAGGAACAGGCCTGAAGTGTTATTTGGAGTGAACTGACTCCCAAATCCCCACCACCAAACAGCACCTACAAAACAAACTCATGTGTTTAACCACAGAAGAGGCCTGACAGAAACAGATGCTAAACATGTCCCACTTCACATGTGTGCCCTTGTTTAGAAGACCTGCAATAGCATTGACGCCACTGAGAGCAGACCTAAAACCAGCGCATCATCTTCACAAATCCTTGTCAACCATCCAGAGAAAGAAATTAAAACAGGTCTTGGATCAGAAGCAGACGGCTAATTGTCTCAACAACACTGACTCATTCTCCACAGGAGCTAGTGAGGAAAGAAACAGACTTCCTCCAGGAACACTAGGGGCTTCCGGCTCCCTCCGCCAACTGCTGTCGGCCTACTGCGAGCAGGTTCTGTCGAGGGGCAGGATTCAGCAGGGCAAAAGTTATGCCCCCACAAATGCCATCTGTCAACATGGACACCTGAGGTTTCAGTTGTATTCATATTTACACATTGACATTATGAGTGAAGTATCTCAACAGCAGAAAAAAAGTAGAAAAAAAACAAATCAGGCCATTTGCAAAGACAGACTCAATTTCACCACAGACAGGCAACCTCATGGGTAAAAACTCAACTGGCCTAGTTTCATGGCTAACCTCTTTGGGTGGTCTTGAGTTGGCTTTAGTAGAGCTATAAGAGTGAACTATATTTTAAAGAGGGGTCTCAGTCACAACATTAAAGGTATAGTGCATGTAAAATTGTATTTCTTTCTTGTGTGAAATACAAAAGAAGATATTTTGAAGAATTTCGGTAACCATATTATTTTGATTCCAATTGACTTCCATTGTATCCGGGGAAGGGGAAACACCAAGACATTTCTCAAAATATCTTATTTTATATTCCACAGAAAAAAAGAAAGTAGCATGAGGTTGAGTACATAATTCTATTTTCTTTAATGAACAATCTCTTTAAGCTTCTCCATGGCAAAATACCAGAAACCTACTCTGAAATGATGGCTTAATACACCCCTAATTTTATTCTTTTTATATCAAAGTGCCCCACATCTGCAGGAAATTTGGGTAACATTATATTTTACCGTGTCATTGTTACACACATACTACATGTAGCCAAATTACTGTAGTAAGAATTATAAATCATGTATAATTAGATACAACTAACCCTAAATCAAACCCCCATCCTAGTAAGTAGCCCTAGTTGATTATTAATACATAAATTTATACACTGTAACACGGACACCTTAAAATAAAGGGTAGCCAGAATTGTAACACGCTTGTATATCTACCCTTACAAAAATATATTACCATGCTATCGATAGTTTTCACCATAAAACAGTTATTACTACCATAATACTATGGCAATTTCAAAATCTTTCACAAAAATATGTTTTTGTTTAGCAGCTGTTTCGTACCAGCAGTGCTTGTTGGTTTCTTGTTTTGTTCATGTTTATGTATGTTTTTCTCCATCACATTCTAAACGCATCCATATAATGGACTTTTAATAACTTTTGTGCTTTTATAGCCCATGTCTGTTTTTGTTTTGTAAAACAGTAGGCCTATGAAGTAAACTTTTAATTAGTATATGCATCTCTGTCAATTGCATAACTCGATTCACATTTATTTGCATAGCACTTTTCACAATACATATCGTTTCAAAGCAGCTTACAGAAAATGTATGCCTCTTACAATATGAATAATGCTAGTCATGTGGTGTCAGCATGGCAGCACCCACAAGTGGGCGACCCACTCCATGTAGAACAAAACAGCTTTTTCTAGAAGCCTGATTTATCCAGAGCCTTCATTTTAAGTGGATGTACATCATTTTTGTGAAATTTCTCAAAAATGCTACCTTTGTGTGCAAAGGCTAATTAGCAAAAATTCATGACTGCAGCTTTAAGAGACAGATATTGTAAAACAAGATCTGAAGCAGTCCTCAATAAATCTTTTATGGCTCGTCATCAGTAGCAAAAACAAATGTATTATTAGTAACTATGGCATTTTGGAGGGGAAACTATGGGCACCATGGTAACTTTTGTAAGGGTATTAAGATAAGTTAACGTTTCATTTCTCCAGTTGGAGAGTGAAATGCTCGGCATGCAGGAAGTCAGCTGTTGTGTGTGTCTGTGTGTGTGCTCGTGCTGCTGCTCCAGATTATTTGCGCTGTTTATAGCCAAACGTCGATTTCCTAGAAGGGGCTGGGCGACATGTTTACAGCCTCTGCAATTTACATACACATTACATAGATACACACTCGAATCACGAGAAAATCAACACTGTACTGTGCTGTCATGTATTGCAAAACATGATTTAACGTTACACTGACGAAAATACACACCGGGGCGTGTTTTCAGCGACTGTTTTAATAGCTGGATGGCTTTATTTTTTTTTTTTTTGCACGTTCCTTATTGCGCAAAAAGCGCATATGGTACTTATTTTTATAAAATCAATACATGAGCTGCTCGCTTATGTATAGATCAGTCGTGATAACTGTTAGCTTGGCAACTTGTCAACCAAGATGTTACATCAAAGAGAGAGAAGCAAATTGTTTATTAGCATAACTTTAAGAAATAAACGCAATTTAACCGCTGTCAACTAGTCAATTTGTTGTTATGACACATAAACGTATTAATAATTCTGCATGTCGTTATAAACAAGTCATTTAACCGATGGAGCACACTTTCTAAATAACCTACTTACCCAATTAGCACGACGATAGCGGCCGTTTTTTTCTATTTCTGCCTACGAATAATATAGCGGTTGTCTGGTGAAACTCTGTTGATCAAATAAAAATCTGCCTCTCGCCTTTGTTGTGGACGGGTCCTCCTCGGCCGCCGTGAAGCCTCCGTCAATCACGCCGATGCCTTCATTGATATTCCGTATTTCAAAATAAAAGTCCCAGCAGTTGCGCTCCCATTCATGGCTGTTACATTCAAGTTACATTCTTGCTTAAACTAATTCAATATAGAAAACCCATGACGGTTAAATTCTACAGATAATAATTATTAGTTTTCAACTAAAAGCAAAAAAAGTCATTATCATCATTTTAATAGTATAACTGCTGCAGCTCCATAATATGCCCTTTCTTTAAAACCTGTCAAAACTCTACTATTGTAACAAATAAATGTGAAGCTGTTTACTTATTGCTGACTGACTAAGGTGCATATTATGCAATTTATACATTTCAGAGAGATTAGATCGAACATGATAACAAGAAACGTGATAGTAATGATATTGAACAGCAGGTGGCAGTGTTGTAAGAAAATGTTACTCTTTCATATTTGCAAACACGCTTCAAGTTACAAAAAATAACAAAATAATAGTATTTTTAGTTATAAATAACCAAATATAACTAAATATGAATGGAACTATTTAAACTATCAGACAAAGATGAGACTGCATTTGTAAAATATATCCATATTGAATTTTAAAGACAGTTAGCTTAACTGTAGCATATCAACAGTGTCTCTATTAAACTAAACATTTTTTGCATCTTTTGTGTCCATTTTTCTCATTTCTTTGTCATTTTTTCCCTTACTACAAAAGTAAATGAGGCCCATCAACTGTTTGGTTACCCACATTCTTCAAAATATATTATTTTGTCTTACTGTAAGAAGCACAAAGAAATTCATACAGGTTTGGAACAACTTGAGGGAGAGTAAATGATGACAGAATTTTCATTTTTGGTTTTTGGCTTAATTATCCCTTTAATTACTTGACATGCTAATTCAAATCCAACTGTTTACTCCTGCTGCAGGGTAATATCATCAAATTCCCTGACATTTTAAGCTGCAAGGACATTCTTAAATGGGTGTCCCTTATAAGTAAAGTCTTGAAAACAATGGACCATTGAAAGAAAATTCAAGGCTTCACTTTCTCAGACTTTAAACCTGTCTCATGACCCTATAAAGCCTCATGACCCTATCATTTGATACAACACTGCCTGAATCCACACATAAATACTGCAGGCGGGATCCTCTTCGACTAAGCCTACAGTTAAAGAAGATCCATTTATTTACAGAGGGCAAAGTTGATGTAGGCCTACTTGGCCAGTGTCCAGCAGGAGTTTCCCTATAGCATCACCAGCCAGATATTATCGTTTAACTCTGGGGGAGTTGTAAAATGAGCCTATTTCCAAAAAAGGTGGAGTATCCCTTTAAGAGCATATCAATGCACAATACTTGTTGCCTCTCCTAAAATGTGATTTGGTCAAAGTATACCTTAACTTGGGTCCCTGAATGCACATTAATCCTTACAAGTAAATCAAAATCCTCTTTCATACCACATGCTTTAATATAAATTGCATTATAATACTCGGTAAGATTAGGATCACAAAATTATTTTGGAAGCAGAAGTTTGCAAGGAGCGCATGGTCAGCCACTCCAACTGCTAAAGCAGTGCTAATCCTGGGGGTATTGAGGTTATTAGACTCAGGAAATGATTGTGAACTGGACTGCTGAGGATTAACACATCACATGTTCACTGGCACTATAGGAGGTGCTGATGAATGGTGCTCGGATGATATCTTTTTACGTATGTGATTGGATGTTAAGCATCTTGCCATTGCAGTCATTTGCAGTTTGAATTTTACACCACAGATGAATATGATTAATTTTGGGGCATAACACAGGCCCATGAAGTGGCAGCACATACCTTATTGAAATACTGTTTCATGGCAATTGACATAATGTTTATTCTAGAGCTGCAATGTTGTATTGTTTACCTTTAAAACCTCTAAGGAGAGTCTAAGGAGAGAAATGTACAATGGCATTGGACTAGCAGAACTTGGTCTGAACTTGTAAACTTGCCACTGTAAAAAACAACAACAAAAAAAAGTTCAATAATTTATTAAAATGTGTTTTGCTTTAACTCAATTTTCTAAGTTGTACAAGATTCAACTATTTTTTCCATGTAAGTTTAATGTAATTTAAGTTGAAATCACTTAACAATTTAAGGCAGTAACTTATTTTACATGTTGATTGCCATTTTATCTGTGTCCAAATTCAAATGAAAGACTGTCTACATTTGAATTATCTAATTCTAATTATGTAAATGATGCTGTGTGTGTACTCAACTAATTTCATGTCATCATTTTCCAGTTCTTCACCTCTTTGTTCATTCTTATATAGGAACAAAAATCATTTTTATACAATCAATAATGAGTAAAGACACATTTGATATTTTTTTTAAATTTTATTACATTTATAAAGCAAAAAAAAAGTTTTTTTTATTGCAACAAAGCACTTTATATATCACATCAAATTAAGAGTCAGTCAATCAAATCGAACAAAGTCTTCAAAGTCTGTCTTGAGGCACAGTTCATCCGGTCATGCATCTTTCTCATATGTCCTGATAGCGACCACATCATCCATGGTGCATTTCTGTACAAATAGAGAGAGAGAGCATTAACAATGGATGCAACACCTAAAATCCTAATCAAACCAGGTGTTTTCTAATAAAATATTAAAATATAGATAAAGAAAGCATTTACTTGTACATATTGCACATGGCTTGTACACATACCGCTATCATTTTGGTGTCCTGAACCTCTCGTTCAATTATTGTGGTCTTCCCCTCCCAGGTCTGCCTTTGAATAAGTTTACCATCTACAAGGCTCATAATAGTCTGAATAAAAGAATGAAGAAATTAATGGAAATGAAAGGACACTTTATATATATATATATATATATATATATATATATATATATATATATATATATATACAATTATATTAATGCCCTTGCCTTCACTTTTCTGTCATCTGCTGTCGTCTCATCAAATTCTTCCTCTAATTTGAATTGAATTTCCAGGGTCTTGAATGTAGTGACAGCTTTCATAGAGATGGTCCCCTGTTCACCCAAAGCAATCGTCAGACTGGGTTTTGCTAGGTTAGCCATTTGTCGAGAGGCAAAACCAGCACCTAACCAACAATACAAAAAAAATGCATTACTGGTATACAACAGGTGCATGACTGTAATAGACTGGACAAAAAGTTGCCTTCTGACATTAGTGCATGAATACAAAACATAGTAGCTACAAACATAGTTAGCTTATCTATTATTGTGTATGTAAAATAATATTAGTCGATATTTGTCTTACCTACAGCCTTCATGTATTCATCAAAATTGTCACTTGAAGTCATTTTCCATTTACCAACGAATTTTTCAACCATTGTTACAACAATTAAACAACTCGATAATTACAACACGTATTACTCTTTAATATATGTTTAGGATATAAAGTGTTGCAAATGTGCAGACTAGGGGAGATTTAAAGAGTGCAGGGATTAGAGTAACCCCCCGCTGACCAATCAGTGGCATTGCTGTGATATTTGAGAATTTTATTGGATAACAGATTTTGAAAGGGGAGGGCTTGTTACATCTGTATTTGAATACAAGTTCAAAAGTCAAGCCATATTAAAAAAAAAATAAAGTAGGCATGTTGATTGTGCATCAACATTATAATAATAATATAAGACATACTTCTTTAAACAATAAGAATTACCCTATAGACTGACCTGTTGCAGTTTAAATATGGCAGACTGCACATCAAGATACATAGACGGTAAAAGAAGACCAAGAGCAAAACTGAAGCTTTTTTCTTGATCTGCACAACAATTCAAAATTTTCACGAGTCCATAAATAGGTTCATGAATGTCACTGTCTAAGTTTAGTGCAGAACGGAAACGATGACATCTACTGGTGATGATTAATAATAAAGCAATTCTGCTATAAAGAATTGGCTAATGCAGGATTATAGTCCTGATATTAAAGACCATAGTCACACAAAAGGGCCATCAATGGGGTTTCTGTTTTTATTCACTCAGTATCCGTGCTGGAGGATTACACTCACATGTCAAACAAAGATAATGCTCACAGTTTGGTATTCAATCTAAAAATCACTGCAAGAAGTCTCACCCCTGCCATGATGTCATTATAAGCAACAATTCAAATCCACAGCAATTCTCAATCATAACTTACATTCATAATTCATCTGAGGAAAAAAAAAAACTACTCTAAAAACGTATCATTAGAGTAATAATAAATTTATTATGACACCACACACAAGTAATAGGTGGAGAGGAGAGAGAGATAGAGCCAATTCTGCATGTGGATAGTGGATGATAAAGCTATTTACTATTTACCGTCGCCCTAACTCCTCCGCCTCCACTGCTCCCTCCCTTGACTCCTCTGTCGACCATCGGGCCCATAATGCCACCAGGCTCCCTTGACCTGCCAGCTCCGCCTGGGTCAGACCTCATAGAACATCACAGTCCCGCCCACAGCCCGAGAGAGCTTTGGTGCCGGAAGTAAATTTCCCATTCATTTCTCCCATTGACGTTTTGTAAAATCCATATCTAAAGAGTTTTAGAGCATGCCTGAGGATAACCAGCTACGGCTGAACTCATGAGCATACAACATATCATTTCGAGTTAAAAAACGAAGAGAAAATCCCAAAAAAAGTCAAGGCTACAAGACTGCGTACATATTTTCATTTCCGAGCAAAGGAACTACTCATCCCATAAACCACCGCGCCTCACTGAAATCAACTGAAGCCACCGTAAAAGAGCCTTTTGAGTGACTTCCGAATCTGACTACGGCCACGTGAACTTTTTCCTAGCGTGAATTTTATATAGTGAATGTGCAGGGAAACTCCCTTTCCTCGATTTACTGAAGCTTATATGTAAAACGCATTTGCAGCTGCACAGATAAAACATTGAGCATCTGGCTCGCTCATAGGCTGTCCTGCGGCAACTGCACATCCAATGGCGCGGGGGCGTCTCTGAGGTGCGACCAATGAACGTCATTACACGATCTTCAGTCTGTCACGTGCCTTCGCGGGGTTTAACCAGACAGTTCCACGACTTCCACTAATCAGATGCATTACTGTGGGATTGTTCAGGATTGTGGGTAATGAAGTACTTATCCAAGACATCGTGAATTAAAGGCATTTATCTTAAAACAAGTTTAGTGCCCCATTTAATATGAGCATATACGACTCCTTAGTACAGCCGTAGTTGGTTTAGTCTACATGTACGTTTTTATGGCTTATATCCCAAATGTCAACAAAGAAATTGTATTGAATGTTTGTGTTCTATGAGTTTTTCTATCCCGGTGGGGACTTACACAGACTCATGGGGACTCAAAGTGAGGTTAAACACGCTTATAAATCATACAGAATTATTATTTTCTTAAATGCAAAAATGCAGAATGTTTCCTGTGATGGGTGGGTTTAGGGGTAGGGGCAGTGTGAGGAGACAGAATATCAGTTTGTACAGTATAAAAACCATTACGTCTATGGAGAGTCCCCACAAAGATAGTAAACCAAACATGAACTGTGTATGTGTGCATGTGTGTCAAGTTAATCTACTCCCTTCAACAGTACAGTGTATGAATAGAGCACTTCTGGGGATCACAATTATGTGGTTGAAAACCCAAATACAGTAGAATCAAACCATAATGGAGAACACAATATAGCACAAAGGTCTGTGAGTGTAAATATCTGCACTCAACAAAACAATAATTAGTTTTAGGAATCTGCAGAGAGCAGAGAGATAAGGAAATGTAGGGCAATAAAAGGCATCATGCAGAGGGATGGTTATTGCTTATTCTGCTGCACTAGCATCAATTACTGCCTTCAGCATATTTTCCCACAGGCTGAACCTGCTCCCACTGCTGCTGAGCAGCTGGTAATGTGTAAACTATGTGGAAAAGATTGAGACAAACTTTCCTGTTTTTCCTGGTTTTATTTTTGTGCCCTTTAAATGATGGCATGCATTAGTGCTCAAAATTGTTTGCAGTTTTGGATTATAGAATTTACAATGAATCTACCAAATAAGAAAATACAAAATAGATAATTATATCATGTTTGCTTTGAATGTTTTAATTATTGAGTTTATATTTTTCATATTTAGTACAAATATATTTTTACATTTCACTTTTTATGTTTTGTTCCTGTACAACGACCCAATCTCTGGCGAATGTTCGGAAACAGCTTGCAATTACAGTAACAAGAATAGTGTAATTTAAATCTAACATTCAAAACACACATATGCAGGATAAATATTTTTTATATATTTCAATAACAGGACTTACCATTAAAATATACTGCAACATTCAAAGCAAACACTAAACATATTTAGATATACGGGAAATCGCAATGGAAGACAATTTCGATATATCTAAATATGTTTAGTGAAAGGTAAAACTTCCGAAATCTCTGTGTAAACAATGCGTGACGTAGACGCGCGAGAGATCACTTCCGGCGTACGTTGGACACGATTCAGTAAGTTTGGTTCAGATGGACATTTGATTCAGATCAGTTCAACAGGGGTGTTAACAAGGTAAAAACTATATAAATACTGTCTGTTTTCTCACACAAACCGCTCGTTTCGTGTCTTAGGCCATCAGTGTGTACTTACATTCATGAGTCATTAAATCATGTTTAATTTTGACTTCTCTGTGCAGTGCATGCTCTTTGAGGTGGACCCCCTAAACCTGCATTATATGACTGACACACATCACCGGTTTGACTGAAAAATATCAAAATTGAAAATACTGTGGAAACAAAGACACCTACATCTTGGATGCCCTTGAGGTAAGCTAAAACATATCAAAAATTAATTTCAAAGTGAACTATCTCTTTAAGTTTTATAAGCACAAATGCTCACCTTGCTCTGTTCTGTGATGAGCGCTTGTGACTCTCCTGTTCAAACCCATGAACAAATCTTTTTTCAAGTCATGACTCGAAGGGTCCTAGATAAGACCCTTATTCATCGTCTGCTGTCGTTTAAAGCCCTTTGAAGCTGCACTGAAACTCATTTGAATCTTGAACCATTTGGTTCCCAACGAAGTCCATTATATGGAGAAAATCCTGGAATGTTTTCATCAAAAACCTTAATTTCTTTTCGACTGAAGAAAGAAAGACATGGACATCTTGGATGACATGGGGGTGAGTAAATTATCAGCAAAAGTTTTTTTTTTTTTAAAAGTGAGCTACTCCTTTAAGTTTAGCCCATATGTTACAATAGCTTTACTGTCATCTGCTGGTGAAGCGCTATAATGACATTACAAAAAGCTATATATAAAAAACCAAACAACGTAGTCGACCATGTTCACAGAACCCCAAACCTTTATTTTCACCAAAGTTTGCACACACAGAAATGAGTGGGGAAAAGACAAGTTTGGCAGCCGGAGACACTTCAAGCATATTTATAGAAGAGACAGTGATCTTTAAAAAATAAATCAATAAAAATGAATCAAAATAAAATCATAATCATTCAGTGCATATTCTGCATCTGCCCATCACTTCACCTCTGGAGAGAAAGGACACAAATGCTCGGTCAACCTAACATGGATACACACACACACTTACAGTATACATTCGCTCCAATCTCAACAAAATAAACCAAATAGAAAGTAGTCGCACGTCAAAGGCTGTAGTTGGGAGTATATGGGGATACATTCAGCTGGTAAAGATGTTACCTATTTTATCAAGCCAAAACACAAGTCAGAACATTCGGGGAGATACAACTCCTTTAATTACATTGCTGCACTAATGAAGATGTCCAGCTAAAGACAGATGACAAACATCAGCCTCGAGAGCCGAATGCCTGGATCAATGTGTGGGTGTGGAGCAACAGGATAGGAACTGGCTGGTTTTTCTTTTCTTTCCTTTTCTTTTAATATAATGCAGGCGATATCAAGCTGTCTAGTCCAAAGGGTCCAGAAAGGTGATTGTTTCCAATCGTCAGCCAACAAAAGTGTACGTTTGCAGATGTGTCGACATGCAGATGTTCATAATATTTCAAGAAAGGGATATTTCATTTCACAGAGGTTAAGCAAAGGAACTAAAATACAGAATTCCAAATGAGACACTACTGTTTCAGTGCTCATCTCTCAAGCTATTTGCTCAGGAAAAAGTAGCTATGTCTTGATCATGCTCTATATAAACTTAAGTGGAGTATATATTTATGAGTCTTGGGGTATGTCTGCTTTTTTAAAATGTAAATCTATGTTGACCTGGGGCTGAGCACTGAAGCTTTTTGCATTCTTCACAATTACACCAAACTTTACATCATTTAACACTGCAAACGTAAGCAAGCAGCTTTCTCACAACACCAAAAACCTTTCACATGATCAAACCAGACGTGCCTGAATCAAACAAAAAAAAAGAGTAACTGACTTACATTAATAATAATAAAAGAATTAACAATGTATCGTGTAGATTTGATACATTTGATTTGTTCTCATTCAATCAGATAGATAGATAGATAGATAGATAGATAGATAGATAGATAGATAGATAGATAGATAGATAGATAGATAGATAGATAGATAGATAGATAGATAGATAGATAGATAGATAGATAGATAGATAGATAGATGGATAAAAAAATGTATTTACAAATTAATACTTGTGTCTTCCCATTACTCTATGAAATCAAGCAAGACCATTCAAACAGAATACGAGTGTGATACTAGTTGTTTTGACTGGTTTTGACCAGTGGTTGTGTGTGAGTGTGCGTGAGCAGGATAGGATGATAGGTTGGCTGATGAAGAGTATGAGGAGGAGGAGAACTTCATGCTGATAGCTCTTCCCTCAGCTCCTTGTTCCTGCGGACAATTGCAGCATGTCGCTCCTGATAGGTCCAAAACAGACACATAGTATCACATACTATAATTCTGGTCATTAATTTAAGAATACATTAAAATAATTAAAGGTACACTAACACTAGTTGTTCAAAATTAACAAAATTGAAATGGTCAATACATCAATACAAACGTGTTTTTGTTTTAGCCTGATTCACTATGGTAAGCCTATTATAAGCATTTGTATGGTTGCCTGGAATGGTTTTCGTCAGAAATTGCGTACACGTCACTCGACAGAATGATCTCTTGACATGAAGCGACTAAACCTTGGGGGAAATCCCCAGTTATAAAAAAAAAAAACACCGAACAGAGGAAAGGTTTCTGGCGAAAAAAAAAAAAAACGCAACATTTAAACGACAATCAACATTGGCATGGAGATGGCGAGAATCGAGCGTTTTGAAATGTTGTAGAACCAATATGGAGATGGCGGTTACTCGACAGGTGAGTAAAGTATTTTATTGAACAGATTAATTGCCATATGTGACACTGATCTCATAAAATGGCATATGTATGACACACCAGTTCGTGTTTCCACTTTAGGTGTGGTATCAAC
The DNA here is from genome assembly GCA_038021265.1 of Cyprinella venusta. Taxonomy (NCBI): domain Eukaryota; kingdom Metazoa; phylum Chordata; class Actinopteri; order Cypriniformes; family Leuciscidae; genus Cyprinella; species Cyprinella venusta. Next base: position 16,394,835 of record CM075874.1, on the reverse strand, counting down.
ACGCAAAATGGCTTTTCAGCGTGTTTATGAACGCCGTTGACTTAACGTTACATTACTGTATAAATATATGACCTACCCCAACCCCATCCTTAAACCTACCCATCACTGGGGTTAATAGTAGGGCTGTGTAATAAATATCGATTTCTCGATATTAATCGATTCTCAATTTTACGAACCAATATTCATTTAAATCTCAAGAATCGATTAGTCATCCTGTTTCATTTGAATGAATGGAACATTGAATCGCGGCTGCGCGCATCCAAAAAAATCGCAATAATCTATGTCCTTTGTTACTATTGATATGAAACAAAGTCTCAATTTTCAAATTACGTCCATTTTCTTTCGAAATTGAAAAACATAAATAATGTTTTGGCGCTGTGGCGTGAGTTCGCTCTGGCGCAGCTCAAGAGAAGCAGCATTGCTGATCTCTCTTCTGGCTTAATAATACCAGTCACAGCGCAAAATAAACATCAATGAGCATCTGAAAGTGTGTTAAAAGATAGAGTACAACTTATCGAAATCCGTATCATGTCACATTGATTCGCTCAATCAGCGTTTCAACCGTGGAAAGACGTCAGTTAAACAGCTTGTAATCAATGTCATGTATCGTCATATTTACCTCAGAAAACCCACATAAACTTGTTAGTCAGCTAAGAAAAAATAACTCCAGAGAGAAGCATTTTGCTAAATATACACCATATCACATATGCATTATAATCTTAATGTTCTTCAATATTTAATGCATATTTGAATAAATCTGGCAAGTTTTTATGACAGCCACCATTTAAATGTTGATATTTCATATAATCTTCTTCTTATAAAATTAAATAAAAGTGTAATTTAAGTGTTTGTATATAGCTACAAAACAGTTCATTATTACCTTCATATTAGGCTAATGAGGCCTAGTAGGCTACAACTAGACTCCCATAGTTTACAGCATTAGTTAAGAGATTTGATTCCCTTGAGAAAATTTGGCATTTATTGTAACTGATATCCAAAACAATCAATATCGAATCGAATTGGAATCGTAATCGAATCAAATTGCCAGCTTGTGAATCGAAATCGAATCGAATTGTGAAATTTGTGTCAATACCCAGCCCTAGTTAATAGCATTTATGAGTCTTCCCCTACTATCCTAGGAAAAAAAATATCATTCCCCATATGTAGATCTACATTTTGCTTTGTTTCGCTCAGACCTTTAACGGCGTGTACATACACATGGACATTTAATGGCGTAGACATACACGCATACACGCGGATAGCTCAAAATGCAAATAGATAACAAGTGTATGTTTACGCAAAAGTCATGATGCCATGTTGCATATGCACATCTCTAACAGAGCTCATTGTAAAGCATTATCTATATTGAAGGGTCATTATGGTTGTTCTAGCGCTGTGCTGGAATTTATTTTCAAGGAAGAACCGTGTCTATAAATGGGTAAAGCTAAAGTAATGTCTTAAGCAAGTCAGACTGTCTAAATCTGGTTATATCTCTGAAGCATGTAGTGAATGTTTTATGAGCAGTCAGATAAGCTCTCTCTCTCTTTCTTTCTCTCTCTCTCTCAAGTAATGAGAAAGAACCATTTTCATCCGCACAGTCACGCTGAGCTGAAGCACAACCAAAACAATGTTCTTCCACAAAATAAAGAATTCAGGGCCAAGTTACATAGTGTACCTTTGACTATAAAATTTTCTAATTTATAAATCTTTAACCTTTAATTTTAGTATAAAAATAAGCAATTAACTTACTATAAGTAACTTACTAATAAATATTGATATATACAATATTTTATTTATTTGATTAAAAAACGGCTTGTGTAACGGCTTTGCTCACCTTCTCATGCAAGCGATCCATCATGGCTGCCAGGTAAGCCTCCCGGTTTTCCTTGATCTGCTCCATCTTCAGGATGAGCTTTTCCTCTGCCATCTTGCTGAAGTTGCTGTTCTCCTCCATGGCTTTGAGCAGCACATCTCTCTCATGCTCACGTTTCTCAGCCAAAGCTTTGAGCACCTGAGCTTCCTGGGACTGTTGAGGAAAGTCATTATATACATAAGCATTAAGGCAAGGAATGGCATGCATTTCCTCAATCCTGAGGGTTAAATGGATTTCAAAGTGGTTGACCAATATTTATTGATGCATTTATTCATTTACACTCTTCTCTTCTAATAAAATTCTAAGCTTTATAGCTGCAGCTAAGTAAGCTTCTATATGTTCAGTTCCACTCACCCTCCTGCGGTCCTCAGCGGCCTCTAATTTCTTCTGGATGTCTTCCAGTGACACATCCCGCTTCTTTGGAGGAGAGGTGATGCTGTGGGCCACATCTGACACAGGTGAGGGCGGTTTCAGGATCACCTCGAAGGCCTGGCCTGAGGCCCTTTTGTTTATGGGCTTTACTTCCATATCTACAAGACAATGACCAATGTTAAATGACCTCACTTAATAAAGCGGGCATAGATTCAATGAATGCATGTTGGTTCATTATGGAAGACCATTTCCTCCACATAAAAAAAAATGCTTTGGCAAATGTTTATTAGAGAATGAAAAGTCATAATTATGACATACTAAGTCACAAATATGACAAAAAAGTCTAATCTGACAAAAGTTGGAATTATGGCATCATATTAATGAGGACAAGTTTAAAAATGATAACATAACTAAGATACAAATTGAGACATACTAAGTGATATTTATGCCAAGAGTTAGAAATGCTAACATAATTATGAGATACTACTACTAAGTCAGAATTATAACATGTTTTAATTATGAGAAGAAAGTCGAAATTAAGAGAATTACTAACTATGAGATTATGAGATACTAAGTAGTAATTATAAAAAGTCGAGTTGACATCAGTAGTCGATTATGAGAACATTAGTCGAAATTATTACACTAATTATTAATTAAGTAACAACGTCATAATTATGACAAAATGCTCTATTTTGTCTTTTTATCTCATAATTTAGACTTTTTGGTCATCTTTTCAACTTCTCATAACTATGACTTAGAATGTAATAATTAAGACTGTTTATATCAATTTGACTTTTTCCAGCTTTTTATGTCATAATTGTGATTTACTAAAGGATGATTTTTTTTCTTATGTGGTGCAAATGGGCTTTTATTTCACTTATTTTTCATAAATTTTAGCGCATAATTGATCAAAATTCTGGTCAAGAAATTATCAGCATTATCAGCATGTTCAAATTATCAAATTATCAGCATGTTCTTATACTAATTTATCTATATTTATTATATAAACATCTTATATTTATTATGTCAAATGTATTATTTTTTTCATTTATTATATAAAATATCATTACCACTTCACAACAAAGCCCCATCAGCTAATGTTAACTAACAACATCGACAAAAAGTGCAATGCATTTGTTATTAATCTTTAGTAATAAACATTTGGTAATAAAAATAACTGTTCATTGTTAGCTCAGGTAACAGAGACAACTTTTGATTTTAATAGTATTTTAATAGTGTTTTCGTAAATGCTGAAATTAAAAATAAACTATATTTCATTGTAAGTTCATGTTACCTAATCTAGATGACTAATGCTAACAAACAGAACCTTAAGGTCAAGTGTTACCAAAATAGCACACATCATGCATTTCATATATAGTATTATATTGCTTCAAATGAAAACTAATTTGTTCTCTTGCTTACCTTCAAACTCACAGACGAGGTTGTTGCGCGTCTGTGGGCTGAAGCATGAGCAAATGAGCGAGAGCATGGACAGCTCCTTCATCTTCTCTTTGTATGCTGGAACAACACAAAATTGGCCACTTGTTAGTCATACACACGTCCACTATAGGCTAGTCAAGCACAAATGCGCTTAAGTTTACAGGCCGGAGCATATCGCCCGGTCTCTACAGCTCTTTAGAGGATTCAATTGAGGGCTATAACATACCCTACTTCATCTCTGAGTGTCTGTCTCTATGATGCTTCAACTGAGTGACTGATCGACACCGCTACTTTAGCTACATTAGCTCTTTTCAAAGCTTATTATTATCATCATTACAGCTACGAACGATGAAAAAAGTCGATTTATCGGAAATTCAGTGAACAAAACACTTTCCCCTATCACTACATATACACAGATAAAGTGTAGGATTTACATTTTCACTCAGAAAATTGCTAGTAGATTTCACAAATACAAAGAAATGGTAAGCAACACATTGAATTACGGGAAATTTCTTGTAAAACACACTTCAATGATCTTTGTTTCATTTACAACTTAGAAAGATTAGTGGAAAAACACAATACTGAAATACAACAAAGCATAAAAATGGAGTCCACTGAGAGACTTTTCTACGTTCAAACAAATGGAGCTGGCAGACTCATGAAAAATGCAGCAGGCACACTAATGACACTTCCCATTTCCTGCCCTATGTAGCGTTTTACAGATTACAAGCACACTTGCTAGAACATTTCAGTGTCAGAGGAGACAAATATAAGAAAATACAAGTAAATATGATAGTCATCAAGTAGTTCTAATCTAGGATGATCTATAATCCATACTTTCAATGTCCAAATCACACACAGGAGCAATTTCCTGCCAGGGTCAGATACCGGTGTCCAAAATATTGTCAATACTTATTTGTCTGGTGCTGCAAAGGCCACCATGCAGCATCCCACTGCTGCAGGGCTGGCCGGTCTCCCAATCTACGTCTCCTCGGCCTCCTGCAACTCCCCAGCCACTCTTAACAATATCAACAAGCAGGCCCACTGTTAGGCAGCCTTACACTAATCAATGCAACCTGACAGAACAGCCCATGATAGATTCGGAAAGGTGACTTTACTTTGCTTCAGTAATTCTAGATACCCAGAGCCCGAAAAAAAAAAAAAATTCAGAGTGAAATCCGCCCATGCCATCTGGTCATGTGTTGCATGGACCAGACTCCGCAACAAAATAGAGGCTGATTTTATTAGGGAAATAAACAGATCATTTAGATTTGTATTGTTGAATCCATTTTATACACTAAAATGAGCAGAGCAATATCAATGTTGTTATAACAATGCACGTGATGAATGAGCCAGGCCTGTGTGTTATATCTCAAGACGAGGATCATTAGTCTGCTTTCAGTTTATAAAAGCATAAAGTGGCTATTTTAAAGCATAAAATGGAGTGTGAATGAGAATCTGTCACCTTATGCTTGATGCCAGGCTATGACAGCACTCAGACTTCATGACTAAACAAGGACGATGCCATCCGTAACAAAAAAGCTGCTCTAATTTTCATGATTACTCCATATAAAGCAAGTATCTCTGGTTAGATGTGTCTTATTAAAGTAAACGCTCCGTGAGGAGGTGTGTGTGTGTGTTTTATGGCTATATTGTCTGGGCAGCGTTTCTTGGGTGCGGTCTTTCTGCATTATGATGCGAGGCAGCAGGAGCAGGTGCGCCATCGCCAATCATCTTCCATACATGTCACTAAATTCACAAATGGACGCAGTACGACATTTGTTATAATTCATAATGCAAGTTACATTCACTTCACGGATTATTCTATAGTATATTAATGGGGGAAATGCGAAACATACCTTTATAGGATGCCTCGGATAATGTAAACTTGAGACTCTAGTCGCAGTTGCTTATAGCTGTACGATGTGATTTATACACGAATAGGCTATATATGAAAAAAATATGTAAATATTGCATTGTATGTAGTCTACATAGATCGTACATGGTATAACGCCCAGTGGATCTTTTCATAGATATACTCAGTCTCCATTGACGCGTTTACAAATGCAAAAAATTGAATGATGCGGCAAGTGAAAAAATGCACGTACCGATAGCTGTTTTGGCCATGGTGTCCTTTCTTGAATCCGTGTTAATTTCCACAATGGTCGTGGTTTGTGCCAGTGGCGTTGAGAGCGGATGATGCTTAAGGCACTGAGTCAGCAGAGCACAATGAGGAGCGAGGAGAGATGTGAGGAATGGGAGCGGCTGACTTATGATCCAGTCCGCGCGCTAAAGCAGATTGGCCACCGGGAACACTTCACTTCACTGACGTGTGTGGGAGGACAAAAACGGCCTGAATCTCATTGAGAGCGAGATGCTGTAACTATCGCGGTCCACTATATTTTTGCCATGTAGCCTACTTGGAATCAAATGCTCATGAAATCAAAGTCGACTATTCTTATTTGTTACGGAATATTAAAAATATATATTTATCCGTTTATATCATTTTTTTTTGTTTTCATGTGCCACCGTAATCTTTAATCAAAATAACTTAGCCTCCCTCTTGCAACGAAATCTCTTCTCCGATGACGTATTTACTGCCGCGGGGGCGGGTCAACCTGTCACTCATATGACATCACAGCAATAGCTGACAACAATGATCCATTCAATTTCATTGATCCATTACAAGGACAAAATTAAATACAATATTAGCTGTAATGTTAAAACCCGGGTAGAAATGTTTACAATTTGTGTAATTTCTAGGGCTGTCAAACGATTAATCGCGATTAATCGCATCCAAAATAAAAGTTTGTGTTTACATGTGGGTGCACTCTGTATAATTACATATAAATACACACACATGCTTTTATATATTTAAGAAATATTTTCATGTATATACTGAATATAGATTTATACATAATTTATATTATATATAACTACAAATATTTTATATATAAATAATATTTTTTTCTTAAATTTACATGCATGTGAGTGTATTACAAAGTGTATTGTGTGTGTACAAAGTGCACCCACATATATTATGTAAACACAAACTTTTATTTTGGATGCGATTAAACCCAATTAATCGTTTGACAGCCCCAGTTTCCATTAATATTCTCTGTTACATTTTCATATTTTAATATTCTTAATGGAGTTTGATGTGCATAATAATGTTGTCACTTTTTGCATTTATGAGACAAATAAATTTCATTCAACTTTCATTTATTAAATTATCTAATCATTGTGTTTTTTTTTTCTCAGAATGGTGTAAAACAAAACATTCAGTGACATAATTAAAATAACACTTTGCCTGTTAAACTTCGCCAAATTACTTCAATATTACATAATCTTTCTCCTTAAGACGTTTGTGATCATTACAGTAGAATTTTACAAGCAGTTTGTTTGTAACATAACCATACAGTGACAAACATAAGCAAGAGAGGTTTGTTATTTAAAAAGGCTCTTGGACTCTTATAAAGTAACTAGTGCTAAAACTGCTTAGTTCTCTCTCATTTATAAAACATCTTTCCCTTTTAAATACAGCGCATTTTAAAACAATAATAAATAGCCGGTATTTAAGACAAATCAAACCGTCTTCAAGAACATAATGTGCCTGCCATTTCAAAACGAGTAAATTAAGCTATTACATTCAAGGCATGAACTTATATAAGCTTGTAAGTAACTGCAGTGTGTTGAACCGTAGAACATTTTATGATATTTACATTTCTTTGGTCATTTTTTATAAAACCGGTCAACTTTTAAGTGCTGCATTTTTTCTTTTCACCATATATTGATATAACCATTGTCCAGATCAAAACTGCACTATGCTGTTCCCTACCTTCAGCTCAAGACTGTTCTGAAAGTTCGCTTGGAAAGCTTTCTGACTGGTAGTGAACTAGCTTTTCTTGGAGGCTTTCAGCTTCATTTTGATGTAATGTCCGACCAGGGCCTGAGGTCGTTGCTGGTAGTTATTCAGGACATCGTGAGAGCTGGTGAGCTGGTCGCCTTGCAGTCTATCCAGCAGTGTTACACACACAACCGCAGCTGAAAATACAGGAAAATAGTATTATCAAATCTCAACCCATCTACAAAAAACAACATTAGCAGGCTAAATGTCAGACAAGAGGTCAAAAGCAGTCAGCTCAAACAGACTAACAGCAATAAACCTCTAGCACCTATTTCAACTGCAGTTTAATAACACAAACTCATGCATGTATTACTCATTAACTATTTCTGGTGTGTTAAACCAACATACCTCGAAGATTGCTCAGTTTGCACATGGCCGCAAACACAGATGACTCCATCTCTATGTTACGAACCCCTGCAGCATAGGCTTCGGCAAGATATCTCTGTTTATCTTCTTCGCTGTACGAGCAAAAGGCCCCATCCAGCCGCGCTTGACCTGTACAAAGACAGTGCCTTTAAATACAGCAAACACCTCAGTGCAAAAATGATCATAAAATTCTATTGTATTTTAAAATAACTCTACCTTCGTAGAAGTCAAGGGTGCACATTGTGTTACCAAGGACGGTGTCAAACTCTGCAAGGTCTTTGCCACACTGAAGCAGCTCCTCTGCAAGTTCCCCGTCGAGTTCTGTGCTCCTGACCACTGGTTTACCCAGGATTATCTGCTCAAGGCGAGGCTGAAACACAGAATCCACCGACTGTTTGGTGATCAACACAGTCCCTGGCTTTAAACCTGACAAAAGACAGAGAAAAACAGCTCTGCTCAAAGACAACTTTGAGACTAAAATGAGTCACAAAAATCCCATGGTTTACAACACCAGGGTGGGGTTGGAGCTGATGTTAAAAGCATGGAAACACCCTTTTGATTAAGCGGTTCAATGGTAAAAGCAGCGTACCTATTCCACCTGACGTTCCGATGCGCACCACGGTGACATCAGTGCAGCGGGCATGGTACAGGAGCTTGATAAGCTCATGCAACATTATAGAGATTGATGGGATGCCCATGCCATGCTAGAACACAGATAATATTCAATGTTAATATTCAGACAAATTTCATTTGCAATGACCTCAAACGATCTGACAGAGCTTGATCTGAATTTAATTGCGGCCTGATGCATGTAGCATGATGCATTAAAGGAGTAGTTCACTTAAAAAAAAACATTTGCTGATAATTTACACACCCCCATGTCATCCAAGATATCCATGTTATTCTTTCTTCAGTCGAAAAATCTTTTTTCGTGTCATTTGGTTCATTCAACGAACGAAATGAATGTTGACTCGGGAAAAGATTCGTTCATTTTGATGAACGAGTCTGAATAAGAGAGTCACGAACGCGCACAGAACAGGGCAAGACGACCATTTGAGCTTATAAAACTTAAAATTTGTCATTTATTTTTTTAAATGAGCAATCGTTTCTCTAGATAAGACCCTTATTCATCATCTGAAAATGATTAAAGCCCTTTGAACAGTTTTCTGTTTGGACTGAAACTGTCTATTGGACCTTGAACCATTTGGTTCTCATTTAAGTCCATTATATGGAGAAAAATCCTGGAATGTTTTCATCAAAAACCTTCTTTTCGACTAAAGAAAGAATGACATTTTTTTAAAGTGAACTACTCCTTTAAGCATGCAAACACCTGGATGTGATTTCTCGGTCAGATTTAAAATGATCTTGTGAACATTCATTCCCAATAAAATGAGTGCATGTAAACATACTTAGAATTAACCTCATTGGTTCTCTCATGACAAGCGAACACGCTTGAGCTTCCGTTTATCATAACTGATGTGAGTTGGTGAATAGTTATATAAACAGCCTAAATTCTTTCTTTATATGATCTGTCCATCATATAAAGCAATTATGACTCTTCAGAAAATTTGGATTAAACAACTCAATCAATAAGGATTAGTTTTACAATCGCTCTATGAATTTTTTTCATTGTTCCAAAGATGAATGAGTCTTACAGGTTTGAAATGACATGAGGGTGAGTAATTAATGACAGAATTTTTATTTTTATTGCATATGGATGAGTTTAATTTCACTCACACTGACAGACAGCACAGGTCCAACTTTGTACATTGCGTAGCGATCGGTTCCTGCGCATATATTTGGATATTCTGCGTTGGGGTCTGAAAGTCCCAGTTCTTTGGCAATGTATTCAGTGAAAGACTTCATCCTCCATGGACTTCCCCCTACGCACACAAACTGAGACAAAAAGTCCAACCAAGTGAATAGACAGACCCAGATCATTCTGAAGGTGTTATATTTTAGTGTGAAAAGGAAATAAAGTTTACTTTGACATCTCCAAACATCGCTGCCAAGTCGTGAGTGGATGTTCCCAGGTTAAAATGGTAAAGGATGTCATCTGTCATAGAGTCTAAATGGGGATTGTTCACATATATTGACCTATTCAGGGAAAATACAAGTTTGACAGTCAGGTGAGACAGCATAGCTCATGTTATGTATAACGGTTTAAAGTTACACTTTAACAAAACACCATACCAACAACAGTCAGTCAGGAGGACTATAACCCAGGGGTCGTGACTCGTGAGAAGAGCGTGGTGAAGAACATAATTTCCGTTTTGTATCACTTTCTCATAAAACGTAATTAATTTAAACGAAACATTTGTGCCCAGCGAATTATATCTGTCATTTATTCAGTGATGCTTTGTTGCGTAAAGAATATCATATGGAACATAAAACATTCAAGGGCATATAAAACGGAAGGGCTTAACGTCCATGCACATAAAGAATAAGGACATAACTAAATACATTAACACGTTAGATTCATTCGTACCTATCGCATGCTCCATTCTTCTCTTCTTCCAGTGGCATTTTCAGTTTTCTCCTGAGATGGACACCAACAGGTTTCCAACACTTTTCCACGTAAAAAATCGTCAGTTGACGTTATGACAACTCACGTCAAGTTAAATCTATGCAGAATTAACTTTGTCGAGCAATAAAATGGACTAAAACACCACTCCTTAAAGTATAGCCTCTCAATGAAGCTCAGTGTTCGTTACCGTCAGATGTTTATAAAGCCTCCTAGCTGTGTCCACCGAGAAGGTCACTTGACAAAATACCGGTTTCTGTCAGTTGCGGTTGCTGTAAAACATCCGGCTGTGCTACTGGTGTACGTGATGCCACCGCATGAGAATAGCATTTTTTCTCCCACAAGCCCCGCCTCCTGCGGCAGGATGAGCCAGATGAGGCAATGGATTTGGCAGCTGAAAAGTCCTTCATGTTATGGCAAGCCATTTTAGCATTTAAAAGCTAAGTTTCACTATCCGGAATTAACATTGTAGATATCAACATCTTTCTGGTCGTAATTACATTTTAGATAGTTGGAATTGTGATTCAGGATATCTCTGTAGCCTAACGTAATTGTTATTAGTCGAAACGACAGATAGGCAAATTATATCAGCAATGACGTCATTGAAAACGACATTCGCTCGTCACACATCCTAAATGACAATGGGCTCTATGCGCGGCGGTATTTCCGGTGAAGGTTTAAGGATGCTCGATAACTTCCGCCGATCGTAGAGTCCAATCCAATACCGAGAATTTATATTGAATTTTACTCCATGGTTACACTAAAGAAACGTTAGTCACAAAAACAGATAAAACAGACACCCCTCGTTGTTTTTATGCTTCTTTTTAAAATTATATAAAATAAACATAACTATATATTAAATTACTTCTAAACGTATGTACGTTTCGTTTCAAAGACGGGAGGACAGTAAATTTTAAAGACTCTGCCATAATCCCGTTTTCCTCAGTTTTCCTCCACTTTAATCTACACAACCGGAAATGGACGAACATCCTTGCGTCAAATGCGAAACTTTTGCGTGCATATAGCCCATTGCAGATATCTGTATTTCAGTTTTGACTTAGCAGAATGAAAGTTAAAGATATCTCAAACGTCATTATAACTACCAAATTATTGTGCATATTAGCCTGTGGGTTTCTCAAAAATATTGGCAACATTTACATTTCTATGTTGATGATCATCCTTAAAATTACCGTAGGTTATTGTTGATGTAGGATTTACGCCTGACATATTTACAATAATTCACTTTAATAAAGATGCTTACATGCATGCTATTCTTGCCATGGCAGTGCAATAACATTAACTTCCTTAGATGAGAAAAAAAAAAGTTCTTTGTTCAGTTAAGTTCTTATTTTTTATTTTATTTTTAACAGTAAAAACCCAGGTTAGCCTGCTGGTATTGATTTCAGGTTAAAACTAACAAACAGCATTAAAAACATGCTCCTAAAGTGGGATGCGGCCAGCCTAATTTGCATACAGACATCTGCAACGTCATTTCGCCTACTACATTTACATTCATTTAGCTGACACTTTTATCCAAAGCGACTTACAATTGCTGTGTATGTCAGATGTCGCACGCCTCTGGAGCAACTAGGGGTTAAGTGTCTTGTTCAGGGACACATTGGTGTCTCGCAGTGGATTCGACCCCGGGTCTCTCACACCAAAGGCATGTGCCTTAACCACTGTGCCATCACCACCCTAATATGCTCTAATTCAAGATATCTGGCAACATGAAAGTTATAGATATCTCTAATTTCAGATATCTCTAATCAAAATTCATTTCAAGATATCTATAACTTGATAATAAATATCTGCAATTCAATTACTACCCCTAACTCCAATTTGAGATATCTACAACACCATTTTGACTAGCCATAAATCCACAGATCTACATCATTTCGCCTAGTCAAAACATAATTTATGACATCTGAAATGGAACATGTGGATATCTTGAATTGAAGTGAATTAAATATATCTTGACCAGAGTTGAACCAGAGTCTAGCTGTTAAATGTTAAAATAGCTTGCCATACTTCATAGCAAGGGCTAGATCAGCTAGATACTGACGCCACTGACATAACATTGGGCTACTTTTTAATTTTTAAGATGACCGTCAGAAGTTGCTTAATTTACCTGAAATCACATTACATTAACTATAGATGTTTTACTCTAACTTTTATTCATTTTGAACAATAGCACACATTTTATTATTTAATGCTTTTGAAAGGAGTCTCCTTTGATCATCATGCCTGCATTTATTTGATCAAAATACAGAATAAAAAATAAATAATGTGAAATATTACAATTTAAAACAATGGTTTTCTATTTTAATATAGTTTATAACTTATTTCTGTGATCAGCATTATTAACTCAGTCTTAACAGTCACACAATCCCCCAGAAATCATTCTAATACGCTAATTTTAATAAAAAGTTAAAACAATAGAACAGTATTTATTTAGAAAAAAAACTTTTGTAACTATACACTACCATTCAAAAGTTTGAGGTTAGTTACAGTTTAAATAAATTAAGACTTATTTAGAGATGACACATGATGTGTTAAATTGATTAAAAAAATGATAGTAAAGACTTCTGTTTTGAATAAATGCTAATCTTTTTTTCTTTTTATTCACAGGGTTATCACATTCCAAAAATATTAAGCAGCACAACTGTTTCCAACATTGATAATAAATAGATCAGCATATTAGAATGATTTCTGAATGATCATGTGACACTGAAGACTGATGTTGTGCTGAGGGAAGGATGAAGCGGATAGGGAATCCAATCGCTAGCACTTTAATAATCCAACAAACAGATAAAACAGGGTAAACTCAGAACAGGGAACTCAGAAACAGCATAACAGCAAACAACGACCGACACCCAACAAATGAAGCACGGAGGTATAAATACACAGACAAACAAGCTTAACAAGACAACAAGGGGGCGTGGTAAATAAGAAACACCTGGGGGAACTCATCAACAAGAAAAACTACAAAGGACTACAAAACATGGCACGGAACAGGAAATAACTAAAGGAGGACTAGGAACATGAAATTGTCCAACCGTGACTTATTGTTTCTCAGGAGTTTCAATATGAGGAAACACAAAGGCCAAATTCCCTTAATCATCCATCACAAAGAATAAAACCAAAGAATATAGTTCAAAAGAGTGTTGGGCTTCAGAAAATAGAAAGTGGCCATAAGAAAATAGCTAAAGAGCTGAAAATCCCCATTTTGACCATCAGGGCAATAATTAAGAAGTTCCAATCAACTAAAGATGTTGAGAATCTGCCAGGACCATGACGTATGTTCATATTACCTTAATGCACGGTGAGGACTGAACGAAAGTTTTTGTGGCCAAAGACTCTTCAAGGATCATATATGGAGTTGATTCTTGGGTCAGAAAGCCAGTATAAAAAAATTCAAAAAAACCCCTACATCCCCAAATGTTGTTTGGGAGGGTTTCAAGAAAAATCTTTCTCGCTCATCCAAGAACAAACTCCAGCAAATTCATGACCGGAACTTCAAACGGGACAGGGTTCTTTGGTCAGATGAAACAAAAAAATAAAAAGAGCTTTTTGGCAGCAAACCCACTAGATGGGTTTAGTGCACACAATAAAAAGTACCCCATGTGTACAATTTAATAAACCGTTGGATCTTTAATGATGTGGGCATATTTTTCTGCTGGAGGTCCAGGACTTCTCGTTCAGATACGTGGCAAAGATACAAAACCTGACGTCTTCCGCTAGAAATCTTATAATGGGCCATGGTTGGATCATCCATCAGGACAGTGATCCAAAACAAACATCAAAATCAACACAAAAATTTGGTACGGAGCACAAAATGAAGCTTCTGCCATAACAGTCCCAGTTCACTGCGATGGTCCTCACTGCAGAACACGAAATCCAGGGGGAGGAGTTGGGTTTGGATCCCACATTACATATACCTAAACCCGCCCCCTGATCCAACCCATCTCCACCCCTTAGATCTGGAGCCAACTCCGCCCCCTAGATCTCATGTACTGCAATGAGGTGCTACTGGTTCCCTGACCTGACGAGTGGGGTGACCTGGACAGAAGCAGCACCAACATGGATCTGGGAATCTGAAGTATCAGGAGAGATTCTGTATGGAGGAATTGTCTCTGATCTCTTATCAGATGTTCTCCAAACTCATCAGACATTATAGGAGAAACCTGTTATCTTGGCAAAAGGAAATTGCAAAAAATATTTAATAAAAGGGAACAATTGTGGCCAACGTGTTTAGGAGAAATAAACATTGCATAATGTGATTTTCCCTCCCACTTTAAATTCTTTTACTTCAATTTAAGGTTAGTTTTGGAAATTTTCTGAATTAAAGGGGAGTACCAGGGGTACCATTAATTCTGAGCACGAATACACACACAGTATATATATAAAATGCAATGAATTCAATAAAACAAAGCAGAACAGCAACTAAAACATGTTCTTTTATTGAATGTAAAGAATTTAGCGGAATAAATCCAATCTCAATCCCAATTTCAAGTTAAGACAATGAGTCAACAAATTACAGTGAGATACAAAAAAAACAAACAAATATTGCCTCTACCCAGATGTGCAAATCATGGGGGGGAAATCCTTGCATAAGATCCAGAGTGGTTGTATTTTTTTTGGTTGTATTAGCAACCCCTAATAAGACAATATTATAATACTGAAAGGGCTACAGTACTGTAACAAACACTTATTATTCTGTGCTCCAATCCACTTTACAGAAATTAGTTAAATAAATTTCAAACACAGGCATATGTAAACAAAAGAGATCTATTTTCTGTGTCATGCTTGGGGGAAAAAAGAAAATACTTACTGCACCTTAAACAAAAGCTTATCATTACCCATCCACAGGCTCAATAATTGTCAAAAGATAGTGACAGTTCTGTTTTACTTGCCATAATGTTCAGTGTTAATACAATTAAGCAAAGTAAACACATTCCCAATCTGACGGATGAACTCGCTAGAAGTCAAATTATAATTTTAAGAGCACTTCACTTCAATCTTAAACACTTCAAGTCCAAATCCCCACAATACTCCACATTTCCATTTCCATTTTCCATCCATTTCCACACAGCAGATCATGAAACTAGACTAGTAACACTCAAAACCTACATTAGGCAAGGATCAAAAGCCTGAGTTCGACATCACCACCGTCTGATAAGGTAAAATGAAAAACTATGGTCAAAGAAAGGACAAAGAGTGAGTTTAAAACAACAAATTAGGATGTGGAATCTTTTACAAGGATCAAGGCATCAGTCCTGTTAGCAGTATCATTTAACACTGTACTTAGGAACAAGCATTGCAACACCTACATACAATACAAATGTGTTCAAGAATTCAAGGACAAGCTCAGGTGGTTTTACCTTTTATAACAACGAAAGTTATTAAATTAACTTGTGATAATCATTTTTTAACACTTTCCACTTTGGCCCACATGTGCAGTGCAGTTTTAGACCATTGTATAAAAAGACTAAGAAATTCCACATTAGGCAGCCCTGTGTAAAGAAATGTAAATAGATAAACTGTTAATCATCCCCTAAGTGAAACCGTTAAGATGCAACACACAAAACACTCATTTCAGCTCTTGCATTGGTTGTGATATTAGTTTGACGAATGCACTTACAAGTCCTCGTCGTCACAATTGTTGTTATTATTGTAGTTGTTGATGAAGTATCTGGGCACGGCATTGGTCCTCTAGATTGGGTGAAAAGATGATAATCGGAAGTTGTGCTATGCATTTTTATTATCACACACACCTATAAAAACCAAATAAAATCTGTGGATAACTCACTCCATTCTCCAAAACGATTGGATGTTCTGGTAAAAACTCAGGTTTCTTCTTAGCTATTGGACAACTTGCCATCTTGATGAGGAAGTCCCGAGTGTAGCAAATTCTTTCAGCTACAGTAAAAATTATTTTTAAAGTAAGTATAAGTATTATTAGGTCTACTTTAATCAAATGAACCTGTACTATAGTATCATCCCACTGTTTTACTTCTAATTCCAGATACACACCGTAAACAGGCCTTAATATGTAGTGAAAAGAAAATCCAATCTGGCAACACAAGACACCAGTGTCGCACGCACCGCCGCATGCGTCGTCAAGACAAGTCGACGTCGTATGAACGATCATTTAAATGAGTTTTATGATAAGGTCGGTGAGGATAAGACAAATCGTACATTTCTGTGCAAACTTTGCACGCCGATAAAACAATTGCTGTCTGTGGTTGTATATGGGCTGTGGCAATAATAATAATAACAATGTTTAAAAAATAGCTTGCAGCAACATGAACTATGAACTAGTTAATTTCTGGAACTTGTGAACTTAGTTCAAAATTGTGAAGGATGAACTATGAAGTGAACTAGTTCATTTTAAAATTGGTGAACTGAACTTTGAAGTAGTTCATGTAGAAAGTGAACTTTCCCAACACTGGTGACATATGTTTTAAATGATCTAAAAATAACTTTCTGTGCAATTAAAAGGCTCCATAGCAATGACATTTTTCCATTGGACCATAAATACCAAAAAGAGCACCTTTATTTTGAAGAGCGCGTTGAGGTGGACACATGACTTTCTTCTTTGGTTGAGGACTTTGAAGATGCAGGATTTCATAGAAATGCTCCACTTTAATAATATTGTCCTGTCAACAGGTAAAACAGTTATCTGACAGAAAAATGCACACTTTCAGAGTAATTAGACAAGAAAAAGAAGAGGCCAGCAGCTACATTTAAAATCCAAAACATCAATATTATCTTAGGACAATAAAATTGGACTTACTGGCTTAATCTCAGCACAGCTTTGAGGCACTATAAGTGAGATATCCAAAGAAGCATACAAACATGGCATTAAATGAAACAGTGACACAGTCTTTAAGAATAAAACTTAGTGAGAACATTCACATTTTGAACCTTGACGGCGCAGTGGTCTTGCTGGTTCCAGATTCTTTACAATCCTCTTGTCCATTCTTCTGCTAAAGGACAAACATTTCAGCATATTGATGTGTGACAAACATGCATTTGTTTTCATTTGCATTTTCATCTATTTCCATTGACAAAGTCAAATCTGGACGCTCCACAAATCAGTTACACATTTTTTCTTTTCAAATTATTGTCTAAAACATTATAGTATTAAAGTTCAAATGTTTACTTAAGAACTCAAATGTAAGATTTCTTCCCACAAAGACACATCTCCCTACTTTTAAGGATCAAGTCTGAGTAAAACTGAAAAAAAAAGCAGCTCATAAATAGGTTTATGACTTTACCAGAATATCATTTTCATGCCCTTGACTTTCATGCCTAGAAGTCAATGAGATCGGTTAACATGCTATTTGGATTGCATTCATTTAATGTTTAGGCTAGCCTATATTTAAATGCAATTTTCAAGATGCCCACAATATTGGTTATTTGTAGATCACCAATAGCTGTTTTCTTGGCTTCTGTAATCACTGTTTAACTGGGTATTATCTTGATTCAGATAATTAACCTGTCCAGTGCATTACAACCATAGGGATTACAACTGAGGCTGATAACGTTAATCACCAATCTAAGTAACGTTAGTACAAGGTGATGTATTCAGATCTGTTGCTGCATTTTTAGTAATGCAAATACAAAAGCCCTTGGAAAAGTTATGAGAATAGATTAGTCTAAATATTGATAGATAAGCTACCAAACGCAAATCCACACCTTTAATATTTTATTCAGTTTTGATTAAGTTTTAATATTTCACACGACGCATAAAACCATCGAAGTGTCCTGCACAACTGTAAAAACTAGAACGGAGCATACCGTTGTTAAATAAAACTGACATACGAGTAAAATATAAAAAAATAAAGGTGGCGTGAACTTCTTCTGACTCAATCGGCATCAACGGTGCTGCTAGCTGCTAGCCACCATGACAGCGAACTTTTCCCTTGATAATCACATTTTTTTACCTCTCAACATAGCGTCTTTACGATAGACAACAATATAAAAGAATGTCACAACACACTCAGTCAAAAATAAACGAGTAAATATAATACTGGCAACTTACATGTTGTTCTCACTGTAGCGTCCAGCCTCAGTCACCGCGCTGTCTGTCTCTGTCATTTCCAAACAAATTCATTCCCCTGAGCTCGTGACTCGTCTGTGTGCGTTCATTATCAACCCAATGAAATCACCCAACATCACATAAGCTCCATAAAATAATACTATTAATAATTACAGTGCTTATCCACATCTTTGATTGTCAACGAGTTTTGCAAAATAATAATAATAATAATAATAATAATAAATACATTAATTAACTAATTAATAGGCTACTTTGGTTCCCCCCCCCCCCCCCCCCCCCCAAAAAAAAATGATATGCAATAATGCATAAAAATAACTTAGTACACCCACTGATATAGGTAGCCTATACATTTCAGTTATCAGTTATGATTTGGTCATGGTAAGCATTCAGGCAGGTAGCCTAAAAGGCAAGTTCTTAAAGTACTTCACTTTAAAAAACAAACAAACAAACAAACAAAAAAACTTTTGCTGATAATTTGCTCACCCCCATGTCATCCAAGATGTCCACGTCTTTCTTTCTTCAGTCGAAAAGAAATGAAAACATTTCTTTCAGGTTTTCGATGAAAACATTCCAGGATGTTCTACATATAATTGGACTTGTTGGGAACCAAATGGTTGAAGTTCCAAATGAGAGTTTCAGTGCAGCTCCAAAGGACTACTAAAACTTAAAGCTAGAGAAGCCCCTTATTCATCGTCTGGTGTCGTTCAAAGCCCTGAAACTCTCATTTGGACCTTGAACCATTTGGTTCCCAATTAAGTCGATTATATGGAGAACATCCTGGAATGTTTTTGTCAAAAATCTTCTTTTCGACTGAAGAAAGAAAGACGTGGACATCTTAGATGATATGAAGGTGAGTAGATTATCAGCAAAAGGTTTTTTTTAAGTGAACTACTCCTTTAATTGAACTAGTAGACTAAGCTTCTTGGTTTGGTGAACTTGTGAACTCTGGTAAGAGCCCAAAAAACACAGGTTCCATGGTTTGTTGTTCAAGTCACTTAAACTTCTTTAACAGTGTTGCCAGTTTGTTTAGTTGGAAGCCCAAGGCTTTGACTGCCAACTTGCTGAATAAACTTTTCTAACTAGTTTTCAGAAACAAAGGCTTATTGTTTCCCCCTTTCACCTGTGCACCAACTTCTCACCAGACCTTTGCTTTAGGTTTACTTGACTATGCACAAAACCTTTGCACTGGCCATTGTGACCTGATAACATGACCTCAATACCAACCTGTTGCTTGTGCACTTGTTTCCTGAAACTCTTCTGTCAATAACGGAAAATAGAAATCACATTGATGTACATAGGCCTAGCAAGTTCTTTTCGTATAAAAACAAATAAATAATAATATCTCAATTTAACTCCTATAATTCATGGCTTTTTGGTTGCACCCTACATGTGACAATATGACCATTGTCTTTATTGTGATTAATTAGGATATTATGTGATTTTTGCATGGCCTTTTCATGCATGTTGTTGTCCCAAACTCTTACTTCAAAATTATTACTAACCACATACAAATTTTTCATTACCTTTCTTTTTCCTTTTTTAGTGTTTGTTTTGTTTTTTGTTGTTTTTTTACAGGATCCGTTGTGCTTCAGTTCCCTCTAGTGGCCTCTTCTTTTTCATGAAGCCACTGGAGAGGACGCAACTGATGGTGATGGGTCATATGAAAGTTAAGGTTACATTCATCCTACACTACTTCTTCAGCGCTATAAAAATTTCTTGGCTACCCCTATAGGAACAAACTAAGAGAGTGAGTTCTATCAGATGCAGTTTATGTGTTCAGGATTTCTTGCTAATAACAGGCAAGTGAGTTGGAGCAGGGTTAAAACTGAAGTCAGCAGAAAGGTAGCCCTACAGCTACCTGGGTTGACCACCCTCCCTGACTATAGATTATATTGGTAATCAAGGCATTAAAAATTATAATTAATAATCAATTAAAATGCAAATTATTATTACTGGATTGCAAATTAAACCATACAAACCGTGAATAATAAACCCACGGTGGACAACCACAAAAAAAGAAAACACTTAGAAAGAAATCAGAAGATCACGCTGATGTCTTTAATAACATTGAACATGAAATGACAGTTTTTATGGATGTAGAAGGAAATTCACAATCTCACAATGTTAAGAAGAATCTTTTAAATCTGCTTTCATCTCAAAACCACACATTACTGAAATATGTACAGTGGAATCTCATAAGATTAGAACAGTCATTACTCTGGAGGGAAATATATAACAGCACAAATAATACTGAGTCTAGATACTGTCACTGGCATGCATACATATGCATCATTTCCAAATAGTCAAGATGAATCTAAATTAAAGCAGTATTTCAAAAAAGAAAACATGTCAGCACTTGTCAAATCACTGAAAATGCACATACAACTTAAAAGAGAAAGAAATAAAAGCTTAATCAATACTGTATCCCAAAAGCACATCTAATCAAACACAATCTGAATCTTCCTGGTGCCAATTGGTCTTCCATTTAATTCTTGAAGAGCAGTGAGCGCCTCCCTGTGGGATTCGAACACTACGGTTGCAGCACGCCTGGGAGCTCCATTTCTGTCATACTGCAATGAAGCAGATCCTGGAATAAATCTGTATCCATAGAAGAAATCATAAATCTCATCGATCCTTATCTGAGATGGCAGATTGAGCAATTTAACACCAGTCGGACCATCACGTTGTTGGTCAGATGATCCGTAACCTTGACTTCCATTACCATCCATTCCGGGCCCAAATGCATTATTCCGGCCAAAATTAGGCTCAAAGCGATCAAGACCTCCGAAATCCTGGCGCAAATTAGGCTGCATCTCACAGTCATCTCGAGGCATCTGGGTGTTCGAAAAATGAGGACTATCATTCAAAATGTCGTTCCTTTCTTGTGGGCTTACCATAAACTGCTCATTCACACCAAAATTCTGCATCTGGGCCATTGTTATGCACTTCAGCATGACCTCGGATCCAAGAAACCTCTTTCCGTTTAGGGACTGTGCAGTCATGGCTTCCTTCTCAGACTGGAAGATCACCAACGCCTCACCGAGCCCAGCTCCTCTTTCGTCATGCAATAAGACAACCCTATCCTCTGAAAGTGGAAATCCATGAAAGAAGTCCATGATCTCCACCTTGCGAACATCAAACGGGAGATTGCGTACGTAGACACATCTCAACTGAGATTCAGGAGTGTTTCGTTGAGGCTGGGGCACTTCAGCTGATCGTCTCGACCCTTTCACCTCACCCCTCTCGTCAATGGACGATTCCAACAAGGTGACCATTTTCTCCTTGGAGATGGGTGACACGTACACTACCTTATGCAGCAACAACTCCTTATTATGAGCCAAGCCAGCACAATAGTCTGTGAGATTCCTAAACACCACAACAGCTGATTTGGTCTTATCGTCGTCCTTTTTTTGGGCAAAGATAATAATCTGGTCATCCTTCAAAGTAACCGGCTGAAGAAACACCCTCAAATCGCTCTTTTCAACCACATGAGGCAAGTTCTCAAACATGATGCAGTATTCTTCGTGAGGGGGCGAGCGTGATCTAGACCTGAAGGAAATGGGAGATCGAGATCTTGTTCGCTCTAAGGACGGTCTTTTCCGGATGTCCTGTCTAGGGACACCTCCTGCTGCCAGCCACTGCTCCTCGGAGCATCTTGATAGTTGTATATACCGTGCCCCCATGTATTGTCGATCCCTTTTCAGACCTTCGATGACATCTTCTTTGGAAGCCAAGCGCACAATACTTTGTCCATTGAACGTTCCTCTGGGGTTTCTCAAAAACAGAACATCTTCGATCTTTATCCCAATGAAAAATCTATGGACGTCATCCTTTGTTGCAGAGAATGGCATCCCTATCAACTTTAAGTAAAGATCCGCTCTCTCTGGCACTTCCGCTTCTCTCTGGTGTCGTACCTCACCGAATGAAGATGGAGAGGGCCTGTTCCTTGTGTCTGGATGATCGGGCCTTCGTACATCTATTCTTGGGTCTTTATTGAATGGCAGAGGACCTCTTTCCGCAGAAGGTCTTTTGACACCCTCCTTGTACATTCCCCTGCCTTTTAACTCAGACCTTCTAGTGCTTTCCTCCAGAACATTCTGCATTTCTGACTTGCTACTCAGGAGCAAGTTGACCGGAGAGCCCTTAATGCAGCCCCCTGAGCGTGCCATCGCTCGTCTCGCATCTTCATCAGATGCAAATATTATAAAAGCTTCCTCAAGCTCCCCACCAATTATATGAACCCCACCATCAGGGATTCTGAGCCCAGTGAAGAAATTGCGAATGTCCTCAGAACCAGCCGTGATTCTGAGTCCCTGTAATCGGATGACCACAGCCATGATGGAGCACACACAACAGCACCTGCAGACAAAAGGGGTACATATAATAGCGTTATCGCTGACACAACCATTGCCTCCATATAACAATATTCAAAAGAAATCCCAACTATCAATTTCAAACCGAGGTTAAACCACAAAATTAGGAGAAACAAACCTCTCACGGCCAATCAATATAGCTAACAACAATAACAACCAGTTTGCGGCAAGTAATAACGTGCTTCTGATCCAGAAAAACAAGATAACGTGCCTCGGATTAACAGGAAAGACTCGTTTTCCAACCTTTGACATCGTTCTTTCAGCTTCCGCATGCAAATGTGCAAGTAATATGAACATTCACAAATACAGCTTATCAGCTGACCGTACTCAAAAGAGAAACATCACAGTGGATACAATAACAAGAAATTACAAATATCACTGCTAGCATCCATACATACAGATATTGCAGGTACTTAACTGTAAAATACTTTGTCCTTTAAATTCTGTTAGCTACTGTTTTACAATATCTACAATTTCCAACCGAAACCGATCAACAGCAGACAATTGATTTCATCAACTTGTTAAATTTTTAAAATGACAAGGCACTTTATATGAAGCTCAACACCCACTTACAACCTGCACAGCCATCAAACCAAGAAACAAAACAACCGGCCAATACATTGCACACACAATTCCACTACGCCTGTGTGTAAACAGTGATTTACAAACGCTTTTAAATCAGTGGTTCTCATGCAGGCCCCCGGGCCCACTATGGGGCCTCAGCAAAGAGGAGATTAATTGTGCCATTCATGTCACAAGAATGAGGAAGAAGAGAGGGGAACATGATTGAAAGTTTGACACAAGTAGGGAATGGATGCACCGAAATTTCGGCCGCAGAAAATTATCAGCCGAAAATGGCTTTTCTGGTTTTTGGCCGAAAAAGAAAAATAGCCAAAAATATATGCCACACCATCCCTCAGTGTTCAGTGCCCAGGTTTCACTCTCGCTCTAGCCGTTATCACTACACAATGTGGAGCTTTTCTCAATATTCTGCTATATGCATGCTCATCGGAAAAGCAAAGTCCGCTCAAATAACGCACCAACATGAAATTTCTTATCAATGCCATTATTAAAGAATAATACATTGATATTCAAAATAAATATATTTTAGTCCAATTTTAGAGTAACTTTTTTTTAATAAAAGTGTGATTTTTATTGGCTTGCCTTTTTGTAAATTCAGTATCATTAATAGCTGAATTTGATTAAAAAGTCTTATATTAATAAAATTATACAAAAAAGTCCATTTAAAATAATAAATATTTTTTGTTTTAAGCCATGTGCATCCAGAATTTTCATTTCAGTGCATCCCAAGATTTAAGGCATTACAGCAGAATAATGTAAAGAAAAATAACAGCCAACATTGATTAGCGTAATGGGGGGTCTTGCAGTAGAAGAGTGAGAACTAACTGTTTTAAATGCAAACTATGAGATTAAAAAATGCAACAGAAAACTTGCTATTTTATTGGCAATAAAACACAAAGTCCACACCACATTTACAACTCAAGTATCCAGGAAAAATCACTTTCTATAAACTTCTCTATTTGAAAAAAAGTCAATTTGAGACTGTCAATTCCCGATGTCACAGAGCCCATCCGCTTGGAACAGTAAACACGTCCTATTTTCAGTTGTAATACTCTTCAAATAAAAGAAATACAATTCGATTTCACGACCAAGTTTCCCATTTCGCTGGACTTATGTGTGTAACACAACACAGGGCGCATTTTCACACACGCAAAAAACAGTGTCTGTACATGGCTTCCGCTTTCTCTTCTGGTCCGTGGTGTATAAAATTCCCTTTTTAATTTCAAACGATTTCATATTACCACTGGCGAAAATTACAAACTTATTTTCGAAGAGTAGACCTCTGTGTCCCTCGTGCTTTCTATTTGTGTTGAACCGCGAACTCTGTGCTTTCAGAATCAAAACTGCGCCGAATCAAACAGCTGCTAGCTAACATTCACCAGCGTCGTCGAATTCAGCCAAACCAACCAACCCAACTGTTTTAATAAGCAAAATATACGTTAATACACAATGGCGAACACACGGAACACACGTGTAAGACACAAGGAGAAACGCCAATTCCGTCATAACACAAAAAACCATTGGTGTAAACAAAGAGTGCAGCAGCTGTCTTCCGTAGTATCGACAATGCTAAACGTGAGAGGCCCAGAATGTGAAGCGCACAAAATTGATCAAACTTACACAAAATAAAGATATAAATCCTTTCCAAATATAAAGGAATACGAAACTAATGTCGATCTGCGGTGTCGTATATCCTATTCCAACCGCGACTAAGCAACAATTTCGTCGTTTGTGATATCTGACGCAAGGACGAACCGAAAGAAACTAGAGCATCCGTATCTCCTCCAACGCCATCTGTAAAACTACGGAAACCTGGAGGCGCTGAACACAAAAACTCAAACGAGAAATATGGGAGGGACACAATAGACGTCAGTCTGATCATAGATAGAATATCTCCAATATCTTCAACGATCCATTTCCAATGAATAAATTATAACGCTCAAAAGAGACACGACACATATTGATTTGATAGCTATAAAGTGTAATGTGGTGCTGTGACAACCAAATAATGACCTTGACTTTTTAAAAATAAATAATGAAACATTATGCTGCTAAATTGTTTGCTTTACATATGCTTACAATTATTTAGTTTTCTTTTAGTTTTTTACATTTCTGACAGTTACACAACCTTTGACTATAGTTGAGCTTATATGATCAACTATTGATTATATTAATATTCCTATATTTTTAAATATTACACATTTAAAAAATATGTTTTGATGGCAATGGAAATCCTCCGTGTTTGCACAGATTCTGTGGGTTCCTACTTGCAAGATACAAGGCCATGTTATGCAGAATATCAAGTTTGTGTGTGTGTATGTTTGTTAATGAGTGATTTGTGTGCACATTTATATATATACATTTTTTAATTTTGAAGTGAAAAGGAAAAAATACACATTTACAGTAAGATTGGCTAGTGGTGGTGCCATCTATTTAAATTCCATCTGAGCTGTATTTAAGAATACATGTAATTGTAAATTTCTGATGAATCTCTTTTACAGCTGGGATTTGGCTTTGTTGTTTTGGTCATTTAATTGTTTAATTAAATGTCAAACCACAATTTTAAATAGAATAGTTGATTCAGTATTTTATATTAATTACTAGGGGTGTAACAATAGCCTATTGTGTCACAATTTATCGCAAAACAAAAATGCAACAATATGTAATGTGTATAGTTCACCCAAAATAAAAATTACAGAGTGAGAAAAAAAATCAAGTTTTCAGAGTTTTAATGTCAGTATATAATGTTGAATATACATAATCATGCTATGGGGGAATATTTGTGGGTCCTGATAATGCCAAATGTCATATGTTAGTAAAAAGTGGCCAACATTATTTTAAATATAGTCAGTGAAAGAGTGCACACGTATTCATCTAAAATAATTTTCAGCTTCAGAATCATGTATTCTGGTGCATGCATTCTATTGTATTCTGGTATCACTATTCTGCATTGGGTTTTCAGCACTAAGTCAAAGCCATTTTCACCCCCAATATAATACTAAATTTAGCATTTTAATCAACAGTACATTTTTTCCTTTTTCTTGGAGTATTGCAAAAATATTGTATTTGGCCCCCCTTGTCTGTGGTGGTTAAACAACCCTGCTTAGATACTTGTTTCATGGTTGGTATAACGACAACAACCAACTGACTCCTGTAATCTAGAAATGTACAAACAACCTGATTTCAGAATAGTCATGTGAGCAGATCCCTGTAACTGACATTCAACAAAGGGTTACTGATTCAGAGGTTCATTGAACACAATGATGCCCTTATTTTAACCTCTGTGAGGCTTTCGACATGATAAAGGGGTTGTCCTGGTTACTATGGCCAGCAGCCAACACTGCCTATATAATCATACTAAGCCTGGTGCTGAGATACCATAATTTACAAATACATAAAATAATAGAAAATCAGGAAAAGTGTTGCATAAATAAAATAATTAATTGAAAAAAGAAAATACAGTAAATGAATAAAAGAAAATATAGTAATAATAATAATACAGGTCTATCATCAAGTTGGAGCTGTGGTGACTTTTGAAGTGTTCTCACTGTGAACTTTCACTAAAGACAAACATACCAATCAAATTATGTTTAGACTGACAAGGTCATTTGAAGATAACAACAAACCAACCGACCTGTAGAAGAGAGAACATGTACAGAATTACAAACAATTCATCAAGTATGGGACTTTTGAAGACAAGACAGATGCACAGTAGATGGACAAGGCAGGGCTATTTCCACTACGAGGCACCTGGGACTGACAGGATGTTTCCCACAGGAAACTCATCACAGATTTCCTCATGAAGCTAAGAGCAAGGACTGAACAGTGAGATAACGCAGACACGGATAACCAGCACACTTTACATTATGTACCCTGATCAGCAAGGCTTGTGCATCATCACCAAACCAAACACCATGTTATTACAAAATAATCATGCTACTAATTGCTTTTTTCACTAGTCTCAGGCTCTCAGCCCAAATATTTCAGCTGAAATTGGTAATGAAGTTACTAAAAAGACTATAGACTCTCAAGCTCTTAACACAAACTGTTAGCAAGTTAACCATGTTGTGGAATAAATAGACCCCCCAGAAGAGATAAGACCATCAACATGTTTAAGACATGCTTTTATTTGAAGAGCCAATGTCCATACCTGTGGCTTACGATGTCTGCTAGTAATTCTGTGTGAGAATATCTGCCTTTAATTGTTTTATTAGTAACTAAACTGAGTGAATGGTCTACCACAGAAAACATCTAACACACAACAGCTATTGTGCAATTAGACATTTAGTTAAAAATTACCAGTATCTGTGGCATCACTATGCGAAGCATTTGACAATTTATATACACTGAATGTCTTTTAAAATACTGAGTGCAATGATAAACCATACAGGTTTAACTTTAATTGGATTATTCAAAAGACTTTTAATAAAATATTAAGACACTGCTGAATACAATAGATAGAGAAATTCCTGGAAAATACTAGTTTGGAGAAAAGTCACCATTTCCAAAGCGTTTATCTACATCCATATAAACCACTAGCTGTGTAACATTGATTTCTTAAAACTAACAATTTATATTTTTCTTTTTTTATTTTATTGTATTTAGTATTTTATGTTACTAAGCCTACTTATTTTTTAATAACTAGTAGTGAATAGTGACTGGTATTCAACTAGTCACTATAGGCTATTATCCATATTCCTAGCATTAACAAGTCTATAGTGAATCATTGATATCTGTACCACAGTTCGTAATTTGTTACTAATTAAACTGAATAGTAATTTGCTATTATTTGTTAAGTGAGTAGTAGCAAAGTAATACAAGTATATTGATTAGCCAACTGCTATTTTTATTACTTTGCTACAAGTCACTTTCCCAACAGTGACAAATGCCTATTCAGTTTCTAGAGAAGTTAAATTGACAAATATACAGGCACTATTGCAATACCAAATTTAACATTTCCAGTTTAAGCCCTGAGGATGCTGAAGCTGAACTGACTTCTTGGGGATCCCACATCACTGAAGGCCTTTACGGGTTCCATGTTGTATGAACAAAAGCATTGCACTAAACAGTCTTTAGCTAACCCTGTCCCACGTTCCCTTAGCATTAAACCATTTGATTCTACGTTATCTAGCAATAGAAGATTTCATAGCTTAACAAAGGCCCCAAGACCATCGACTAGGACCGTCAACAGTCCCTCTGGACAGCAGAGACATCAGTCGACCGTCTTCTTCACTGCATGAGCTGTGGCTCGCAACGAGAGAGGAGGAGCCGCGAGTCCCACGACCGGTAGCATCGCATATCGACTCCGCCAGATCATCTGAGGTTGCCCTACCACACCATGAAACAAAAAGGATGGTGCCTTCCTCAACCCGCTTCATACTGATAAACCAGTACAGAGGAGTCGTCTAATGAGTATTTATTTGATCACCGTGGACCGAGCATTAAACGCAAGCATTTGGATCTAGCTGCATGCTATCTAACACCAGGCGAATTTTCGCCCCGTGTGAATTTGACGTTTGTTCTGCTGGATGTTTAGGGAGAAAACAAGTGAAAGAAACTGCCATCATTGTCCTACAAGATGGAGCGCCTGACCGAACTGGAGAAGTATACGAAGTAAGTACAGTACAGCTGCTGCGCGTTTGTTTTGGCACACAAAACATACCCAATGAAAACCTACATGCACTACAGATTTTAACCAGTTAGCCATTGAGCTATCTAGTTAACGTTAGCTAGTCCTTTTGCTGCTAACTCGCTAACCCAACGCTCACGGTGACCTGTTTTCATGGTTTCAGAGCATGAACCATAGGTCAAACTGTACATTTTGATTTGTATAGTAAAGGGTATTGTAGATAACCCGTTAAGCTCAACAAATAGATTCGGTTATGAAAAATAAACAATCATAGACGTTCCAAATGGGTGACCACAGCGACAGTTTACTGTGTTAGTTAGCCAGCGAGCCGAGGAAACTAACGTTACTATAATAATGCAGATACCGATCAAAAAATGTTACTAAAATGATATAAATGTGATTTTCTTTGTTTCTAGAAATGAACAGAATGTCTAAAATAGTATTAGACAATACTGTATATCGTATGTCCTGGATACACAAGTGAAAAAAGATACAGCGAGGCCTCCGTGTAGGCCTCATATCCACGAGGTAAATTTTTTTAGCTCCCCGTGGTTCAGTGCCAGCTCATTGACATTAAGAACTAGGCAGTCATTGCTGGAGTTACTGGTAACAAACCGAAGGCCGTTTTATTAGAGAACCTGTGTTGTTCGCACTGTTTCGTTATGGTCACCCCCAGCAATAATTGAACTGAGACATCTGTAGACCCAATATTGCTATGTTGTGCAAACAAACGTCACCCACATGCGCTCCTCTGCAGTATTTAAGCATTTATTTGGCCACTTTGCCACAACATGTCGATTTATAATCTTTTATTATATGATCAACGATCAAGTTATAATTTTTTGACAGAATAAACGACATAATAATCCATTGTTACTCATTCAATGTCACAGTATGTGCGTCCATGGCACGTAGTTTACCTTTCACATTTGAGACAAAAGGCAGTTTGTCCTGCTGAGCCAGATAAGTGCTCTTCCCTCCACTTCTGTCAGATGACCATTTCAATTCTACATTTTCTCGTTTCCACAAGCTTAGCAAATCTAAGGCTTTAACTAGCATCATTCTTAAAAAGATTGTAGATTAAAGCATACACATTTCCTAAAAATCAAACTGAATATATAATAAATATTACAATTAACTGCACAGCCCTATTCATATGCAAAATGCTCAACATGACATGTAGGGTGAATATGAAAACAGTCATTTTGTAAATGCATGTCGAACACAGAAGTGTAATTTACCAGCCGTAAACATGGAACAAACACTAGGCCAAATATTATTTTACTATAAGCAGCTATATTAATATTCAAGACAAGTGTTAGATGAATTTGCAGCAGAATATTTTAAAGATTGTTTTGACAGCTAAATGAAAAGTGTTTGAAATGTCAATAAGCTTATTTAATTTACTGTCTTAAAGGGATAGTTCCCCCAATAAAGTCTGTCATCATTCACTCACTCACCCTTATGTTGTTCCAAACCTGTATGAGTGTCTTTCTTTTGTTAAACACAAAATATGTTTTGAAGAATGTTGGTAACCACACAGTAGATGGTAGCCATTGACTTGCATAGTATTGGTTTCCTACTGTGCAAGTATATGACTAACCGTCAACTGTCTTGTTACCAAAATGGTTCGAAAATTGTCTTTGTAGTTCAACAGAAGAAAGTCATACAAATTTGGAACAACGTAAAGGCCCAGATATACTCACAACGAAGTTCTTTTTCGTTTTTTCACTTAACGAAGGGTAAAACGAAGTTCGAATACGAGTGCAGTGAAATCTCTCATAAGAGAAAAACAATAGATTAAAATCAGTCTGCTTTACCATATTGAACTTGAAAAATAGTGTCAGTGTCTCGTTTCATTAGATGTACGACTTCATTTTCAACTGAATAGCAGCTGTCTAAGGCTGTTCACTCAAGGACGTCAGACTGAAGCCATATGGACCAAAAGGCGGAGTCTCCGTGCACACCTACCTAATACGTAATTGCCACAGACAACAGCAATGTGTTTAGCAGCTGTTTCAAACTCCCAAAACGAACGTTTTTTCGGCCTGATTTTGTCCGAAATGATGTCAAATCAGTTTGTTCGATCGCACTGAAGTATATCTGGGCCTTTAGGATGAGTAAATGATGATGTAATTTTCCTTTTTGAGTGAATTAACCCATTTACTATGCACAATTATATAATTAGTTGCTTCTTAAAGTCAACATGAAATGAAAATTGAAAAATGTATGTTGTGGATCTTATTGCGATGTTATAGATCTATGTATATGTTTAATTTTGTGTGTGTGTGTTTGTTTTTTTAAGTTTAATCAAAAAGTCATAACTGGATCTTCTGGTGAAATTCACAGACTTTTCTCTGGTCATGTATGCAAGACTCCAATAATTTAGTGCAAACAGCTTAACAGCTTCCTTTTTTTAATGCAATGACCATGTCTCAAAAAACTTCCCCATACATTTTTCCTTTTCTGTATAGAGAGTATGCGCGTGACGTAACCGTCGGCAGGAATGACTGCAGTTACGCCCACTGAGGGGTAAACAGAGAGCATTTTTTTCCAGTGTGAATGCCGCGAAAGACACACAAAACACA
This sequence comes from Cyprinella venusta, assembly GCA_038021265.1. Lineage (NCBI taxonomy): Eukaryota > Metazoa > Chordata > Actinopteri > Cypriniformes > Leuciscidae > Cyprinella > Cyprinella venusta. The sequence goes on along the minus strand of CM075874.1, from coordinate 16,363,116 downwards.
TCCAAAATAAGAAAGAGCTTCGCGATTGACTACACAACTAGATTTATCAAAAAAAAAAAAAATCTGAGTTCTATTTGTATAGACTGCCAACAGCTACAGAACAGAGAAGCAAATGGGTCGCTGCAAATCATAGACACAGTTGGACTCCAGGCAGCGGGTTATCATTTTGTGTTAATATGCTGACTTGGGGGGAAAATCATACCCTATATTGTATTGTTGTATATTATATTGACAACTCTTAAATTAAATATTTACCATCGTATATTTGGCATAATTGGATGTTTTTAAATAAACACTGACAAAAAACTATACGTATCGCGTTCACAGGCAAATTTTCTTAATGTATTTCCCGGCGTTGAAATCAAGCACATATAAATGTCAGGAAACGTGATTCCTCTGGATCTTTAGTAAGTTGTTAGGAACACTATTGCAAATCCAACCTATAGTTTAAACTGATAATCATTTGTTTTACTCTCGTTTTTGCAGTTTCCCCTATTAAATCACACAACAGGCTCTTTTGCCACTCAGTCCGGCTGAGGGGGCGTGTTCCGTCTGGAAAGTGATGTCAATGCATACCGTCTATTCAGTTACCCTCGTCTGTACGTTGCAGTATGAGACAAAATAATCTGTCTCTACTTCCATTTCTAGAGTGGTGTGAATCTTCACTTGCAATGATTTGCAAATTGCAACATGAGCCCATGAGCTCCTTTTAACCATACCTGGAAGCTTCCTCTTTAGGCAAAATAGTGTATGTTCAAATGCGGAGAACAAATATATTTGAATCAGGGAATAGGGAATACACATTGACCGAATAGCATGCTGTCTCTTCTCCATAGGTGTGACATTTTGTCAGAGAGCATACTTCTCTGAGTCGGATTGCCCCAGTGTTGCAGCTTCCTCTAAGCTGTTCAGCATCAAATCTGCCTCAACATGGATGCTCTGTTGAATCCCGATCTCAGGTAGGGTGCAGGATACCATTTGTTTAAACAGCAAGCAAAAACAAAACTTTCCCTTTTGGCTGTTAATAGAATAGAGGCTTTTCAGTAATCTTCAATTGTGATTCAGTGAACATAACTTGAATTGCAGAATTCGATGTCCAATTTCAATTTGACATGGGCCAATATATCTTTAGCTCCTTATGTCAATGGACAGTATGCAAGAATGTTAAGCCACGGATCCCTGCAATATTAATCCTGCTTCTCCAGTTCCAGGCTAAATTTGGTTTTGCACTATTGAGGGATTTTAGATAACCGAGTGCTTGCATATATTATGTAGGCTTAAAAGATTGTAAAACCTTTTTGCATTTCACATCTCACCCCTTAGTTATTTTAAAACAAACTTTAGAGAAATGCCACAGCTTTTTTTATCACAATATAAAACATCAGCATCTGGAATGTGTGGAGCAGTGGGCTGTATAATGTATAATCCATAAGTAATTGTATTCAAACCTGAATATTGTGGGCTAAGTTTTAACAAAGAACCTGTGTTCAGATTAGACAGTATTTTTGTTACTCATTTGCTTGCCTCATTTTTGCTTTTAGTGAGTGCCATTTATATATATTTATAGCAGTATTGTTAGAATTGCTAAAGTGGGACACATCAAAATGCTTGGTGCCATTATTAAAAAAAATATATTAAATAGGGTCATGGTAGATTAAAATATTGCTGACAGATATGACATTTGAATGGCAAGAGATGGCGCTCTAATACTATTATCGTTGTGGGGTGACTCCATTATGAAGGTCAGATGAAGAAAATGAGTCTCAGAGGAAGATGTAACCTAGTTGTTGCTTGGTTGCTTCATTTAGGTTTCATATTAGAACTAGCAAACAGTATGCTTATTTGTTGTCGCAAGTGTGTCAGTCTTGTATGATATGAAGAGACTTCAAAAATTGTAAGAAAATATAAACCATATAATTGTGTGTCTTAGGCCTTTTATAACTTTTAGGCATTGGCGTTTTGGATAAAATAATAGTTATTTAACAGTAGGGGCAGGTTGTATAAACTCCTATGACTAGTACAACAATTTAGTAATTTTTTTAAAGTAAGACTCATTGCTATTTGACTAATCGCTAGTTGGTACATACAGTCTTTACAAAATGGCTATATTTATGCAACTGGCAGCAGGTTGTTTATTTTCTTTAAAGTGACATTTTAAATTGGACTAATGTTCTGCCTTTTTTTTCTTTCATGCTGTTCGTTTGACAACAGGGAAGATGTAAAAGATTGTTCGGTAGGTCTTTAAGTTTAGATCTCTTTTTGTTTATTAAATGTACACAACATGGCTAAAAAAATGCTAATGCTTGTTTTTTATATATATATATATATGTATCAATAGATCAAGGTTGAAAGCCTCCCGAAGCAAGTCATATTCAAAGGCCTTGCACCCAGGGTCATATTGACTAACCATCTCCTGCCTAAAGGAAACAAGGCGAAGGTAAACCTTGAGGAACAGGGTCGACAGAAGGTCTCCTTTAGCTTTGCACAGACAAAGAAACCACGTCAAAATGTATTTTTAGCCCCACCAAGCCTAGAGAAATCTACAAGTGAACATTCTTCTCCACTGCAAGCTGGATCTGTACCTACTACAGATCTAGCAGGACCGACTGATGAAACCAAGAATGTGGACACAAATACTCCAGCAGTGGGGGAGAACCAGACTGCACCTGTTTCAGTATCCATCCCACTCAAATCAAAACAGGTTCTTGGAAAGATGCATTTTAAGAAACAGTTTCTCAGCGTTACTGTTGTCGAAGATAACTCCATTGTCAGCATTGCCTCATCAGATATTTCAGAGCCAGTAGCCCTACCTGAGTCAGGCAAAATTAGACCTTCAGCCAAGGTTGAAACTGACACTTCAGTGCAACAGTCTCACAAGAACTCTGTCATTGATAGTTCCTCTGAAATAGTTATCAAAGAGGAAAACCCTCAGGAGACATTAGACTCATGCCTTAAAGGTCCTGTTTCTTCCCATATTGGGAAGGGAGATATGGACTCTTCCAATATTTCTGAGCATGAGGACAACAGAAAATCCCAGCCACGATCAGAAAGCACACTTCCAGGTTCGGAGTCTGATGGAGATTCAATTCGTACATCATCTAGCCAGAAATCTAGTGACCACAGAAATAAAATAAAATCTGAATCCCAGATAAATGAAGTGAAAAGATCCTCTAATTCCAAAACAGAAGAATTCGAAAAGCTGAGACCTGATAGGAAAGAAGATGAAAAGGGGTCGAGTCGGGCAAAGTCTGAGCGTGACTCCAGGCACAGGTCTTTAAGATCATATCGTTCTGACAGAGACAGAAGAAGGACCAAAAGTCGTTCACGGTCCAGATCTCGAGGCTGTCGAACTAGTTCTTATTCCAGATCTGAAAGGTCAAGGAGTGAGAGACAGTCAAGGTCACATTACCATGATTCTGAGCGGAGGTTTCATAGAAGTTCTCCTCATCGTGAAAGGAGAAGCTCTCGGTCTCGAACTGATGGAAGGTCTCGTGACAGCTCTGACTCGGAGGACGACCACCGGCGGACAAGGACTCGAGGTAGTGACTCAAGCCGATCCTCTACGTACTCTAGCTCACAAAAAGAATCAAAATCATCCACTCACTCTAGATCCCACAGGGACTTAAAACCCACAGATTGTTCTCGATCATCTGAGTCAGACAAAAGAACACAGCATTCAAAATCAGAACGATCTCATTTAAAAGGTGGTGATTCTGAATCCAATAGAAAGAGCTCTCCTGAAGCAGAAGCAGTTCACAGGAAATCCAGTGCCCCCTCAAAATCGGAAATTAATGCTAAAACCTCAAATTCCAACCGAGCTACCTCATCTCGATCATCTGAGAAAAAGGTCCATAAAAACAGCTCTGACTCTGATGAGGAGCACAGAAAAAAAAGTCAGTCACAAGGATCAGACAGATCATCTGGGTCTCGGACTACATCATCCAGGAATACAGATTCAATGGATCACAAGACTTTAAATAATGTTACTGGGACAGAGAGACAATCAACAGACTATAATAACACAAAGCAGTCAGATTTAGTCCCCAGTTCAGTTACACTTCAGAAGGAATGCAACAAAATTGATGAAAACTGTACTCTGCATAAAGCTAAAGGCATTTCTCAACAGATGCATGAAACTACACTCAAAGTTAATTTGTTTGAAACAAATCAACAAACCGAGCATCAGCTTCCAAACCAAGATCTTAGTACTTTGGAAAAGTGCACAAAAGTCTCTGAGAGCCACAAGACAACTGAAAGTTTGAAGCAATCCACTTCCTCAACAAGTAGAAGTCTTGAAGTTAGAAGTTCCACTGAGGCTGATAAACCTGGAATAAAAGATGAGATTCCAATCCAAATGGAAGCTCTGATAGAAGGACCGGCTGAGTCATTTTGTGTAGGCCACTCTCCCAGTCAGGATTCAGTAGGATCACTGGCAGACCCTCTTTCTCTTTCTGTGAAAGAATTACCAGCTGGAGGATGCTTGAAATTAAACACTAAATCGGATGGGTCATCGCTAAGCATTAGTACAATCAGTATACCTGTCACACCTAGCGCTCAACTTTTTGAAAAAGATTCTGAGCAACTTAATGTGAATTCTGAACAACCTAGTGAGATTTTGAAAAAGGATGGTGGTGCTAAAAAATCCAGATGGGACATTGTTGGTCAAGCCACTTCAGAATATCAAAGTCCTCTGAAAATAATGAATCCAGATGTAAAAAAGGTTGTTTTAGTAAAACAAATAGAGTTCGACAATGATACTACCCCTGATGAATCTTGTACACAGAAACAGAACCCTGAATTACCATTAGAAAAATCTGTAAAAGGACAAACACAAGACAAATTCTCAGTTGAGTCTCATCACAAAGTAATTCCCCACACATCCGACCTTAGAAACCAATATACCCATGGTGAATTAGTAAATCAGACTGTTAAAATTCCTCAGTCAACAAATGCTGCGGTTATAAGTAATCTTCCCCTTAATTGCTGTTCTACTGGTAAAGAGAAAATCGATGTAGACAAAACGAGACCTGAAACTCAAGACCCTGATTCCTTAAACCATGATGGTAAATGCCACAGTGAGGACAGTGAGAGTGAAGAATCGGACTCTGATTCAGATGATGAGCGGGTCTCCTTAAAGCGGTTGCACTCTGTGGTGGTTGTGCCAAAAAATTCAACAATTGCTCTTGAGACAAATGATTTGACTGAACCATCTCCTGGGTCCTCAGTGTTTTCAGGCCAGCAACTGACTGATACACATGGAAGCATTAATAGGGAGTATGCTTATGGCTTTAACAATAAGTCCAAGCTTGAAGAATCATCAGCAGGACTTTTTAAGGCCGGTGCACAAGCTGCAATTCCAGATGTTAAAGGTGTCTCCTACCAATCGCAGAGCAACATGATTGACAGCACCAGCCATTTGGAGGCTACCAGTGCTCATGTGGACAAGAACTGGGGTGCCCAAGAAAGACCAAATGTCTGTGTCCAGATAAACCAAGCCCCAACTCAGAGTTTTGAGAAGAATTGCAGGCGACCCGAATCAGATCACCATCAGTACCATGATAGACCAGATAGTTGGAATGGAAGGAAGGGAGGAAAGCAGCAATATGGGGACTCAAATGACTTCAGGGGTGGGAAGGGTTATTGCTTAGCCTGGGACTTCAATCAGCCAGAACAGCCCAGCAGTACATTTCAGCAACCCGACAGCAGTCATGGCACCGAACGGCCTTCTCAGCCAGGAATTGCTCTGTTTGAAAATGTTCACAGACAAGATCCATGGGCCCAGTCTGCCATCTCTGAAACCAGCAGACTAGTCAACAGTATGCCTTTTCAGTATCACAATTCAGTTAGCCAGATCCATCCAGACTCTCTGACCAATGACCATGATTACGATACTGAGAGAAGGGTAGTAGGGATCAAACAAGGATCTATCCTGTCTGCTGATCTTCCTGGATCATCCCCATTTGTTCAAGCCCATGAGATAAGTAGCAACTGCAGCTTCACCACAGAAAACCAGAAAATCTCAGAAGCCCCTCGAGAAGACCAAAAGCCTCATCGAGGTAGGGGCCCACCTAAGAAAAGACGTCAAGATTTTGAATCTGAATCGGATAATGAGGCTGAGGCTGGTCTGAGCAGTAAAAGGGATGGTTTGGATGAGAACTCAAGGAGTTTGAAAGATAGTAAGGATTCTTTCCATGAAGAGGTGCAGCGCCCACTGCTCAGCCTTGACAACTTCCGGGATCCAACTGTGTGGAAGGAAAAGGCAAAGCAGAAAAAAATGCCACCCTACTTTGACCTCATTGAAGAAAATCTGTATCTGACTGAACGGTAAGTGTCTATTTTTCCTTTTTTACACCCATTTTTGGTGTAAAATTTTTTACACCCATCTAAATGTTTGTCCGTTTAATTTAAACTCTCTTTAAGCTCCTCAAATCTGATCTTTGTCCTTGCAGCAAAAAGAGTAAGTCTCATCGTGACATCAAGCGTATGCAGTGTGAGTGTGCCATCCTCTCAAGAGAAGAGCGAGCCCGAGGGATAATGGCCTGTGGGGAAGATTGCCTCAATCGCTTGCTGATGATCGAGTGGTAGATATCCTGCTACTACATCATAATATTAGCTTTCTAGCAGAGAGAACCTGCAATATTGTGATTGTTACTGGCTGATTTTATATAATTTGCAGATTGCAATTGTTGAGACTGGAATCTTCAACTGATTCAACTTTTTGATTTTTTCAAAAAGAACACGGAAGGCAAAATGATTATACATATTTTTTTTCCTTTTTCTTGTTCTTTCAAGCTCTTCCCGGTGTTTAAATGGAGCATACTGCTCCAACCGGCGCTTCCAAATGAAACAGCATGCAGACTTTGAGGTAATTTTGACAGAGAGCAAAGGTTGGGGTTTACGAGCAGGCAAAGACCTACAGCCGTAAGTACTATTTACTTCAGTTATCAAGTGCTTTTTAGATATGTTCTTTGTCTTTTATCTAAGTTACCTATTTATGGATATGTTTTCCAGGAACACCTTTGTTTTAGAATACTGCGGAGAAGTTTTGGATCACCGGGAATTTAAAACACGGGTGAAGGAGTACGCACGAAACAAGAACATTCACTATTATTTCATGGCTTTGAAAAATAATGAGGTGAGTTGATATCATTGGTGCAAAAGATGAGAAATAGAAGTATTGTTGCTAACTTTCATGAATTAAGGTTAAAAAAGAGCATATGTCTCCATTATGTCTGCAGATAATTGATGCTACTTTAAAAGGAAACTGTTCCCGTTTCATGAATCATAGCTGTGAACCCAATTGTGAAACTCAGAAAGTAAGTGCATTTGAAATAGTCAATTATCAAGGACGACCACTTGATTACTAACATGCAGTAAATGGTTATTTAGCCATATTTTACTATAACCCAATATCTGTTCCATACATCCAAATATTACTAAGTAATGCATCTGATTGTGTTTTGCACATCCCTACATGATTTTGCCCTTGTAGGAATAAGTGCTACTGGATCTTAGAGACTTAGAGTCTGTCATTTCCATGTAAAATCTTTGTTTTGAATTTCTAATCCATTGCACCCTTTGCAGTGGACTGTGAATGGCCAGCTCCGTGTTGGCTTCTTCACCACTAAAGCTGTGGCAGCTGGTTCGGAGCTCACTTTTGATTATCAGTTCCAAAGATATGGGTAAAATATCAAATCATTTATATAACATATGGTCTTACTGTTCTTGAAATTGAAACAACATGTATGTTGGCCATAATGTCACAACTTCCTCCTTCTGTCAACCAGTAAAGAGGCCCAGAAGTGTTTCTGTGGAGCTCCTAGCTGTCGGGGTTTAATTGGTGGAGAGACTCGGGTCAGTGTCCGAGCAGCAGGTGGGAAGAAACAGAAGGAACGCCCACGGAAGAAAGACACTGACAGTGCACTTACCACGGTGAGGAAGAGGGCTTAAAGGGATAGTCCACTTTTTAGGTAATAGGCTCATTTTACCACTCCCCCAGAGTTAAACAGTTGAGTTTTACTGTTTTCAAATGCATTCAGCCGATTTTCTGATATTTAGAAGAATATCAGAAACCAGACAGTTTCTGGTCTCGTTGACTTCCATAGTTGGAAAAAAAAAAACAAAAAACTATGGAAGTCAATGAGACCAGAAACTGTCTGTATACTGATATTCTTCTAAATATCAAAAAAATCGGCTGAATACGTTTGAAAAAGGTAAAACTCAACTGTTTAACTCTGGGGGAGTGGTAAAATGAGCCTATTTCCTAAAAAAGTGGAGTATCCCTTTAATTATTGTGCTACATCCAGCTTTTGGCAATAACAGGAGAAAGACCGAATGAACATTGACAGAAAGTGTTTTACATGTCAAGTCCACGACCTAATGTTAATCTGTTATTTATTCAGAATGAACTGATGCATTGACTGGAAGTCTAAAACACTTTCAGTCCCTCACCTCTCCTGATATTTGTGCTTGAATAATTATGTGTTAAAGCTAGACACAAATAACATATGGCCTGCTAGATTTTCAAACCGTTGTAAGCAAAGCGTTATCTTAAAATGCAGCTGTTCCATAGCAATGATCTGTGGTTGAATGGGGTCAGCTTTGTTCTTGCTTGCATGTTAATTGCTCTGAGACTTTCAGGGCCTGTTCCAGTCTACAAATATCATGGGTAATATATTCTGCATGCATTCAGGCTTATTGCATTAAGGAGTTTTTAGCTTGTTTGCACTCTAGCACTCTTCATTTCTGGCACAAGATAGAAACATCCTGCTGGTAAATGAGATGGATTAAAATTGGAAGTGAGCTTTTGCCATGGTCACAGTTTGATCAAGAACAAGAAATATTTTCCCTGTGGCACTGCTGGTGTCTAAACTGGATGATGTTCTGCAGTTGGATGAAGAACTTGAGGCTCTGCAGGAGAATGGAGAAGGCTTATGTGGAGAGAAAGATGTGATCGCACTCTGCAGACTAATGGTGCGAGTGGAAACGATGGAACAACGACTTACCTGCCTTAAACTCATTCAGGTAAACTGCAACTATGTCACATTGAGATGAATTTGATTTATTAGATTGCACAGCATTGCAGTGTTTGAAGACATACTGCTGCATGTTTTTGGTGTAGCGTTAAGCATTTAAAAATGATTGATATCTGGTCTTACTGAGTTTTTTGCATGCCTGTGCAGAATTCCCAAAATCCCTTGTGCCTGAAGCAGTTTTTGGATCACCACGGCCTCTCACTGCTGTGGATATTTATGGTTGAACTTTCTGAGGCTAAGAGCAACTCTGTAAACAACATTAAACTACAGATGGAGGTAAAAGTTCAATATTACTGCTATGTTCTATTAGCAAACTCTAGAAATTCCTTGTGGCCTGATATTTTAGTAAATGCTATGATAATAAGGCTGTATAGTTTTAAACTCATACATAGAAATTTAAGGTGCAGTCACTTTAAGGTTTTTGTTGTTGTTGCAAATTGTTTTAGATAATGAAGGCTCTGGCAGTACTACCCATCTCAACGAAGAACATGCTGGAGGAGAGCCGAGTGCTGCAGTTTATCCAACGCTGGGCTCAAAGCCGACCACTCAGCCAACCGGCCGAACAGGATGGTTACTCCAGTGAGAGCACCTCCCGTGCCCAAACGCCCCTCAACACTCCTGATGGTCCACCGGCCAAGCTGGCCACTGAGCTGGACGGGGACACTCCCAAGCGAGCTGTCTATCGTAGGTTGAAGATCATCAGTGAGAACAGTCTGGACAGTGCAATGTCTGATGCTAGTAAAGCTTCAGATGGAAAAGAAGAGGAGGATGAAGAAGAGGAAGAGATGGAGGATGAGGCTTCACAGTTGGAAGCCACGATTGAAAGGGAGGTGAAAGTAGAAAGCACTGAAGCACCTTCTGAAAGTCAAGCTGAGCTTGAGGCTGGATTGAAAGAGGAACCCCCTGAAACTGTAGAAATCTCACTTTCAAAACCAGAGGCCGTTGTCAGTGAGGGAGAGACACTTGTAATGCAAGAACCTGAAGAACAGCTCATCTGTAAGCCTGAAGAACAACTAGAGGATGAGGCGATGGTGGAAGAGACCAAGAGTAAGGAGCCATCAGAGATCCAGACAGAGTCAGTGACCGTTGAAGATGTCCCTTCAGTCACAGACACCACATCTGCACAAGACATTAGTAACGATGTAGTTGCTAACGTGGAAAGTCCCATCACTGAGACCAAGGTGGAGAATGCATCTTCTGAACAGTGCAGCTCTGAAGGGAATGAAATTTGTAGCGAAGCAGAAATTGCACCCACGCAACCATTAGAAGTCATGATGGAGAGTGTAACCTCTGATTCTACAGCTGTTGCCATAGAGAGCACACCTACAGAAACTCCATCTGTCTCTTTGGAGACTACTCCACCAGTTTCTGCTACTGTTTCTACTGAAAACGCATCATCAGAGGCTGTTGTAGCTGCAGAGTCTGCTGATGCATCGTCCCTGGCTGTTGTAGCTGTTCCAGCAGAGGGTGCTGCAGTGGGAACGCCCTCTCAAGATGAGGAGGAAGGCGTTTCTGACGTCGAAAGCGAGCGCAGTCAGGAGCCACAAGTTCGCGCTTCTGATATCTGTGACATGGCCGCCCGGCTGCTGGACAGTTGGAAAGACTTAAAGGCAAGACTAAGTTTTTTTTGGAGGCCAAGTGCAAATACTGATTCTTTATGGTTCTCACTGATACCTGTATTTTTAGTAATGCTGTAAATTTTAAGTACAGTACAGTGGGGACGGAGGGTTAGCCTGTTAAACCTAAAGCTAATACTAGTAAAGGCGTGAGTACACCTTTTAAAAACATTTTAATGTCTATTTTAGTGTATAAAGTGTGCAAACATCCTGATTTTTCTAACCCCATTTACTCTGTATGCTAAGGTCGCACCCCTGCATTGAATTTTTTTTTTTTTTATCTACAAGGTAGTAATGTCAAATAATTATATTCCAATACTCCTCTGCAGCGTTCTCACTCAATCTCTTTCCTCCGACAGCAAATTAACATGCACTGCCTCTCACTCTTTGAGATGGTCCTCACTGCAGAACATGAAATCCAGGGGGAGGAGTTGGATCCAGAAATTCTCCCACCTTAGATATACCTAAACCCGCCCCCTGATCCCTAACCCCACGCCTAATCCAACCCATCTGGATCCAACTCCACCCCCTGGATCTCGTGTACTGCAATGAGATGCTACTGCACTCATCTCATTCGCTCCGGTTGAATAGTGCGCATTATTTTACTAATTTCTGAAGGGTGATGCGCTCACACCAAAAGTGCATGCACCACTGATCTATACAAGTGGCACTCTCATAAAGCCACTCAAGAGAACCAAATTATTGTCTTTTTCGTGGCTTACTGTGCTTAAACGGTCAAATTTTCAGGTGAATACGCTCGGTTTGGCGGCGTAAATAGTTGAGAGAAAACCTATGTTGTTTAACATTTAACATTATTCTTCTAACTCTAGTTTAAGAGTACAAAGACATTTTTACCAATCATAACATAAGAAGTAAAATAACAATGACACTGGACAAATGTGAAAGTTTCTAATGTGCCTGTCAACCACCAGCTTCGTATGAAATGTAGTATACTTTGAAAGGCTATGTGTTCAGCTTTACTCGTATGGTAAGCATACACTTAAAAAATTAATTAAGCTTTGGGCTGAACTGTATCTGTGTCACTTGAAGACTAGATAATGATGGATCACAAATAAACAAGCTGTTTTATTTCACTCTAGGAGGTTTACAGGATACCAAAGAAGAGCCAGGTTGAAAAAGAGTCAAATGGTAAGTCAAGAACGCATCATACCCAGTTTAATTTAAACCATTTCATAGTTTTTTGCAATGACCTCTGATCCACTGTTTTCCTCCAACAGATCGCAGTCGTGATCGGGAAGCCCTGATGACCCCTCGCACTTCTTCGAGCAGTCGAGAGAGAGAGCGGGAAAGAGAGAAGGAACGTGATCGGGATCGAGACAGAGACTGGGAGCGTGAACGGGACTGGGACCGTGACCGTGAGCGGGAGAGGGATGGAGAGAGATCGTCCCTTCGCAGTGCAGATAGGAAAAGACGACGAGGCTCCACTTCCCCTCTTCCACCTTCAGCGTATGAAAGGGGCCGCAGAAACGATGACCGGTAAGAATTACGGCACAATAAAACAAATGCATACAGTTACGTAATGATTAAATCACCCTCATGTTGTTCCAAACTTGTATGGCTTTTATTCTTTCTTTGGAACAACATATTTGGGCAAACTATTCCTTTAAAAGGCATGTTCAAAGTCTGGTACTTAGATCTTCTTGCATTATTTTTCGTAGTTATGAGCAGGCCAACAGCAGCAAGAAGAAACTCCACACCAAAGAGTCTCGCAACAAGCTGTCCACCGAGGAACGACGGAAGCTCTTTGAACAGGAAATGGCTCAGCGTGAGGCTCAGAAGCAACAACAACAACAACAGCAGCATCAACAACAGCAGCAGCAACAACAACAACAACAGCAGCAGCAGCAACAACAACAACAATTACAGACGCTTCCGTTCAACCCACTGGCCTATGCCTCCAGTCCGAGCTTCATGGCCTACCCACCTGGATACCCTATCCAGACCTATGTGGATCCCACCAATCCCAATGCTGGAAAAGTGCTCTTGCCCACACCTCCCGTAGAGCCTCTTTGTGTCACCCCAGCTGCTGGTCCCTTCGACCAAACAACTACTCAGCCCATCATATCAGATCTCGGTCTAGCTTCACCCTCTTCTTCCACCACCACCCAGGCCTGTCCTGCGTCCAGTTTGGCACATATATCTGCCTCTCTGGAGCTTTCCTCTGGCACACAGACTCAGCAGTTCATCCAACCTGCTGTGCCTGCACAGGACCCGAGCGTGGCCGTCCTGTCGGTGCCTGCACAAACAGCCAACACGCAGGTCCAGAGTCAGCAGGGCTACACCACGCTCTGGGACCCCAACACACAGCAGGCGGTCACGGTGCAGACGCAGCCCACCCAGCAGTATTCTACCACGGCACAGCCTCAGACGGCCATCTACTATCAGGGTCAGCCCTGCCAGACCATCTATAGCATTCCTGCAGGCTACCCGCAAACCAGCACTCCTGTCATACAGGTTGGATACCAATACTTTCCTTCCAATAATTATTCTCAATGTATTATAACATAGTGGTCAACTGATGAACGATTTTCATTGCAGAAATCTAGACAGAGATTTTACACATGCCGCATTTTACATGCAAAAGAAAAAAACAAAACAAGGATAAACAATATATCTGGACAATATTGGTTACTGGTAGATATTACAGATTGTATTTGAATATACTGCTAATTTCCCCTATTTTTCTATTGATATTACCTTTAATAACATTAATCTCATTAATGTAATGCCTAAATTAATTTAGAAACTGTTTATTTTAGTGGCTAGAGACAGGATATCCTTACGGGAAGAGTAAAGGATCTCAAATCAACTCTTGTTAGGCTAGATTGTAACTGACACTATTTTAAAGTCTGCATGAAACTGAATTTGCAACCATTTTTCTTTGCTATTGTGACATGTATCTGATTGAAACGACTTCGCGAATGAGAAGAAAAAAATAGCTGGGACTTGATTTTGTCCATCGGGAAATGGTCACTCATGGGACCAGTGCTGCGAGATATTAATGTCATGGCTGTCTCACAGGAGTATAACTAACTCAGGGCATAACTACTTCATGTCAGTGGTGGTGCTTTTTTTTGTTGTTGTTTTTCCAAGAGTGAACACTTAAACATAATCAGTCTTAACAAGTAGCATGTAATGGCATACTGTTGTTTGTGGTTGTGTACAGACATACACTGAGCCAGCTGCCAACTACTTGCATGGGCAGCAGGTGTACACGGGTCATCCACAGGGTGTGGTAGTGCAGCAGGGAGGCACCGTCACCACCATTGTCACGTCTCAGACGGTTCAACAGGTATGCAAGTCATGCCCGTCACCAGACGAGGGTGCTGTTACTCTTTCTCTCTTACTCCTACTTTGTCTTTTTAAACGTTCCTTCTTGGTAATCATAAAGACATGTAAGGACTAAGAATTGGAATTTCAAGTCGTTTTGTACTGTAGTCCACACAAGCGTTCTATAAAAACACTCATAAATAAAACCAAGGATGAAAGAAAAACAATGCTTTAAAGACACATGCTAATTAAAATCCGAAAGACGGGAACTTGGAGATTTGTGTCTTCTGCATTAAAACAAGTTGTAATGTGGGTTTGATTCAGTGTGATGTGTGTTAACATGATACAGAACTATAAGCTATATGTTTAGTGCTCTTAATTGTGGTCACAGTCTATACTATCATGGTCCTTCTAGCTTGTAATTAGTATTTTATAGATAATAAACATGGTTCCAGGAATCTCGACATTCTGACTAACCCCCCCTGAACTGTGATTCACCACAGGAAATGATCGTACCCAACAGCATCATTGACCTGCCGCCTCCTTCCCCTCCCAAACCTAAAACCATTATCCTGCCTCCCAGCTGGAAAGTGGCGCGAGACCCAGAGGGCAAAATTTATTACTACCACATCATCACCAGGTACGGATGGTCCTTATTAAACAAGCAGTCTGTACATCATTAAAACTTCAAGGATCAAACCTCCTTTTATTCAATTAAGCTTGACGACATCAGCATGGGTTGATTTAAAGAGTTACGACATCACAGACAGACCATGTCTTCCATTGTCCTATTGTAATTGCTTCATGTGCTCTCTCTCTATCAGGCAAACACAGTGGGATCCTCCCAGCTGGGATGGGACTACAGAGGAAGGCAGTCTAGAAAACGAGGCTGAGATGGACCTTGGGACGCCCACATACGATGAAAATCCATCAAAGGTATTAAACAATTCCTCCTGCTAAAGGGAAAAATCTTGGGATTTTCACCAACCTTGAGTTAGAAATATGGTAAATGTTCTTCATCTACTAAAACTAAACAGCAAATATTTATGTATTGGTACATAAACCAATTTTAATTAGGGCTTCGATACTTTTTAATTGCCTCGACACCATCGAGTATTAAAAAATGTCTTGTCGTTCGGTACTAAATTAATCTCGTCAACATCAGTGAGCCAATAAGGATGCAGCATGATTGGCTGTGGCGAGGCATCAAGGAAAAACACTAGTTTAATGCCGGAAAGGCCCAGAGACGTGGCTCACACATGAGGCTGTAGTGTGTGAGCGTCCCAACCCCCATTGATGTAAAAGATGTGGGAGGTGTGACTACATTTCACCAGGCATGATGCCAACTACAGTGCACTAATCAATATTTGTGACAAGATAATTTCTGCCAAGACGGGTAATACAACAAATCTGATGAAGCACTTGACAGTACACACGGAATAAACTTGCAGACTAGCAGAAAGTTGCTCCGTCTTTGACTGCAAGAAGCGTCACAAATGGTACTGAAACTCAGTTTAGTGGGATACTTGCCTCACAGACATGAGAAATAATATAGAAAGCTTGAAATGTCTACTTTTAAATGAACCAGTTTGAATCGAAACCAAAATACTCTCTAATTATGTAATCTAATGAAAGGTGAATTTCTCTCTAAAGGCGCTCGCAGGTTTACTGTACTGTGGAGATGAAGAGCCCTCGACATCATTAACTTCATCTTCATCAGCCAACACTAATGTCTCCTTGCTGTTTTTTCCAGACACATTGATAACCATTTAGCTACTTTTGCGAGTGCTGAGCTTGAGCACAGGGCATATATTTCAACCACCAGTAGCCTATATTAGTCTTTGAGTCTGTAAAAATTGTCAACAAACATATAAAACCAAAGTGTTTTTTAGGTAATATGTAGGCTAATGTAATCTTAGAAGAAAACAGTTAGATTTGCCTCCTCAACATTTAAAAGACCTTGGCTTTTAAGACATTATCTGATGCAAACAAACAAGAGGTATGACCGGGCCAAACCGAATTAAAACAAAGCTAAAAAAAAAAACAAGTTACAGTAAACATTGTTTTAAAGAAATGTCATTTCAAAGGTCACAACCATCTTGATAGTTCTGTCATTAACTATAGCCTTCTCTCCCTCATTACCCACTCTGCATTTCTTTTCTTTTTCTTTTTTTTTCTGTGACTCTCTCTCTCTCTCTCAGGCTTTTTCTGGTGTTTTCTCTGGCTCTCTTTGATACTAATCAAACCCAGCTGTCGAAACTGCATTCATTTATGTGTGGTTTCTTGTTTGGGACTCGAGCTTTTCAGAATCTCTTTTGTCTTTTCAGCAATCTTCCTTTCATTTTAGACTTCAAAATATCATAACTATTAAAAAGATTTTTAATAGTTAAACATATATTGTTACCAAGGGGTTTTGTTGTCTGTTGTCGGTATGTCAGCATTTTGTTTGATGTGCACTGATTTGCCCTTTGGATTTCTTTTTGGGACAATGAGTTGACACTCTTGGCATTGATTTAACATGATTTTTCTCATTTACAGTATGTTATGTCAGCTACCTAAGGAGACTCTGGGAGTTAGTGTTTAATGTAGCTCGTTTAGAATTTAGAATTTAGTCTCCTTACAGTATGTTTTAGAAAAGAATGTTAAAACAATCTCTACATACACTACATGAGTAATATGCCAAATAAACTGTCAGTGTTTCTTTTATATTCCTAACAAATTGTCACAATTCACAATATTTATTTTCATGGGTTGGCTTTTGTTTGACCCCTTTCCACAGTTTTCTACAAAGACCGCTGAGGCAGACACGTCTAGTGAGCTGGCCAAAAAAAGCAAAGAAGTCTTCCGCAAGGAGGTGAGCTTGAGAATATCCTGTTTTTTTTATACCAAAATATTATTGCATTTTATTGTATGCTCGTGTGTGTCCGACTCGTCTAACCTTTCGATTTCTCCTGCTTATCTCTTTAGATGTCACAGTTTATTGTGCAATGCCTTAATCCGTACCGCAAGCCAGACTGCAAGCTGGGCCGTATCAGTAACACAGAAGATTTCAAACATCTTGCTAGGAAGGTAATGTGTGTCTGTATGCTTTTTAAAAACAGACAAATAACATTATTTTTGCGAAAAAAACCCAACACCATTTATGTCTGTCTTTTTAAATGCTCAGATATAGATAAGACATGTGAAAGCACGTGCATCATTACACAAGCATAGACGTCTATGACTTGCACCTTATCCTTTTTTGACTTGTCTTTTTAAAACTCTGAAACAAAACATAAGAACATGCATACATATCTGTTACAATCATCTGTGTGAAATGGATTATTGAAAGGGAAAAAAATGGTATTCACGAAGAAAAAAAAAAAGTAGCTCCTAACTGGCGAATTTAGGAGCAACTCCTAAAAATAATGAGCGTGTCACTCCTAACTTTAGGACTCCTAATTTTTTTCACTAAGAGTAATTCACGGAGCATTTTAGCCCTAAAAGTAGCACCTAAGTCTGGGACAGCTTAAAAGAAGTCGAGAGGACTCACTAAGACCTATTCACAGAGGAGCTTAGTGCATCCCACCGCTTCTTGCAGTCGTCCGGGGTTCACGACGCAAGCGGGAACGCGGCATTGATCTGCAAACAAATCCTCTCCCATGTCTCACACTTAGTTTTGCTTGATATCCCAGTGCCGAATTTCCCTTCTATTATGTTTTTTTTTTTTTTTTTCCAGCACCAACTGGGCCAGCAGCAGTAACTGATCCTGCGTCCAGCTGGGCTTACTTTTCCGTTTTGGCGAATTTATAATCCACCGTCATTCCACAACTATTACATTAACTCACTTCAATAGGAGCGACATTTACTTGCTTTAAGTAGTCTATTTATGCTGATATGATGTCAATTAACTAAGCAAGTGTTAATGCAAGTGTCGTTTTTCAGTATTAGACAAGTGGCGGTTGTGATTTAATTTAATTGAATTCACGACTTTTCTCTCTCTGCCTTTTTAGAATTACACTTCACTGGGGCCTGCACAAACATGTCATTTATATATAGATTTCAATGACATTACTTTTATTATTTTGTGTAGGACACATACATATTTAGATGTCGTAATTACATGATTCGTTGCGTCCGTGTTTTGTTCCGCATGATGGCCCTGTCATCTAACAACCAATCACTGTGATCATTGCGAGGACGCTCGTGCATGAGAATTGACGTCATCCATAGCAACGAAGACTCACTCTTAGTTTAGGAGTTGTCATTTTTCCTTACTAAGAGTAGGTCTGAAGGGCGTTATGAATAACTTTTAAGAGAAAAAATAGCCCCGCACTAACACAGTAACATAATGAGGCTCCATACATGCAAAACGAAGCATTGACAACTTTGTAAGTGCACAGACCGTTTAATAAGATACTTTATAAAGACAGTTGTTCACTTCGTGTATACAGACAGGAGCCATCTTAGAAAATAGTCTTGATAAGTCGATCCCTGAACGCCGTTCACACAGTTCAGAAGTTGCTGAACTTCATACAGTTCAGCTCACTCAGCACGACGTTCGTGATTTGACGTGTCGTGACTGTTTATTTAAAGATGGTGTCGTCTGTATACACAAAGTGAACTGTCTTTATGAAATCTCATCTCATTAAACGGTTTGTACACTTACAAAGTTCTCAATGCTTCGTTTTGCATGTATGGACCCTCATTATGTTACTGTGTTAATGTGGGGCTGTTTTGAGCCTTGTTAGTGGTATAAACTAGCAATTTCATTTTACTTAGTCAATGCCCCCTGTACTAGAATTATACGCTAAACAGTTTTTAGAGATAAAACTCTTTACTTTCGATTATCATGAAAACAAACCTCAGAGAACGGTCGACTAGGTACCGATGTTTTATTAGACCAATGGTTCATTTTGCACCGGAGTTCTCCTTTAATAGCTGTAATTTGTTTACATCTCTAAACATGAGTGTGTGTGTGTTTGTGTGTGTCTGCTCACAGCTGACTCATGGGGTGATGAACAAGGAACTGAAGTCTTGCAAAAACCCTGAAGATCTTGAATGCAACGAAAACGTCAAACACAAGACCAAGGAGTACATCAAGAAGTACATGCAGAAGTTTGGCTCTGTGTACCGACCCAAGGAAGACACAGATCTGGACTTACTAGCCTGAAGCAACTCCAGGAACCTCCTGGCTGCTCTTTCCAACCGAACACCCCTGGCCTGAACAGTTTTGGTGCGTCAGGACAGGGCGGCTCAAGCGGGAGCCCTGTTGTTCTATTCCACTGACGCTCTAACCATGTCGTAAATGCTGCTCTAGGAAGGGGGCATTGCCTGAGCCGTCCCACACGGGGGACGTTTTTATAATGAGATAAACTGCTGCAGTATGAAGCGCGGAGGACGCAATCCATGGGTGCTACACAGACTCTTTCCAAGATCTTTTTGTCTTCTCAAATTATCTCTAAGGCAAGTCTCATCAATTTGGAGAGGAGGATCATTCTACAACTCTAGAGGGGGGGAAAAAAAGAATAAGTGGACCATTAAAATCATTTTCCTTTTCCACCCCACACCATTACTATAGTTGTTATCAAGGGCTTTTATTAGCTTACTTGCTCCACCGAAGGTCCCGATTCCTCGCAGATGTTAGTCGAGGAAAGAGGGTAGGAGAAAGACAGACGCTAAGGCTTATGGTATGTTTCAGATCAACTATCCACAGAACTAGTCGTTTTGGACTCACTGGCCATGGGTCGCCCAGCATTGTTTTTATAGATTTTAAGTCTATAGAAGTGTGCAGGTCTGTGATATAACCCATTTGCCCTGGTCTTATTTTTCTTCTCTACTGGGAGGGGGAAGGTTATGTAGCAATGATATTTTATCAACGTCTTTCACACTGTTTTTACATTAACTTTTTTTATTCATGTCACAGAAGGCATATGTGAAGCCCGCAAGGCAGTTTGTAGCTTATTTTTGTGGCCGCCACATATAGATTGATCAGGTTTACCATCCCATAAGCTCTGGCCATTAATTAACTCACACCACCTAATTAACCTGCATTAAATCTCTTTCAAGAAATGTATTATATTGCTTTATATGTGAATATATTGAGAGTTAGTTTTTGAGACCATTAGCAGAGACAAGGTCCACACCGTCTTGTGTAAATACGTGTAATATACCAGACCGGGAAAACGGGAATCGAAGGATGCAACTAGATCTGAGTCCTCCGTCCCGCCGGTGCAGCTCCGTTGTTCCTAAATCAAGCAGAAATCCGCACTATCCCACTGCTCCGTTTATTGGGTTTAATTTTAAAGGTTGGGGTGTCATTATGTTTTCTTTTTTCCTTTTGCTTTCTCTGTAGAAAGACTTCTTTTTTTTATGTGCAAATAGGAGTCTCACCCCACTCCACTGTAAGTACTGTGCAAGCACATTGTCATACTGAGTGTAAAAACATTTTAAAATAAAATAAACTGTTTTCTAAAAAAAATAAGGCTTTGTTTTCTTAATGCCTGTGTTGAAGAAATGATGTCTGTTCATTAGCGTCCTGCTATTAAATGCTGCTGTGTTTGATCCTGGGTGACGCAAATAGTACCCACTACTTCCAAAAAAAGGCTTTTGGAGTTTGAAGGCCCAGTCCTTGCTTTTAGAAAGGCTGTATTAACTACAACAGTAGCTAAAATACAGGGGGTATTAAACTGGGGTAAAAGGGGTCAGTGGAAAAGTTTTGAAAAAAGTTAAATATAAATATTCTATTAAAATAAACAAGTAAAGAAAAGAAAGAGATGGACGGGCCGAATGATCTTCCGTATTGTGACGATTGGGAACTATTTGATGAAGGGTTGGGACATGGTTCTGTCCATCAGTTGTTGATTGGATTTTGAGACGGAGTTGCTCTCAGAAATGATTGCGAGCTTGCAGTTGATTGTGGAGGGGCGGAGTTTAAGCAGAATTGATTTGAGTGCAACAATTGATTGGAGAAGTCTACCATACATAATTTCTACCCGAAGATCGAATTTGACACTTTGATTGAAAATGACGAGGTAAACAGTCATGTTAAAGAACAATACATGGATGCATGAACAGTAAGACCCATATTTTGTTTTACAAATGAAAAAATGGTGAATTTTCATTTAATTCTGATTTAAAATAATACATTAACAGTACAGTAATGTAATGTTAATATTTTTAGGTGTTATACACTTGCCAAATCTAATATTTTATTGCTGTTTCATTTTTCACTCTGCTTTCAGGCTAGGAGGAAATAATCATTAT